>CM069231.1:5838665-6438665 GCA_035582765.1 Acer negundo | reverse complement strand
AGATATATAAATATATATATAGATGGTTCTCTGTTGATAAACTTGTGTGTAAAGTAAGGGAACATAAGTACATAACATTATATTGGTGCACAAAACATCCCTGCTCTTCTCCTAAACTGTTGACACATGGTCGGCCATACATGTAACTCACTATTCTTGTCGATCGATTTAGTTAATTGTGAGAGGTTCTGATCAATCCAACTGTGCATGCAAATGCAGTAGTAGATGCAACACGTCACACGTGTCCGTGATAAAGATGAGTTGTACAGAGATGAAGTGCAACCTTATAGGACGATAACATGGTGGTTTAATTTTGCAAGTCACATTAATGATTCAACGATGCCCAAAAAAGGAAAGAAGAGGGAAGAGAAGCGGTATTTAGTCTGAGAAAAGGAGTTATTGCATGGGAAATCCACGTGAAAGACTGACAAAAAAATACGGTGATGGAGCCTATTTTCACTATGTGGCACGCTCATGACGTTTCTCTCCCTCGAACACACCCCCTACACGTGAAACTCAATCTAATTGGTCAACCCTTTCCACGTTGGATTCCTAATTAATCAAACCCTAATTTTGTTCAACTACTTTTCCATGATACAATCAAACAAAACAGGACTCAATTATTCTCATTCACCCCTTCAATTCACATTATTAATTGCTTAGACAATAACAAGTGAGCATGTTATTTCAATCGATGTTGCTGGGACTAGATCAATCGTTACAAACACGGTTTGAGATGTAATTTTTATTATTAAAAACAAAGAATGAATCTTTCCATACTTTACCATTTAATCGTAGATAAATGTGAAACTTAAACTCATATCATTGAAGTGAAGAAGAAGTGCCCGACGTAATTTATTACTGTAACTCTCCATCCCAAATCAAATCATGAGCAATTAATTATCTTATTGTCATTCTTCAAATTGAATATAAAATCAATTTCGAACCTTGAAGTTTTCCTAAGAAAAATTTACGAATTTAACGACCTTTGTCTCTACTCTCTAGTCTTTAATTTGTATGTTTGGTTTTTGTGTCAATTAAGGAACATGCATTTAAAATAAAAAACAATTGGAGGACTATATACTTCATTCGCTTTATTTAAAAAAATATACAAGTAAGATAAACATCATTGGCAGGGGCGGAACTAGAAGTTTAAAGCAGGGGACTAAAGTTTATCTAACTAAATTTCTACTGTTTTACTTAAGTTTATTTACGAAATTTCAACTGTTTTACTTTTAAACTCACTGGTTTGTGTTTGGGAGTTAATTTTGTTTTGTTTTGTCTTTTAATCCTTTATTTATTTTAGTTTATGTTTAACAAACTAAGAGAGTAAGAGGGATACATTATTACAAGCTGAGTGGGGATATACCATTGCCATTTGCCAAATATAAAGTACTTTTATATTATTATATATATAATTAAAAAAAATAAGTACAATAGACTATTAGATTTGTTAGTGATCGTCTGTGAGTACAAAACTACAATTTAATTATAGGATTTTTTTTAATAACTTTTAAAAATACATAATTTTTTTTTTTTTTAAAGTCACCCCTGCTGCCCTCTACAGTGTTTGGCCCCTGATCATTGGTTTTATGAAACTCACGTGAACTTGAAGAGGTTATGTTTGGACTTTTAGCCGCGGTTGAAAAATATTTGTTAATAAAAAACAAAAAATACTCAAATTTATTTATTTATTTTTTAAATTTATAAAGTTACAAAATAGCTCTATAACTTACGTTATAAATATAGTTTGGACATATTCAATGGTTGAAATTTTAATGTATTTACAACGTTTGGATTAAGAGTACATGAGTGTTTACGATATTGAAGTCAAAATATTAAATCATAAATTTAAATTGGTTTAGTCTAACCCAACCTCTCTCTCTCTCTATATATATATATATATATATAAAGCAACCGAGTAGAAATGGACTGCAAATCAAGTTAACATGCAACTGCCGCTGAAATAGAGTATTGGTTCATTTGGAGTCTCAAGAGCCAAAGTGCAAGCGACTTCAATTTCTTTTATATTTTTTTTGCATTTTATGCAGAAGTTGCGCATGCAGATCATGTGGAGTTTGTAGAGTGCAGAGTACAGATGCCATCCCCTGGTTAATTCAAAGCAGTTCAAAACTTATCTGATTGAAAAGAGAAATTTTATTCAAATTTGGTTACAAATTCCGACCCAGTTTGTGTGCCTAACAATCCAACCTAAGTTTTGGCAGCTCTCAATTGGGATATGTTTAGTTTGCTGCCCTTTCCACAATAAATAGATATATAATTTACACAAAGAAACTCCCCATCAGTCATCAAATGCCATTTCTTCTTCCAATTATATATATACTCTTTAATGTTTTAATTATAATCCTCTAAAGCCAATATCTATTAACGCGGGATAAGATATTTTTTTTTTAAACTTTCGTCGTTTGGTAGAATTCGAGCCACTGACCTTGGAGTCATTTACCTAAGCCCAAAACATGTCAATTTACCAACTGAGTTACGCCCTGTTGGCATATAATCTTATAAATCCCAAAACTATTGTTCTGTAAGTATAAACACTCATTGGTGTTAAATAATCCGAAGAAATTGGCGGTGAATTTATTAAGAAACTTGCATGATTTAGTACAACGATACTAATCACCCCAGTTCGTATTCAAACTAATAATGGTGTGATAATTCAATTCATACAATATATGACAAATGAGATATATATGTTATCATTAATGTATATCTTTTTTGCTGATTAACACGTTATAGGAATTGTGATATAAGTCAGATTCTTCGCATTATTGTATTTAGTTTAAGACTTTGTACGAAGTGTGCCCTAATGTTATTAATAAAAAAAAATACTAGAAATCTCAACTCATACGGTCATATCAAAACTTATATATCCACTTCCAATATTACACTATATCCCCAACCCCAACCCCAACCCAAAAACTATATCGTAAAGTCAAAGGAAAAAAAAGACATTATTGATCATCAAGATTAATGTTACAGACAAAATGTGGGTGATCTAGTATCTATTATGCCCCTCACGCATACCTGGGCCACCTGGCCTTGTACATATCCTTTATTGTATTAATCCCTTGCACATATGTTGAATATAATTACTATAGTACTTGAAATATATATTATAACAAAAATAAAGTTCATAGGTAGATAAATAGTTCTAGTGCTTAGTAAAATTTCAAATTTTATTCATAGGTAGATTTCAATGAACTTATTATCCACAAAATAATTTAGATCAAAATTTATAAAAATAGATATGATTTCATCAATGTCCTTAACGAAATTAAAATAAGACTAATATAATATAGTAAGTTTCATGTGTTGAATCCTACACGTAATTCTTGTGCAGGATCATTGATTATTTCATATAACAATCAATTTTGTAGCACTACAGGTTGCCGATCACGTGTGACAATTATTGGTCCCGCATGGAAATTATGTATGGGATCCCTAATATACATTTGTGTTAATCTAATAGATATAAACAATGTATGAAAATCGTAGGAGATATTATACTTGAAAGTTACTATATATATAAAATCTATAAAAGTCATAATGGGCTGGGCTCAACGTACAAGGACAAATGTTTAATTTGGGCCACTAGCATTTTTGACCCATAAATGAAAACCTTTTTATTTTGTTTTATTTTTTAATTTTTAATTTAATTTAATTTTTTTTTTAAATTTTTTTTTTTTTTTTAACCTTGCTTCAGCATACTTGTAGGCATTAACTTTTATTTAAAAGAGATATTTGTATTCTTCGAAAATTGAAAACTGTATGTACATCCCTTTCAAAATTAAAAAAATATTATATCTTGTAAGTACACGCCGCATAATATCATATATGTCTTTTTTCTTAGTTTTTGAATAAATATTTTAAATTAATAAGTTATAAGTTAATTAAAATGAAAATAGGATAGAAAAAAATATATATATGGAGGACACCTCCTCCCAGAATCCAAAATCTTCGTATTAAAGATGGATGAGTACCTTATGACCAAATATAGAAGATTTACTGATCTTTATTAAACAAAATTGTTCTCTTCTCCTACGGTCCTACTTTTAAGAAATGCAAATTTTCATGTTCTTCCACTTTCTTACAAACTTTCAGGTTTTAATGTCCTATTTTATTAAACTAATTAAAATAGAACTAGAGATTATTAAAAGGTAGAGACAAAAGAACTTCGCATAGGCACGAACAATCTATGGCTTCGCTGTCTCAGTTTCTTACAACTGTCTGTGAATCTGCGATTGAATTTGAAATAAATAAAAAAAATTCTTATTCACTGAGCTTTTGCAGGCAGCTTTTCTTCTTTTTTGGTTTTCTTATAATTTTCTTTTACCTTTTAACTTTTTAGTTTAGTTTTGGTATTTTTTATAACAGTTTTTTTTTTTTTTTTTTTTTTTTTTTTTTTTTTTTTTTTTTTTTTTTTTTTTTGAGAAAAATTATTACTCTCTCAAAAAAAATTATTACCGCAATTTAATATTTATAATTTTAAAATAATCACTATTTTAATTTAAATTAATGAATAAATAATATTTTAATCAAAAGATATTATACATGTAACTAATTATAATATTTGTTAAAATATTCAAAGTAATACATATTTATTATTATGATATAAAGATATATTTATCTTAATAATTTTAATAAATTTATTAAAGGGTAATGTTGGAATTTAAAAAATATACTGATTTGGGTTACACATACAATTTTAGAGGGGTGCAAATATCATCACTCTTTATTTAATGACTGAAAAAGAAAAATAAAACCACCCTTTTTATATCTACTACTTACAATTTTTTGAGGTTCGAATACACAAAGTAGTGTAAGTTAAGTATTTTTATTTTACTTTATTTTATTTTTTTTGTGTAAGAAAATAAATCTCTTGTATAATTGAATATAGAAGTTCTTCAGCCAAAGTTTTTATTTTTTATTTTTTTCAAAACACGTTTTTTTATTTATTTTTATTTTATTTTATTTTATTTTATTTTTTAATATTTAATAATGCTTTTGTTTAATTCAATCAAAAGCAGTACTGAATATATTGTTGGATAGAAGGAGAAAAGGGTTACTAGATGCCGCCCAATGCAGGATATGTCTCAAAGATATGACGCACCAATATTTGTTTATTAATTTTCACACTCGAATCCTTATCCAATTCAATCCAGGATATATAAAACTACTACAATCAAAACGCAAAAGATATTCAAAAAATAATGAAAATGAAAAAAATTATATACTAAAAAAAAAAAAAAAAACCAAAGATATGGTCAAAAATTGAAGAATAGAAGATGCGAAGCAGACCCATGTGAGACTTCCCACAAAGGACCCAACATATACATATCGAGTGTTCTTAGCATATGAATAAAGGGGGGGAGCCCCCCTTGCCCTGTAAATTTCAGGCATTGTCGCCTACACCCTCATAATTGCACTTTATTTCCTCAGACATGCTTTAAGTATATATTTCCACAAATATCTCGCGGGGAAAAATCAGAATCTTGCACCTCCACTTTTATTTCAAATGGTGTGAATATAGGAGAAACAAAATTTCAAATTTAATCAAGTTTAAAATATAAAATATTTAAACAAAATATAATTAAGGACTTAAAAAGGGGTTCCTCTATAGCTTCACTATTATGCATGTGGAGAGGTTACTTCTCGTATTGTGGAAGTAGATATCAGGTTACGTATATAGTAATTGATTTTATATTTTTAGTAGATTTCGACAGACTTTTATAATAGGTGTTTGATTATTTTTTTTCTTTCAAAATATGAAATTGTTTTCAACTGAATGTTTTTAACACAATTTTTCTAGTTTCTAGTGTAATTTCATGTTCTGAAACTGAAATATTTTCAGCTTAGACCGAATAGGAAAAAGATAAAAAGAAATAAAATGATAAAGAGAGAATATATAGTGAAGATATATGGTGGGTTGGGATTGAATATTGATTGGGTTTTGGATGGTAGCGTCTTGATGGAGGAAGGAGGAAGGAGGAAGGAGGACAATTAGGAATTTAGGACACACGACATAATCTAATTATCTCTTGGAGTTGTGGGGGCCAATATTCTTCCATCACTTTGTCCACATTTGATAGGTGGGATGCATTTCCATCACCGACAATCATAGAAGCTTTTATCTCTATCTGCTTCTAGATCATCATATCATGAAGAAAGAATTTAATGGTTTCAACCGCTAGATAAGGTCGTGGTGGTGGTGGTGGAAACAAATTAAGATCAATCATATCATGGAGAGATTATTAATCGAGGGTGTAGATCGAGTACTGAATTTCAGGCTGTAAATATCAATACATGACCTTCTCGATCTGTAATTTGACATAATAATAAACAGCCTACATATAGTCAACTATGAGATATGAGATGGCTCGTGACTGCAATTTCGGCTCTCTTCGGTGGTCCATCCATTATATGTTTCTCAATGTAATTGTGTGCAACTCATCTAACTATTGGTATTGACCTATTGTTTTGAATTTGAATCTCAATAATTATATCATTTAACCGTCATAATACATATTAGAAGTTTAATCAGTTTCATAACTCTAATGTTCATGGACTTGGTTAAGTACATGCAAATTTAAATGATTTAAAGTTAAAGCGGTTAATAGTAAATTCCTTATACCCATATCAATAAAGTCATGGCTTCAACTCTCTCGAAATTTAAGTTTGAAAAAAAATAAAAACTTCTGTAAAATTTATGGGTTATAAAGAAGATGAGTCGAGTTACTTCTATTTAAGCCTATGTCCTCCAATGATCCTCACCTACAACGTTTTTATCGAGAATTGATATAAAAATATTTTATAATTAGTGTAAGTTTTAATCCGATACTAGTTTTGTCTTTATGTCAATTATTGAGTAAATTCAAACAAGATGTTGTTGTGATAATGATATTTTAATCGTACGTTCACACTTACACCACAAGAGGATTGAAGACGGGATAAATTGTCCGAGTGAAATAAATTAAGTATAAATGTATTTTTTTAGTATACCATATACTACTGTACATCGACTTAAACCTGAGACATTTGTAATGTTAAATGAATATAATTTTTCTACCAAAGTCACACTAGTTTCTTTTTTTTAAACAAACCTTATAGTCAAATTTTCCTGATTAAAAAGTACGTACCCAAATAAGAAATATATATATATATATATATGAAATGATATTTTACCTTAAAAACATTTAAAAATATGTTAGAGAAAAAAAAAATAGCAAACGAAATAAAATAAATACATACTTATTTAAACTTTAGCAAATGAAGTAAAAAATTCAAAATTTATTTCATTTATTCATGCAATGAATGAAAAATAGAGCTAGAGGAAAGTGAAGTTTTAATATGTTTGAGTGTCGATACAATATTGAATATATCACAATGAATCTATTGAGATTATCTCATTTAAATTAAATTATAAATTAGACCATTTTTATGAATTATTTAATATTGTAATTGTCTTTAATTTGTATTTTAATATTAATATATATATATATATATATATTAAGAATAACCAAACTCATTAATATTTTTTTAAGAAAAAGCTAGCCCGTGCTGACCATGCTAGTTTGCACATACCTCTCCCATGACCAAGATGTTTTGGATTCTAGTCTCCCCCTCTTCCAAAATCCCGAATTATTATAATATATTTTAAAACAAATTACGGAGCAAATGCTATTATCCTAATACATTATTTTTCAAAGCAAATAGAGTGATGCCTCATTTGTTTGGCTGTATTGTATTGTATTAAGTAATTAAAATGTATTAAAATAATACAGTACAGTGTTTGACCATATTAACTAATATATTATATTTTGTGGTATTATGTTGTATTGTATTAGAAAAAACATTTTTTTTTCAGTGAATATGGAATATTGATAAAATATGTGTTATATTGTTAATATATATTTTATAATTTCAAAATACATAGGAAAATTTTATTTAAATTATTTGTTTCAATTAAAATAAATATTTATTGATTTTTTATATAAAAGTATTTATTGATTTATTCATGGTAAGAATATTTAAAATTTATTATTAAGTATTTTTTAAAAAAATATTATATTTTTATAATATAATAAAATACAATAAAATCATATAGAAATAACCTAATACGATATAATATAGTGCATCACTAAACACAGGTTTGTATTAATTATAATACAGTCTGATATAATATAATACAATACAATCCAATACAGTCCAATATAATTCAATACGGTGTGCCAAACGGGCACTGAGTGGTTAGAGGTAGAAAAGGTGTGGTACATTTAGAAATAATAATATGTTGGATCCACATCCAGTAAATCAGAAATGGCCACAACTTCGACCTAGCAGGAAACCGCTATAGTAGTTGAATTGGATCACAAAATTTTAGCCAGCCACGACTTGGAGAGCCCTAATTCTGTACAACCCATCAGTATAATGTTGTCACATTGTTGATTTAGCTGAAACATTGTTGCCCTCATTGCTTGTTTACGTTGATTTTGTCAAGACCTTTTATCTAATATATAGTTTAGTACAATCACAAATTAGCAAAGACGAGGCTGCCATTAACATTTAATAAATAATATTTTTGTATAACAAAACAAAAGATATATAATCTAAGGCGAGACTGCCATGCGCCATTTAAAAATTTAGTGGCTTGACAGATCAATGTAGCTTATTTATTTATTTATTTATTTTTATTTTTTGAAGAAATTAATGTTGCTTATTTTTCTTATCAAATGAGAGATTTGACCAAGACATGCCATTAAAAAAAGGAAGAAAGAATATCATGCTCATTTCTTAGTAGATACTAATATTAAATTAACCACAAGGTGGTTGCCTGGGTCAAGGCTTGGGATTAAAAACCTAAGTCATTGGTTCTACTTTTGGCAATTACATTGTGGTCAACCCTTAGGGCGTTTAAGCTATATTTGGTAGGAGAGAGGGAGAGTACGAGAGATAGATGAATTAGGAGGGAGGGAGAGTATGAGGGATGGAGAGGATAACATCAATCCTCCATGTTGTTTGGTATTAAAAGGAGAGTTGGATGGATGGATTGATATTTAATTTATTAAATTACAATATTGATCTTTAAAAATTTGGAGGGTAGTATAAAAAAAGGAGGGCTTTTTTATCTTTGCCCCCCCCCCCCCACCAATCACTCTCCTTCCTTCCTTGAATCCACCCAAATTGGGGGGGATTCAACTTTGTGGGCCCAGAGGGAGAAGCACTCCCTCCTCTCCCTCTACTTCTCCCTCCAACCAAACAACTGATTTGTTCTCCCTCCCTTCTCCTCTCTCTCCAACGCCCCCCCCCACACCACCACCACCACTCTCCTTCCTTCCTTGAATCCACCCAAATTGGGGGGGATTCAACTTTGTGGGCCCAGAGGGAGAAGCACTCCCTCCTCTCCCTCTACTTCTCCCTCCAACCAAACAACTGATTTGTTCTCCCTCCCTTCTCCTCTCTCTCCAACCCTCTCCCTCCCTCCATATATCCCTCAAAACAAACATAGCATTAGCTTTGCTGGTGAAAGGACGGACATTGGGCTAATGTCAGAGGTTCAAATCCTACCCATGGGTGGGCGAGTTCTGATTTACCCACTTGCATTCTTGTGGGGCCAAGGGTGTGGCCCGTGATTTCTTATCTGTCATACTCCGCGAAGCCAACATATAGGTCATAGTAGGTCACGTAATTGGAGGCCTACTTTCAACATATAGGCCTTAGCGAGTCACGTAGTTAGGAGAGGACAGGCGGATAGGTGCCTAAACGAAATCCGGGATCCTCGATACAAAAAAAAAATAATAATAAATTATTTCTACAATATTTTATGTTCAAAATACAGTAGAACATGGAGATTAAATTAATCATCTGATGACGAAGAGGTTGCTAAAAGCAAGTGCAGCATTATATCATTTAAAACCATATATATATACGGTCCCGTTCCTATCAGGACATCCTTATATAACTTTATCAGGATATTGAATGTGAGCCACTCATTTATAAAAGTGATTTGACAAGTGCATACATACCAAGTCAAAGTATGTAAAACGAGTGACTCACATCCAATGTTCTTATATAATTATATCAGGACATCCTTATATGAAAATTTCCTTATATATATATATATATATATAATTCTAAATTGTATATCTCTAATATATTTTCCAATCTATCATAAACATTTTTCTTTTTATGAATTATTACAATAAATTTTCATTTTATTTTTGTGAATTATTATAATAAATTTTGATACTGATTAGGGACTCAGGATCTTGAGGAGATCAAACAGTACTATATATGTGGTTATCTACTCTTATGATATATGGTGAGACTTGAATTTGTGAAAATGAAAAAGAGAATCAAAATTGATGAGAAGATGAAAGTGTTTGATAAAATGCTTATGAAAGAACAAAGAGATAACTTGAGAACTTTTCAATCTACCATTAATGGCTACTCTGTAGGGCTTTCATTACATCATAGACTAGTACATTTTTCTACCTATCTCTCCACGAGACTATCTACACTTTATATATAAAACTATTGTTTACTTTACAAGCTAACATCTAGCTTCTAACAACTTTCCTGATAATCCGGAAATACAATAAATGATGAGTTGACACATCAGCTTTTTGTAATTGACTCAACTACCCAGGCTAACCTCTTTTCTATCAAGTCCGTGGAACGTCTCTCGCATTGCAAGTCCAGTGTAAGGCTGTAAGCCTTCACACATTTGATTCTACACTTTCTTCTTTTGTTCTGATATTAGCTGATTAGGTCTAGAGAGACTTTCCTCAACTCTAACATCCCCCGTCAAGCTAAACTGAGGTAGAAACACAAGATTTAGCTTGGAGCAAAAGAAGTTAAACTTAGTAGAGGCTAATGCTTTGATTAGAATGTCAGCAATCTGAGAATCAGTGGGCACAAACCGAGGCTCAACCAAACCATCAGCCACCTTTTCCCGAATGAAATAGGTATCAATATCTATATGTTTTGTTCTTGAATGAAAGACAGGGTTCTTGGCAAGAGAAGTGGCACCCATATTGTCACACCAAATGACAGTAGGAGAACAAACGTGAACATGAAGCTCACGAAGAAGGGACTGCAACCAGAGTATTTTAGAGGTGATTTGAGCCATGGAACGATACTCCACTTCAGTACTTGAACGAGCAATAACAAGTTGCTTTCTAAAGCTCCAAGAGACGATATTGCCACCAAGAAATAAGCAATGGCCACTCGTAGATCAACGATCATCCAAACAACTGGCCCAATCAGCATCTGCGTAGGCTTCTAAAGCAAAATTTGCTGAAGGCTTGAACCATAAACCCTTATGAAGAGTTCCCCTGAGATACTTGAAGATCCTCTTACAAGCTTGCCATGGTACAAGAGAAGGAGCAACAAGAAACTGACTTAATTTGTTAACACTGAAGGCAATATCAGGTAGAGTATAACAAAGATATTGAAGAGCTCCTATTGCACTTTTATACATAGTTGGATTGGAAAGAGGCTCTCCACATTGTTTTGTAAGTTTAGAACCGGCACAGATGGGAGTTGAGCATGGCTTACAATCAAACATATTATGCTTCTTCAACAGATCAATAACATACTTAGATTGGGTGAGATAAAGGCCATCAGTGTTACGAAAGGCTTCAAAGCCTAAGAAGTAGCTCACCGAGCCAAGAGCTTTTAGCGCAAAGGAGTTGTGCAGCTGAGAGATTGTAGAACGAACCAGAGAAGGACTTGTACATGTTATTAGAATGTCATCCACATACACTAGAAGATATAAGACATCAGAACCTATATGTTTGATGAATAAGGAAGTGTCTGAAGCAGAGTTCAAGAATCCCCAGGAGACAAGGGCTGCCTGAAGCTTGGTAAACCAGGACATAGGAGCCTGCTTCAATGCCTTTTTGAGCCTACAAACATGAGATGGAAACTCAACATTTTCGAAACCTTCAGGCTGTTTCATATAGACCAATTCTTGTAAATCACCATTTAAGAAGGCATTATTTATGTCTACTTGTTGAATATCCCAATAATAATGAGCAGCCAAAGCAAATATAACTTTAATGGTAGAAGCTTTAACCACTGGACTGTAGATATCAAAATAATCAAGTCCAGGGGTTTGATTGAAGCCTTTGGCAATCAACCTAGCTTTGTGCTTTAAAATGGACCCATTAGAATTAAACTTAGTCCTAAATACCCATTTACTTCCAACCACATTCATACCAGAGGTAGCAGGCACCAAAGACCATGTGTCATTGCTTTTAAGAGCCTGAAATTCTGACTTCATTGCTTCCAATCATTTCTGATTAGCCATTGCAGCTTTCACTGACTTTGGTTCAACCTCGGTTAGAAAACTTGATGGAAGACTACATTTAGCAAGGAATACTCTAGGCCTTAAGGAACCAATTTTACCTTTAGTTACCATTGGACGAATGTTCAAAGAGTTGTTGGGAGACACAGCAGACTCTTGTACAAGAGGTATATCGGTTGTAGATTGAGAGGACTAAGGAGCAGCTGACCTGGATTGAGTAGAACATTCACCTGCAGAGTGACAAATTCGAGGACCAACCGGTCTAGAGTGAAGAGAACAACCACTATCATTATGTGAACCATTATTGTCAATCATAGGTAGCCTATGCAAAGCGTTGAGATCTTCAAACCTCTAAAAAAGATTAAAGGAATAATTGCCTGAAGAAGGACTGTCTGAACTGTTGGTAGCCAAAGTTTCACCAAATAAGCTATTGTATGGGAATTCCATCTCATTAAAGAGAACATGTCTTGAGACAAAAATCTTTCCAGAAAGGTGAAAACATCTATAACCTTTATGAGAGAGGCTATAACCAATGAAAACACATTTGCTAGATTGGAAATCTAGCTTATGTTTAGAATAGTCTCTCAAATAAGGAAAGGTAGAACAACCAAAAACTTTAAGAAAATGATAATTTGGTTTCTTTTGAAACAACCTTTCAAAGGGAGAGATGAAATTCAAAAGGGTTGTAGGAAGATTATTTATGAGTATGACAGCAGTAGCAGATGCCTCAAACCAAAATTTCGAAGGCATTCCAGCATGAGAAGGAATGGTCAAACCCATTTCAACTATACTCTTATGCTTTCTTTCAGGGACACCGTTCCGTTGATGAGTGTATGGACACGAAAATCTAACTTTAACACCAAGATTAGTCAAATAAGAAACAAAAGAGTGATACTCTCCTCCCATATCTGCATGGAAACATTTAATCTTTTTGTCAAATTGCAACTCAACTGATTTCTTAAACTGAATAAAGGCTTGTAATGCATCTGACTTTAACTTAAGAGGAAAAATCCATGTAAATCTAGTGTATGCATCTACAAATGCTATACAATACCGATAACCCTCACAAGATAGCATAGGAGCCGGTCCCTATACATCACTGTATATCAGTTCTAAAGGAGATTTTGCAATAATGGCCAACCTTTGAAAAGGAAGTCTATGTAACTTTCCAACCTTACAAGAATCACAAAATTCTAGAGAATGAATATTAAAAGGAAAATGCTAAGTTTTTAACACTTTTTGAAGAACAAGAGGGCTAGGATGACCCAATTTTGCGTGTCAAATCACAGAGTTCGATCTGGCAGCTACAAGATCATTAAAAGGAGCTGTAGAAGCTCTGCTAGGCATTACTTTAGTTCTAGCTTTATTTGTAACATAGGAAGCCTTATTTACAGAGATATTGTTCTTATTACAATAGGTAAGATCGGGTCTTTGAGTAGCTTCTTCTAGCTTCAACTCATAAAGTCCATTCCTAAGAAGTCCTTGAAGTAGAACCTTGTTGGTTCTCTAATCCTTGATAACACAACCAAGAGATGAAAACTCAGCTATAGCATTATTGTCATGTGTAAACTTAGATATGCTAAGAAGATTCTTAGTTATTGCAGGCACATGAAGAATTTGCTTAATATGCAATTCATTATGAGGAAAACTTTGTGATTTAATTCTAGTGTCACCAATATGAACAATTTTCAATTGATTTTCATTACCTACTGAAAGCATATCATTACCTCGATAATTTGCCTTTATTGAGACGTTGTTGAGACTTGATGTAACATGATTTGTTGCACCAGAGTCAACATACTATGCTTGATCAACCACAGTTTCAGGAGAAGCAAAATAAGCACTAGCATATTGATAGTGTTCAGTGGGAACCAGCTGAAGACTATCATGAGTAGTATTTGGGGAGCTTATAAAATAAGAGCTGCTTCCCTGATCAAAAGTGTTGCAATTTTGATTGAAGTTCGAGCTGCTATTCTGATTGTAACACTGATTGTAGTTCTAATTTTGAGCAAATAATGCTTGATTTCCTTGATTTTGATTAGTGAACAGAGAATTTTGAGTTTGATTCAGTCCTCCTTGAAATTGTTGATCAAATCTTTTGTAACACTGCCATGCTCCATGTCCAGGTTTTGTGCAAAGTTGGCAATGTAGCCTTTGATTCGATCTTCCACCAAACCTTCCACCTCTATTTCTTCCTCTGTTTCCTCCTCTATAATTGTTGTTGAAATTCCTGTTATTATTTCCTTTATTGTTGAAAACCCCTTGATTTGTCACATATTGAGCTGATGGATTCATCAGACTTAAATGAGCAGAAGAGTTGAGTTCCTCAATTCTTTGTTCTTAATGATTCTTTGTTCATGCATTAAGAACAAATATTGAGCATCTTCAACTGACATAGTCGTTTGCTGAGAGGAGATCAAGGTCACCACTGAATCATACTCATATCCAACTCCATGTAGGAGACATATAATGAAATCTCTATCACTAATTACCTCTCCAGCTAAGGCTAAAGAATCACTAACAGCTTTAAGTTTCATAACAAAATTGCTAATAGAGTCAGATCCTTTCTTAATGGATTGCATCTGTTGTTTAAGCTGCATGATTCTTGCTAGAGATTTTTGTGAATAAATGTGTTCTATTTTTGACCAAATCTTAAAGGATGATTTCGAGTTAGTTACCTGGCCAAGAACACTTGGAGAGAGAGAGTAGAAAGAATCCAACTCATTAGTAGCTTATCTGTCTTTTTCCAAGTGACAAAATCTGGATTATCTTGTTGCAAATTTGTATCACCAGGTCTGATTGTCACGAGATTTGGAGGAGAAACCTTGTCTCCATTGATGATACCTTCAAGATCTAGAGCTTCTATGGCTGTCAAGACTTGCATTTTCTAGAAAACAAAGTTGTTGTGATCCAGCTTTAACGTGAGATTCAGACTTAGAGTTTTGGCTAAGGAAGAGAACTCCATTTTTGCAGAAATGAAGATAATATTGCGAGATTTTAAGGAAAGAAGAGCGATTTGGATCGGTTTTTAGCTATTAGACTCTTATCAAAAGCTCTGATACCATGTGAAAATGAAAAAGAGAATCAAAATTAATGAGAAGTTGAAAGTGTTTGATAAAATGTTTGTGAAAGAACAAAGAGATAACTTAAGAACTTTTCAATCTACCATTAATGGCTACTCTGTAGAGCTTTCATTACATCACAGACTAGTACATTTTTCTACATATCTTTTCACGAGACTATCTACACTTTATATATATAACTATTGTTTACTTTACAAGCTAACATCTAGTTTCTAACAACTTTTCTGATAATTCGGAAATACAATAAATGATGAGTTGACACATCAGCTTTTTGTAACTGACTCAACTGCCCAGGCTAACCTTTTTTCTATCAAGTCTGTGGAACGTCTCTCGCATTGCAAGTCCAGTGTAAGATTGTGAGCCTTCACACAATTGATTCTCCACTTTCTTCTTTTGTTATGATGTTAGCTGATCAGGTCTAGAGAGACTTTCCTCAACTCTAAAAGAATTCCCATTAACGTGCGAGAAGACATGCACACTTCCACCTATACACGTTCAATCCATCGTAAAATGTGTGTAAATATTCAATCAAAGTATGAATAATTACATATTATTAAAAATTAAGATAAAAAGGAAAAAAAGAAATTGATTAATGGTGGCCTTATCTGATGGGTGACGTACGTGGAGAGAGTGTAAAGTAAAGTCGATCATGTGCAATCTAATGTAAATATGATTTGTTAGAAAAAAATTTGGGTGCTTACGAATCCGTTCGTCCCTTTTCCATTCAAATTATGTCATGTAAATATGATTTGAATGAAAAATATATAACATGTTGAGTAGATTCGAAACTTTTGTCAAGATATGACAAGAAAAATCATATGGTAAAATTGATTTCTATCCTTTCTACCATTTATGATTTACCAACCAAAACCATATGTTAATTTTGAGCTATCACATGGATGATTTGGTTTGAGTTGGTTTTTTAGTACATGAATATATATTTCTTTTTCTTTTTTCTTTTAGTACAAGTGGAATCTTAAATATTTAATACAATTGATGCTGTCTTTATAAGATGGTAAAAGAAAGTCAGAATTGAGGGTTTAGGATAAATATATATATATATATATATTTATTTATTTGATAGAACAGATAAACAAGAAATAAAGAACATGAAAGGAAGAGCAAGCAGTTGGTCTCTAAATAGGAGAATCAAATAGAACATCTCTCTTAACCCACGGAGGAAAATCCTCCATTAAGAAAAGATCATCAACAATCTTTAATGCATTCTTCACTAGGCCATGAGCGAAAGTGTTGACCAATCTAGGAACATGACTCACAGATAAAACATTAAGACTGGAAAAAAGGCTCGAAATCTCAACAAGGAAATTACCACAGAAATAGTCAAGATGACTGCCCTCGTTCATCCATTTCACAACAATAGCTGCGTCTGATTCAAGCTTATATGGGCCTAAGCTACAATCCTTGCTGAAAACTAAACCTTTGTAGATAGCCATAATTTTTGCTACATTTGCGTCCAAGCAAGCAACCGTAGGAAGGGAGCAAAAAGCAAGGACAAAACCAGTATGGTCTCTAATTACAACTCAAGACCAATACGGCCACCTGGTTTGTTCACAGCCGTATCGCAATTAATTTTATAGCAATTTGAGTCCGGCGGCCTGCAAGAGTTCCTGACACTGCTAATGTGCAAGGGAGGTGACAAATTACCCACTTCAACGCTGTGGAAATCATCCAAAAAAGCCCTGCTCTAGTGCATTGCATCAATCACGTCTTGATTTGGAGACTCATGTACAACCAAATTACACAAATACCAAATCTTCCAAACGATGGTGCAAAATAGCCAAAGGTCAACCGAATTCAACAGAGAATGGTATTCAATAATATGATCAAAAAAATTTGAATGAAATCAAATAACCTTAATACCGATTGGGAGCCACTCTAAACGAGCGAACTTAAGCTTATGGCAGCCCCATAGGGCATGAAAAGTAGTTTCGCCAATGCAACTGCAGAGAGGGCATCTATCTATCACTTGCAAACCACGATGAGCAAGATTTGACATGGACAGAATCCAATTAAAACAGGCTTTCCAAATAAAAATTTTGATCTTCAAGGGAATAGCCAACTTTCATAAAGACGCCCACCATTCAACCAGACGAGAGCTGTTAGAATTGCTAGGATTGGAATCAAGAGATTTCCCAACCCGATAACCGCTCTTAACTGAAAAAAGCCCGATGTTCTCATAATGCCATATGACCTTATCTTCAAACCTGCAATTACTTAAAGGAATCTACTTAATTACTTTAGCATACTCAACTGAAAAAACACTATTAATGAGGGGGAGATCCCACCTCCCTAATGAGTCAGCAGTTGGTCGACCGAAGCTTCCATTCTAAGGATAGGAGTGGACAATATTTTGAAAGATGAAGATCTTAGAACCCATTTATCTTTATAAATTTTGATCGTGCTGCTAGTCCCTACTCTCGATCTCAGACCAGAAATCAGCAAACAATTTCCCTAACATAAGCTGTTCCAAACGAAGGAAGTGAAGGAATTTTTCGGAGTTGCAAGCAGAGAATTTTTAGGGAAATAATAGTTCTTAAGGACTCTAGAAGCTAACGAATTTGGGTTTTTGTGAATCCTCCATCATTGCTTCGCTAACAGGCCTCTATTAAAAGATTCAAAGTCACGAAAACCAAGTCTACCATCTCGTTTAGACTTGCATAAGCATGACCGTGTGCACTAGTGCACCTTCATTTGTTCGCTAGTACTCCCCCACCAAAAGCGAGCAAATATCCAGTAAATCTCATCAATTAAACCTTTGGAAAGACAGATTAGGCTCATTGCATACGTCGGAATTGACTGAAGAACTGCCTTGATTAATATTTCTTTCCCTCCCATCGATAAGAACCTCTCGCTCCAGCTTCTGATCTTGTTCCATACTTTGTCAGCAACCTCAGCAAAGTTTCCGTTTACTTCTTCCCGTGAAGCAAGGCAAGCCTAAATACGTATCTAGACAACTCACCAATCTCGCACCAATAATACCAGCCAACCTTTCTCCATCCGTAACCAACATAGAAGGACTCATATATAATACTGATTTACTAAAGTTTACAACCTATCTTGAAGTCTTTGTGTAAATATCCAAAATCCTCCAAATCGAAACACAATTCGAATCACAATTCGAATCAGTTGCCTTAGAGAAAAGCAGACCATCATCTGCGAAGAATAAGTGGGAGATGACAGGACCTCTCTGGCTGCACTTAAAACCTGAAAACATACCTCTGTCTAACACGTTCTCAATCAAACATGAGAAACCTTCAGCACAGATCAAGAAGAGGTTAGAAGACATAGGGTCCCCTTGATTGAGTCCTCTAGTGGGCTTGAAGTTTTCGCAAACATCCACATTCAACATAAATGAGTAAGGACACGGATGACATGCATCTCAAAACTAGCTGAATCCATTTTTCTGGGAAACCCTACTTACACATCATATCTCCAATAAAAATCCACTCCATCTGGTCGTATGCTTTTGACATATCCAACTTGATGGCCATGGAACCGTTCTTCCTCTTCCTGCGTTTAAATCCGTGGAGACACCTCGAATCCGACGATCGTGTCGTCCGAGATCATTCACCCTGGAATGAAGGCACACTGTAAATCTGAAATCACATTCCCAAGCACACTTCTCCAATCTACTAGCAATCACTTTGGCAACGATTTTGTAAATGACGTTGAAAAGACTAATGGGTCTGAAATAAGAGGTGGCTCTAGGCGTTTGGCACTTCGGAATAAGGGAGATAATGGTGATGTTAATGCTTTCAATTAAGTCTCTATTGTTCAAAATTCCTAGACACATATAGGTGATAGCCGGTCCAATAGTGCACCAATTTTTTTGAAAAAAATAAGGCAGGCATACCATCTTTTCCAGGGGCTTTCATCGGACTCATATTAAAAACAGCTCTCCTAATTTCTTCCCCTACAAACAAATTATCAAGAACACATACTCTATGGCTGTCAAGCTTAGCGAGAACCCCATATGTAATGCTATGAATATTTGCCTAAGATAGATTATTGGTGGTGAAATTTTTTTCAAAATATTGAGTGATAACATTTTCAATTTCAACCTTTTTGTCAACCCACACACCTGCCTCATTGAAAAGACCATTTATCTTGTTACGAGCTTTTCTAGTGGTAGCCTTCAAATGAAAAAAAAAAGTATTGCGGTCTCCATTATAAAGCCAATCTATCCTAGCTCGTTGCCGCCAGTACCTTTCTTTAATACTCAATACATTGTCTAGTTAGTGTTCCAATTTGCTAATAACTCTCCAAGAGGCTAGTTTTTCTACCTTACAAGCTTCCTTCAGGGCATCTTTTTTAACCTTAATATTTTACTCAAATCTTTTTGTTTTTTAATATTCCATGACTCGAGGAGGTTGCCGCAAGCACTGATATTACTCAAAATCTCTTGAATTTTAGCTCCACTTTAAACCGGGTTCCAAACTGAAGACACAATATTGTTACAATCTTTATCATCCACCCAATACTCCTCAAAGTAAAACCTTCTACTTCTTTTACAAATACTACCGTTATGAGCTTTTCTCACAATCTCGTTAGCCTCAAGAAGCAAAGGTTGATGATCCGATCCCTACAAGTCGATATTATATATTGTTGAGCTTGAAAAAAGATTTCTCCAATCTTTATTACACAAACCTTTGTCAAGATGCTCCAAAATCAAAGAGTTCCCTAGGCGTTTGTTGCTCGATGTGAAAATTGGACCCAAAAATCCTATATCTTCAAGACCGCTATCCTCCATAGCTTTTCTAAACTCTGTCATCTGTCTCCAATTTTTCCTCACACCACATACTTTCTTAGTGTCGAATTAGGTTTTGTTAAAGTTGCCTATACAAACCCATGGTAGGGTTGACATTCCTGCAAGACGACGGAGGAGGGTCCATGAGTGGTTTCTCTGTGCGGTTTCTCTGTACGGTTTTCGGGTGCCTGTAGAAGTTGGCGAATCTCCACATTGGGTTACCTCCATGACTGATAGTAACATCGATGTGGGCTTGAAAGTAGGTAATAAGATCAACAATAACTTTGTTAGACCAGAATAAACATAATCCACCTAACTTACCAACACAATTCACTATTAATTTCTCTTCAAAACCCAGTTTGACTCGCCAATTTTCTAGCTTCTTATGCTTGCATTTTGTCTCAATCAAAAACATCAGCTCCGATTTAATCTCCTGCTTGTATGATTGCAAAACGTTGAACGCCCGAGAACTCCCTAGCTCACAAGGGTTCCAAACGAAGATCTTCATTGGGTGTGGCAAACCAGTATAGACCGACCGATCGACCGATATATCCTCTGCCTCCATCGTGGTTGAAACCCCTTTCTGGGTAACCATATCAATAACAATTGGTTCAAATCCCACCGCTTCTTTAAATTTTACAGCTGTGACATCATCGACTCCTCCAACATGTGAGCTTTCCAAATCAATCTTCCTTTCTGAGCAGTGCTTCACCATTACAGCACAATCTTCAAATTCAGAATAGGAAATCACCTTACGAACCTTCTGCTTTGGTTCTTCCACTTCTATTTCGTCTTCTCCATTGCATTTTTCTTTTCCTGATCCAAGATTTTCTCCATAATTCCTAAAATCAGCAGCCGTAATTTTTCTAACCCAGAGTTTCTTACCTGCTGTATTTTTATTGTTGAACTTTAAAAGACTGGACTTAGGATCCGGTTGAACAGTGTGGCCCAATTTGTTACTGCAGATAGGAATGGGCTATAGTGGAAAAGATTCTGCTATGTTGGCCTTCCAATATCAATTGGATCTTTACTCATAACTTGTTGCACGTTGTTCTCATTTTGGGCCACCACTTCTTCTTTTCCTATAGTTTCGTTCGTCTCCTCACTAGATGGGCTAATCCCAATATCAAGCCCATCTGTATTGTTAACCATCAAGAGAGAGCAACTTTCTGCATACACCGCTTGTTAACCCTCTTTAATAGCCGTCGTCGACTTCTCATTAATGGCATTAATGGCATTAATGGCAATAAAGCTATCATTAATGTTTGCCAACTTCAGAGAGTCCATGGAAACCACTGGCTTAAGCGCATTAGTCATAGCGATGTCTTATATCAGAACTTTCTCTGCTTCTATTTTCTCTCCACCATGCACTTCAGTCAGCACCGTGTTAGACTTTATCACTTGCCCACTAGTTCATGTTGTGCTGATGCTAATACTCGATTGGTTTGTTTGGGAAGATAGTCCCCTTGGTTTCTAAGAATAGTTTTTTCAGAGAGGACCAGAGGCTTTCATCTAAGCACCGAACATAGGTTTCTCTACCCCTTCGATCACCGAGATTTTTTCCTCTTACAAACATTTATTAGTGTTATGACCAATTCTACCACATCTGAAACAAATATTAGGAAGCCTCTCATACTTGAGAAGCATAACAGTTTCCACTTCATCACCCAAAATGTCTACACGCAGACACCGTCTAAGAGGTTTGTTGATGTCGATACGAATTATGACTCTCATAAACCTCCCAACACAATCACCTGCCTTTAATTATTTTTTTGACTTTATCTTTTGGAAGATACTTTGAAGTTGTCTAAGATCTACTTATCTCTCTAACTGTCTTAAAGTAGAAAGGTCTGTAAATTGAAATCCAAGTTCATTTTCTTCTCCAACGAGTTCAACATTCATACATAAGATCATTCATCTTATCAGGTTATGAATATAAAAATTTATACAATGAAAGGCAAAATGAAAACAGAGATATGAAACCAACGAAACTCTAGGCCATCAACAAAACTCTAGGCCTTTGTAAATAGTTTTTGAGCCTTTTTAATTGGTTCCCTAGCTTTTTCATGAACTGTTCGAGCCTTTTGTATGAACATTAAACTTTTTTTATATTCGAGCCATTGTTAGTCATATCCAAGCCTTTGTGAGTAATGTCGGAGACTTTTACTTAACTGTCCGAGCCTTTTTATGAGCCTTTTTTAACAATCATTTTTTGTTGTTGTTAATTTTGTATCTCTGAGACTTTCTATACAGTGTTCGAGCCTTTTAATGAACGACCTAAGCCTTTTACTTAACTGCCCGAGCCTTTTCCGAGCCTTTTTAACAATATTTTTTTGTTGTTGTTAATTTTGTATCTTCGAGACTTTCTATGTAGTATTTGAGCATTTTAATAAATTGCCCGAGCCTTTTACTTAACTACCCGAGCCTTTTCTGAGCCTTTTTAACAATGATTTTTTTGTTGTTGTTAATTTTGTATCTCCGAAATTTTCTATAGTGTCTGAGCCTTTTAATGAACTGTCCGAGTCTTTTAATAAACTCCCCGAGCCTTTTACTTAACTGTTCGAGCCTTTTTTAACCATCGATTTTTTTGTTAATTTTGTATCTCCGAGACTTTCTATATAGTGTCCAAACCTTTTAATGAACTGCCCGAGTGATGCAGTAAAGATTTACATTCAATTTAAATTAAAGTTTGTTCACTGGGATTAGTGATTCAATTGGTTGAAAACTAATTAACCTAGGAAAAATCCACTGTAAGTGCGTGAAAAATAAAATGCATAATGCTTTGGTTTGAAAAAGTGATTTGGTTTCTTGAAAATGATTAAATATGCAAACTTGTAAAATAAAAAAGCAATCTTGCAACTTAAAACTAAATTAAACACACAAACAAACACACAAGTAGTGAATATATGGAAGAAAGCACTAGGGAATCGATGCAACCTTCTTATACCACTCAATGTTCTCATTTAGTCTCAATAATCATTTCAATCCAATTTTAGAGCTTGTTTTAAGATAAATCCATTAAGTTATAGGTCTTTTACATTACTCACACATGGTCATGTAGCAAGCAATGGTCAATTCCCCTATTTAACATAAAACTCTAAGCCAAGTTGACATAACATGGTCATGCATACACCAACCTTTCCAATTACTAAGCTTGGGGTGAGAATTAAATGGAATGATCATCTATATTTAAACTCAACCTCTTAGATAAACTAACTCACAAACCTATGGCCCTTGTGGTCACAATAAAACATGAATAGAGAGATTAGAGCAATTAATGTAATAATTGAGACTAAAATCGAATTGAATTAGAGAATAGACTAATTAATTACATAGAGTAGTCCAATACAGTTACATTAATCCCCTAGATGAAGTTTAGCTACACATCAAAGAAAAATAAACAAAGAAGGGAAACGTGTAGAGAAAACCCATAAAATCCATGTGAGCTCTCTTTTGTTCCTTAAGTTCCTTGAGTTCCTTCTTCTCTTTCCTTGAATAAGCTTCTAAAAATGGATGGATATGGGTGTGTAAAAAGGGATATGTGAAAGGATAATGAAAGAGATGAAAGGTTTTGGATATGGTGGAGTGATTTCTAGTTATAGGGTTTTTAATTGTGATATGTGTTGTAAAAAAGAAGTCTCTCAAAAACAAAGAACACAAGATATTTATATTGGGTGCCAAAAAATAGGTCTGGAATCTGTCACTTGAGTTGAGTTGGCACGGAAGGTTGCTCCCAAGTTGGCTGTATGCGAGGGCGACCACATGGGTGCGAAGATCTCTATTCTTTTGGAGTTAAAAAGGTTGTTGTCACATTGGCTGTGGGCGGGGGTGACCACACGGTGTGAAGATCTCTATTCTTTTGGAGTTGAGAAGGTCGTTGTCACATTGGATATGGATGGGAGCAACCAGCATGGGTGTGAACTTCTCTGTCCCGTTGACAAGAAAAAGTGGCTGCCACATTGGTCGTGGAAGGGTGCGACCACCATAACGGCGATGAATTTTGAGCTTGGTTGGCCATAGAAGTTGGAAAAGGTTGGGAGGTTTGGGTAAACTTTGCATGGAGGTCTATAAGTGGTGGCAAATGGACCGGGGGGAGGCATGCCATCAATCTGGGTGGAAAACCGTCAGAAAATGGCTGAAACAGCCGGGTCTGCTTCCGGGTCTTGAGCCGGGTCAGGTCGGGAGAGCGGGTTCTGCAATGGGTCGCTGCTGGTTGAAGACGATGACGTCTTACTGATGTGTCAAGGTGCGTTTAGAGGTGGACTTGGGTTCACTCAATAGATGGACCTTATTTGTTGGGCTCGCCGGATCTGGGCCAGGTCAGGCTGAAAGCCTAATTCAAAACACATCATTTCATTAAACGATGTGGCGCGTTGGGCTACGTTGGCTAGAAAATTACAAAGAGTACCCCTCACCTCTTCTTTAATCACAAAATCTTCAATATATTCTCCATATTTTCATTTTGACCCCCTGATTCTCCAAAATTAAACCAATGCCCCTGAACTCTAAAAATATCTAAAACACTTATTTTATCATACCAATTTTACTTGAGGAAAAAGCACAAGAAGTAGGAATTGGGGACTTAAAAATATGAACAAAAACAGTACAATCACCGAGCCTTTTACTTAACTGCCCGAGCCTTTTCCAAGCCTTTTTAACAATCAATTTTTTTTTTTTTTTTGTTAATTTTATATCTCCGAGACTTTCTATATAATGTTCGAGCTTTTTAATGAATTGCCTTAGCCCTTTTACTTAATTGCCTGAGCCTTTTACTTAACTGCCTGAGCCTTTTCAACAATCATTTTTTTTTTTTTTTTTGTGTTCATTTTGTATCCCCGAGACTTTCTATATAGTGTCGAGCCTTTTAATGGACTGCCCGAGCCTTTTACTTAACTGACCGAGCCTTTTCCGAGTCTTTTTAACAATCATTTTTTTTTTGTTAATTATGTATCTCCGAGACTTTCTATATAGTGTCCGAGTCTTTTAATGAACTGCATGAGCCTTTTACTCAACTGCCCGAGCCTTTTTAACAATCATTTTTTTTTGTTAATTTTATATCTTTGAGACTTTCTATATAGTGCTCGAGCGTTTTAATAAACTGCCTAAGCTTTTTACTTAACCACCCGAGCCTTTTACACAACTTCACAAACTGCCCGAGCTCGACCCCGAGTGCGTCAGTGTAACGCCACTCCTTCGTCGTTTGAGTGATCGCTTGAGTTTCAACTAGACTTTCTCTCTCTACTTCACAACTCTGTATGAAAGAAAGCTGACGTGGAAGTACTATGAGGTATTTTTGTCTAGTTACTTAAATTGGTGTCTTTTAAATATGAATTACTAATGTTGTGACTTTCTTACAAAACCCGGTCCAAATAGTGACATTTAATTTTTAAGCCCATATAATATATTAACGTCAGTTTCATAATTATTAAAATTATATGTAACTAAAGCGATATAAAATGGCTAATTTTAAATTGAAATAAAAATGAAGTTTTTAAAAAATGGAGTCCAAAAGGTAGGAACTAATCAAAGTTTGTTATTATCTTCTGAACTCTCTCTCTCTCTATATATATATAAGTATTACAATGTTATATAAATTTCGGGCTAATTTTTTTGGAGAAGGGAAGGACTCGAACCCACAACTTTATGAGACATGTGTGAGAGGTTTACCGGTACTGGACTAGCCTCATCTCGTCTTCTGAACAATATATTACAAAGTTAGGAGATGGAGAACAAAATAAATTTAACTCATAATATCTATTAATGTGGATATTAGAAATTTATACCGGTCAACCTCAACCTCCCTCACAAATTATTTTAACAATACTTGAAATCATAGAAAATACCACAAGAAAATTATTATGCCTCGATGCCACAAGAAACCAATTTAGCCCTAAAAACAAAATAATACTACTAATTATTAAAAGCAAACTGTAACATTAATTAAACATTTCTCAAAATTGTTCATTTTCTAATGCAACACACTTGACACATGGTAAATATATATATTTAATTATTTAAATATTCAGAAGCTCTTCAAAGCAAAGCTTATATATATATGTATCGGCTGAGACGTTGACGCAGCGCAATATTAATTATCTCATTATCATCCATCTTCTTCAACGTTGCTTCCAAGCCATGGCTAGTGATGAGGAACATTTGTGTCAAAAGTATCTGTTTCTCAAGCCAAAAGAAGCAACTTTGTTTGATCTCATTCGTTTACTATATTCCTCTAATTTGGAAGAAACAAGATTTGTTGAGTTTTCAGATCAAGCGGACAGGCACATAAATAATTTTCGTCGTCGATGGCTTATATTCATCTCTGTTGTGGCACAGAAAGTGCTCCTTTTCATGAGAATACCATTGGCCATAGTTGGATATGTGCTCGAGCTGTGCCTAAATCTTCTATCAAGCAACGGCGGTTTTCTCGGGCTTTTATACAATCTCTTCACAGGTTTATAAATTCTCAATTCGTTATTTTAATTTCTAGTATATATACCATTTTATGCTACTGAAATATCATTGACCAGTAATTGATCATCTATTTAATTAATATTTGCTAACATTAATTAATACCTCTTTTAATATATCATTTCAGCACAGGACATGGTTTTTGTCGTGAGGGGTTTGTTGGGGGGGTTCATGGTGCTTTTCTTTGCTGCTTTCAAAGTCTAGCGACAGTGGCTGTTTTGTCGCCTCTGTCGCTGTTTTTTGATGTGCTGGGCTTGTGCTTGTTTTCGTTGTATCTCTTGACCGCTTGAATAAAATTTGCTATTAAAAAAAAAAAAATTTCAGCTCAGGACATGAAGAACTATAGAACTAATCATGCATACAGATACATGTTGCATATATTTCATGAAGTTAAATACAAACCCTGCAGGCTGCAGCCAGAAAAAAATATTTTCTCATTAATTACTTTTTCGATACAAGAATACTCATAAATTTTTATTATTTCCCTTGTATTAATTTGGAGATTGCGAATAAATTGGTTTTGGAAGCGAAGCACTGTTTGGTGATCATATATACATATTAATAGAAATTATCGATCAGGCCATGTTTACTGTTTTGATACGGATTGCTGTCTTTCAACGAACTTGGAAGTCTAGGTCGACATACATATAATATGCATGTTGTACAAGTACAACGTCTCATGAGATAGCTGAGTGCACTGTGCACATGTTTATAAATTACATGTTAGGGCTCATTTTACGGATTCGTAGATGTTAAATACTAAAGAATATTTATTATTAATGGGGTTAATTAATTAATTATGCAGTAAAGGTGGTGAAACCAGATAGATTATCAGAGAAGTTCATGTCTGTGGTGGGATTTGCTGATAAAAGAGTTGAATTAGACAGAAAGATTCAACCTAATAACAGAAAATATTATTCATCGTTGTCGCTGATGGCCGCTAAACTATCATACGAGAATCAAGCCTTCATCAAATCCATAGTCAAAGATCACTGGCAGGTAAGTTTCATTGTCATTTAGACATATATCACTATCAATATGGACACTACCATAGTAGCATGACAAGAAAAAGAAGAAAACAAAACAATCAAAGCTAAAATTACAGTTATCAGCAGAGGCGAGGAGTACACGTACCTTCTTTAAATTTGGGGGGACCGAGGGCCACAACAATTTTTTTAAAAAAAATAAGGTAACAAATTAACAAAATTATGGGGTAAAAGTGTCAAAAAAAAATATAACTATATTTTCCATTATTCTAGAAATTGGCCTAGGCGGACCTGACCGCTACAAGCCGGCCTTCCTCGGTGGCCAAGTTCCTAGGTGGGTTAGGCCAGGCGGGCATCAATTATTTAAATTATTTTTCTTTTCTTAAAATGGCCTTATTTTGGTCCAAAAACGCATCGTTTTGACTTATACAACTTCTCTACTTAGACAGTCTAGACGCTAGGCGTCTATTAGAACATTGAATTATTTTTAAATCCAAATTAAATCTAACAATTAAGTACCCCATATATTAATCAATGTATTTTTTTTACTAATATCATCGGAAACAAGCTGATGGATTAAACTGGGACAATCATCCCGCCACAATTTATCCTCATGAAGAGAGATTGTCATTTTGGCTAAAGAGTGAGTAATTCAGTTTTCATTTTTACTTAATTCGGTGCAGATGGAACTCTTGGGATCGTACGATTTATGGAATGGTGAGTAAGCAATCAATTTTTTAATTTTGTTTTTTTTTGGCTAATTCTTTTTTCGTGAACGGTATACAATGATTGACCATTTGACCTAGTCATATATATATATATTTTTTGAGTAAGAATTTCACATTAAATTATCTGCAATGAGTTGGTAGCTCGAAATTAGTGATGTGAAATTGACAATTGGTAGAGGGCGGCTGGCAATAGCTAGCGTTGAAGGTGCTTCTAATTAAAGATTATTAAATAAAATTTAATTTATTTAGCGTGGTTGTTATTTGGTAATTATCTTGAGTTTCGCAGCTAGCTTGCTAATTGAAGAATGCATAATATTCCTTCATGATCCACGTTTTACATTATTGAAAAAAAAGTACATGAGAAGACTGGGCTGTTTACATGTCATGATTATTAATTTCTTAGTTAATCTAATATGTATTTAATTTGTGTCTGAAAATGACTTTTTATAATACAAACTGTTTACATTTTGTGGCAATGGCGTGCTTTATTATAAAATTAAAGAATTAAACGTTATATTAAGGTAAGATATTGTTTACTTATGATCATAGAATACAAAATCAATTTTTTTTTACTTGCTGTTTAACCACAGTTCATTACTTTAAATTACTTGTATATATAGGGAAAACCTTAATAAAGTCCATAAGTTTGACACTTTAAAAAAAAAAAAAAAAAAATCCATAAGTTTGACATATTATTTTATTTTTATTTTAACACAAACACAAATTAAATCTTCCTCCAAAAGACATTATTTTTACACATATGTATCATAATTGGAAACTTGCTTAAAATTCATATACAATATTAATCTCACAAAAATAAATACTCAAAAACATATATATATATATATATAGAGCCTTTGGTGATCTAGAAATCGTTTTTGATTCAAGGAGGTTCAACTCCTTTGCGGACAGTCTTGCAAAGATGGGTGCTAATCAAACTGGGAATTTTGTTGATTGGTCAGATGATGGTGTCTCTGCTCTGGTTTGTTTCGTGTGTTGGGGGTTTCGATGTTGTAGTCCTGTTTCTTTCCCCTTTTTTGGCGGTGTTTTTGCCTTGTTCTGCTTCTTGGTTGTTTTTCTTGTTTCCTTTTTGCTGTTCTCGCTTTGGGGGCTTGGTTTGTTGTGTTTGCTGTTGCCTTGTTGCTTGCCTTTTGGTTGTTGCTCTTGGTTTTGCTGTTTCTTGTTGCTTGTGAATAAAGCTTACATTTTCAAATGAATAAAGCTTACATTTTCGAAAAAATATATATAGAGTAATTTTCTAATGAAGACTTTTTACAATACATACTTTAAGCACATTTATGAAATTGTATGGAATATGTTGAATATTGATTTAATTTTTTGTATAGATGGTGAAAACATTGAAATACGTTTCTGGAAAAAAATTAAGAAAATTTTGGATGCAAGAACTAATTTTTTCTGATTTTTTATTTTAAAGATATAACATTTAAAAATAGGGAAATATAAGAAAAAATAGTTCTCAAATGCAAAAAATTTCCAAAATTTTACCAAGTGTGTATTTTAATTTTTTTAGGATGAGTACAAAAAATCAAATCAAGATTCAATATATTCCATGTAATTTCATTAATGTGCTTAAAGTGTGTATTATAAAAGTCCTCATTGGAAAATTACTTTAATTTATATATATATATATATATATATATTGAAATATTATAATAATACACTTGGCCACAATCTCATAGTGTAAGTGTGAGGGATAAACCTCTTGGCCAATCCCATATTGTCCAAAATATATTTATATTACTATACAAAAAAAAAAAAAAAAAATCGTAGAGAATATATGTGATTAAAGTTAATAGATACATTTGACAAGATGAGGTTGGTCCAGTGCAATGAGATTGTGGATTCAAGTTCGAGTCCCCCCTCAACAGAAATAATAATAATAATAAATAAAAATCAATAGATGCAGTTTACTTTGTTTGGCTTATATATACATATATCACAAAAATTAAAAAATAAAAATAAAAATAAATAAATAAAAAAAATCCTTCTCTGTCGGTCTAATAATCATGTTCAATTCACATCTTTTACAGATTACCAGAAAAGATTCTCAACACAAGCGTTGTTGCTTAAAGACACAAGGGCTAACCCTAACGTGATCGTAGTTGCATTTAGAGGCACTTCACCTTTTGATGCAATCGACTGGTGCACCGATATCGACATCTCCTGGTATGAGCTTCAAAATGTGGGTAAAATCCATGGCGGCTTCATGAAGGCTCTGGGCTTACAACCAAACCAAAGTTGGCCCAAGGAAATCGACGACCAAGGCAGCCCACCGTTTGCTTACTACACAATCAGGAAAATCCTGAGAGAAATGCTACAGAAAAATAAGGATACAAAATTTATAGTAACAGGGCACAGCTTGGGAGGTGCATTGGCTATATTGTTTGTGTTTGTGCTTATGTTGCATGAAGAGGCATCATTGTTGGAGAGACTAGATGGGGTTTACACGTTTGGGCAACCGAGGGTCGGAGACCGTATTTTTGGAGAGTTCATGAACAAGAACTTGAAGAAGTATGAAGTTAATTATTGGAGATTTGTTTATAGCAATGACATTGTGCCTAGGTTACCTTATGATGACAAAACTCAAATGTTCAAGCACTTCGGTCACTGCCTCTATTTCAATAGCTGCTACAAAGGCAAGGTGAGCACAGATATATAAAAAGCACTCTCTACAAAAACATTTTGATCGATTCTGTTGTTGACTCAGCGCGAAGCTATGAAATTTTGTTTAATTTCTTATAGTTGCTTCTTATAAAATGAAAACTTTATTGGTTTCCCCTTAAATTTGATTAAATTTGAAATTCTGGCGTTATCTGATTGTTTATAAGAACTAATTCATTGAAATTCAGGTTTTGCTAGAGGAGCCGAACAAGAACTACTTCAACTTGTTGTGGGTAGTACCCAAGCACATAAATGTTGTTTGGGAGCTGATTAGGAGTTTTATCATCCCTTACACAGAGGGTCCGGATTACAGAGAGAGTTTGTTTATGAGATTGGTTAGGGTTATTGGGTTGGTGATTCCTGGATTACCAGCTCATGGTCCTCAAGATTACGATAACGTAGCCCGACTGGGTTCCATAACTCTGCCTCTCCAGCTCCAGGACTCTGCACAACTTAATCATGATTAAATTAAAGAATTTATGTAGTTTTTATTATACATTGTAAGTTTTTGATTGGCAGCATGTGTTTGTTTAAGTTGAATTATATTATTTGCATCATAGATGCTGGATAACTAAAACACCATGTTACAGTTTATGCTTGTAACAGTTTCATCATGTATTCATGTTATCTACACATCACATTATACGATGCCGGTATACTTTCAAACTATATTTTTATTAATAATATTTGATGTCCACAAGATTTCGGTAGGTCCATGACCAGTTCGATGTCAAAATTTATTATAATAATTATTAAAAAATAATAATAATAAAAAGTTTACAATGGATTAGAAAATATATTAGAGATAAAATTTAGATATATACAATTGAGAATTATATAATTATGTATATATTTATAGGCTTAATGATAATGCTGCAGTTGCTTAAGCATCCTCTTCTTCTGATGATTATTAATATTTAATCTCCCCGTTCTACTGTATATGAACATAAAATATTATAAAAATAATTTAATATATTAGTATCTACTAAGAAATGGGCATAATTCTCTTTCATTTTTCATTTTTTTTAAGGGATGTTTGTCTTGGTCAAATCTCTCATTTGATAAGATCAAATAAGCTACATTAATCTGTCAAGCCACTGATTTTTTAAATGGCAATGGTGGTGTCGTCTTAGATGATAGATTTTTTGTTTTATTATACAAAAAATATTATTGATTAAATGTTAATGCATGGCAGCCTCGTCTTCGATAATTTGTGATTGTATTTAACATATACCACATTCTTCACGAAATTAAACCAAAAAATTAGATAAAAGTTTTTTTTTTTTTTTTCTTAACTGCAGAATTTTATTGAAGGTCAAGAAGCCAAAAAATAGATAAAAGTTCTTGACTAAATCTATCACCAATCATATCAATGGTCTATTGTGAACGAATACAACATAAACAATAGCATAGCAGGAAACAATGCGACAATTGAAGAGCTTATATATATATATACTCGTTGGTTTTCACCTATCAATGCAATCACTACAAAAATCAGGGTCTTTTGCCGCGGCCGAATCCGCGGCATAATCCGTGGCAAAAAGCCTTTTGCCACGGATTTGCTGCGGATTCGACGTGTTGCAAATACAGCCGATACAAAAAGTCTTGTAATGGATTTGCTGCGGTGGAAACTTACTTTGCCGCAGTAAATTGCCCGTGGCAAAAGTCTGTAGCAAAGCTATTTATACTTGCCACATTTGGTTATCCGCTGCAATCGGGTGTTGTATAAAAACAAAAGCCTATTCCAAAATGCTTTTTTTTTTTTAATTTTTAATTTTTTTTTAATTTGGAAATTAAAATATTAATATTACCTGAAATTCATAAAAGAATATTAGAAAAGTTATATATTGATCCTCAAATAAGAAGTTGAAAGGCTTACAAAATAAAGTAATATTCATAAAATAAAAATAAATAAATAAATAAATAAATAAATAAAAAACCTAACATGTCAAGAATTTAATACAAACCAATTGAAGTACAAAATTCTTCAACTTCAAATTCATGATTCAATAAAAACTATTACTTCTATTTAATACAAACCAATTGAAATACAAAATTATTCAACATTAAGTTCAAGATCCAAAAGGCTGCCAAAGCATGGTACTATCCTCCAACGGCAAACGTCAATAAACATTGGGTGAAAACCGTCAACCCAATTTCTAATCCAATAACATCTGCAAAAATTGCAAGCATCAAAATAACAGCAGCATGAAAGCATTATGAAAGAGAAAATCTTATCCATACACAGCATCAATATTGATTAACTGCTAATCCATACACAGCAACATGAAAGCATCAAAATAACAATATCCCTCCATGCTATTGAAAATTGGAAATGAAGGCCGGAGAATCCTATGTAAAGGGAAAATCTTTTATCTAAAAATGTCAGACTAATTAAGAGCAATTAATCAATGAATTTCCAAACACAAACGTCATTAACAAAAAAATTACTAGATAATCATACACAGCAGCATGAACAACAACAAAAGCTACTCATTTCCAGATAATCCAAATCATTCGCAAATAATTAAACAACAAAATACCCAGATGAAAAAAAGAACCGGTTATATATATTCGATCAATGTCCGCTTGATGATGGATGTGGTTGGTGCGCACTAGAATTGTCTTGAACCTGTTGACATAATATTGAGATATTAGTTTCTAATATATATGATATATTTAATTAAGTAGAACGTGGCATACCTGTTCACTTCGTGATTGTATTTGCGGGCATGTTTCGTAATGGCTCATCACATAGACTCTAATTTATCATACTTCGGTTGTAAGGCTTTGTAATTTGAATGTAATTCATCTAACTCTACCCGCATCTCATCAACATTCGAGTTTTGACCAACAACATTTGATAAAGTTGTTCTAGTGCCATACAAACGAACACGACCGTGATCATCAGGTCTCATTACTTGAGTGAACACCTGCTCTCGAATGATATCGGTTTGTTCTTCCGCGGGTATGTCGCAAAGATGTTCCTCAAATTGACTGGCAAAATAAATATGATTAGTCAAAATAAATATGTAAATTCTAATACCACTACAAAACTAATGTATATAATACATACAATAACCTGTGTAGCCTCATCATCAATAATTGTCTTCATTGTGTTTTTATCGATCCATGACTGAGTTTCGATAAACATACTTACTCGGTCTATCTTTTTCCCTTTCTTTTGCAACTAAAAAAAAAAAAAGAGAAAATACATATTTAAATGATTGCTGCATCTTAGAAATATAATTGATTGACATTTTCCACTTACTAAAATTGAATAGTGAACTGAATGTGAATTTATTACTATAACTGCACCATTCAAATAAATGGTGATTTAAATAAATAAATCTAAATGTTTCATATTAATAAATGTTTAAATAAATGTTTCATATTAATATAAAACATTCAAATCTAAATGGTGATTTTATTTAATGGTTAGATTTGATTTAATCTAAACATATGTCTAGGGATCTACTTATGAGAACTCCTAATAATAAAGAACGTACCTACCTAGTAAACAACTGCAAGGTTCATACCAACATAAAATCACAATTAAAAATCAAATTGAATTTTTATTATAGTTTTATTATAAATTTAGAAATCAAATATGATGAGAGATTCTTGAAAATTATCCTTTTTTTCCATGAGAGAGAATGATGTACTACCAATTGTGTGATTACGTGAAGCAAATGATATATACATTTTTAAAAAGGGATTCTCTTCTTTTTTGAAGTTACTCTTTTTTGATAAAAAAAAAAATTTAGGTATTACAGTAAATTTTGACACCAAAATGATGGGTTTATCGAGAATCAAGATCTTGGATAGATTAAATAGTAAAATGCACGAGACGAAATTTGAATCACACAATCAACGTGAAAGATGAGGAGTGACACCATATACTCTTAGAGAGTAAGAGGTAATATGCATAAAACATTTGTCCAAATTGATTTAATTACTTATTATTAAAAATTAAGATATTTCCAACAAATCAAGAAATGGAGAATTGTTGTAAAGTTGAAACTGAAAAAGGTAAAAAGAAATTGAATGATGCCTCATCTGATGGGTAGCATACGTGGAGAAAGCGTGTAAAGTAAATTAAAGTTGATGTGCGAGCAATCCATCGTAAGCTTAGTTGAAAAGTCCGTTGGCTTAATTGGTCAATATTGCCATAATTAAGTTGAGAATTTCATATCTTGAATCCATGCCTAGGTGGAGACAAACAAGATGCCCGGTCAAAAGAACATCATCAACAAATAGATAGCTGTAATTAATGTTGATCTCTTTGTTGATGATGATTTTGTGCGATCGCATAGTTATAAGTCGGTGACTTTTTCATGATGGTTGCTCGATATAATCAGTTCCTTAATTATTAAAATATATAACTAAAACGTACTATGTACAGTATATCAAATGGCTAATTTTAAATTGAAATTAAAAAAAAAAAAAAAAAAGTTTTTTTTTTTTTTTTTTTTTATAAAAAAAATGGAGTCTAAAAGGAACCAATCAAAGTTAAGAGTGCGAGGGATAAAAAAATAGTTTAATTAGACGCATAAATCTATTAATGAGGATACTGCAAATTTATCACTTACCCACTTCAACTCCTATCACAAACGAGATTTCTTCAATATTGAGTTTTGACTCATATCTGTTTATTTTAGTAGTACTCAAAATCTTAGAAAATACCACAAGATTAAGTTCTTCATGTATTTATTCAAAAGGTTACAGGTTTTAGTTATACCCCTACCTCTATTCTAAAATATTGTAATAGTTTAACGATAAAAAAAAATACCACAAGAAAATTTGTAAACGGCTGTACGGCTGTACCACGAGAAACCAATGCCTTAGAAAGAAATTAAATACTATTAATCATTAAAAGCCAACTATATATGTATAGTGAGTCTTTCATAAGGGATCCTTTATTTTCGTTTCGGTAAGAACTACTATAAAATTATATCGATTTGAATGAATTTTAATCTGGTTTTTTTTATAAATGATAATTTCATTGAAATCTACCTATGAATAAAATTTGAGAATTTTTCAAGTACTAAAACTATTTTTACCAATATTTTTAAATATGAAGGCATCAGAAAAATAGACGAAATATAGGAAATTATATATATGTTATATCTCATAATTATCATCCAACTTCTTCAACGTTTGCTTCAAAGACATGGCTAGTGATGAGGAACATTTGTGTCAAAAGTATCTGTTTCTCAAGCCAAAAGAAGCAACTTTGTTTGATCTCATTCGTTTACTATATTCCTCTAATTTGGAAGAAACCAAATTTTCACGGCAGTTCATTACATAAATCTTCTCTCAAGCTGGATATGTGCTCGAGCTGTGCCTAAATCTTCTCTCAATCAACGGCAGTTTTCTCGGGATTTTATACAATATCTTCAAAGGTTTCTGATCAATTCGGTTGAATTTCTGGTACATATGATGAGAGTCACGAATCAAACGTAATCACACAATTGGGTAGTACATCATTCTCTCTCTTGGAAAAGGATAATTTTTAATAATGTATTCAGGTTATGGCGAGAAATTTCTATTGTAAGGAAGAAATTTCTTCCTTTATTATGTTCTTGCCATAATTACGTTAGGGACAAAAAAAAAAAAAAAGAGTTACATAAAGAAAGAAGTACATCACATGTGATTCACGAATCAATCGCAATACACAATTTGTAGTACATTCTTCACACCTGCATCCATGTGTTAACTGTTCATTCCGAAAGTCCAACTATAACTCTTTCAAAAAAAAATAATAATAAAAGAAGCCAAATATAGCATAATTATACATTTCTCAAAATCATTTTCTAATGCAACACACATGGTATATAGATTATGATATACATGATAATATCATATCAAATAAGATTTGGTGAGGAACTTTGATAATATCATATCAATTTTTTTAAGCATTGATCTTAATTTTTTAGTGGATGATAATTTCATTGAAATGATCTACTTATGAATAAAATTTGAGAATTTTTATAACACTAGAATTATTTTTCCTGATTTTTTTTAAATATGAAGGCATCTAAAAAATGAACGAAATATAGGAAAAATTTAAGAAAACAAATTCTAGTGTTTGAAATATTCTCAAATTTTATTTATAAGTAGATTTCAATAAACTTATCGTTCGCTAAAAATTCAAATCAAAACTTATAAAAATCGAAATCAAGATTCTTACTGAAATTAAAATAAAAAATCCCTCATGAGAGACTGACTCGATATATATATATATATAGGTTATATCTCATTATTATCATCTATCTTCTTCAACGTTTGCTTCAAAGACATGGCTAGTGAAGAATATTTGTGTCAAAACTACCTGTTTCTCAAGCCAAAAGAAGCAACTTTGTTTGATCTCATTCGCTTACTATATTCCTCTAATTTGGAAGAAATAAGATTTGTTGAGTGTTCGGATCAAGCGGACAGGCACATAAATAATTTCCGTAGTCGATGGCTCATATTCATCTCAGTCGTGGCTCAGAAAGTGCTCCTTTTCATGAGGATACCATTGGCCATAGTTGGAAATGTGCTCGAGCTGTTCCTAAATCTTCTCTCAAGCAATGGCGGTTTTCTCAGGCTTTTAAACAATCTCTTCACAGGTTTAATTCTGATCAATTCGTTTTCATTTCTAGTACCATCATGCTACTGAAATATTATTTACTAGTAATTCATCGTTTATTTAATTTTTCTAACATTAATTAATACCTCTTTTAATATATCTGGTGTAACTAAATTGAAACCAACAAACTTCAGAAATTTCAATCTCTCACTGAAATTCCAAAAGAACTTGGAACTCTCTTCCAATACTCAGAATCACTCTAAGACAAACAAGTTTGGGTTTTCAAAGACAACTGTCCTCCTTAATTAATCAAAAGCCTTACAACAAATTGAAACATCCACAAATAACTGACACAAGCAAACTGAACTTCCACCTATCGTGGGATGGTCTCACAAGACTTGACTAAGTCAAGTTGAACCCACAATTAGTAGTGCCTCTAAATAAGGACATTATTTGCTTAATGGAAATTAACTAACAATTATTAACTAAAAACAACAGTAAGGCACGTATGGAAGCAATATGGTTTCAGGAACTGCATCAATATCATTTCATGAAGTTTTTAATTACAAACCCTATTTAAAATGTATATTATTTCCATTGCTGTATTAATTTGGAGATCCCAAATAGATTATTTTTGGAATCGAAGCATTGTTTGGTCATTGTTTGATACGGATTTAAAAATAAAAATAAAAAAATAATTCTTAATGTTTTAACGAACTCTTAAAGTTGGAAGTCTAGCTTATAACAAACTCATCTCATGAGATAGCTAAGTGCACATTTTAATTATAAATTACATGTTAGGGCCCATTTTAAGGATTCGTAGATGTTAATTAATGAAGAATATATATATATTTTTTTTGAAAAGGCAACTTTATTAAGGAGAAGCTAAAGCCCAGACAAGGGGCAAAAACACCAGAAACAGCCAAGAAACAGCCAACAACAAACACAGGCGAGCAGCAAACAAGAAGCAGAAAAAACAAATAGCCCCAGGGACAACACAACAACACAAAAACACCCCTAAAGATCACTCCAATCAACGAAATCCCCCTATCATTTGACCCCATCTTAGCTAAACTATCTGCAAACGAATTGTACATTCTAGAATCAAAAGCAACCTTCAAACCACTGAAATCCTCCAAGGAACTCCTAATTTCATAGATGATATTGACATTATCAATGTTCCCAAAGTCATTAGAGTTAACCCACGAGACAGCCACTTTGGAGTCGCTAACTACAGTTATCTCACGGTGCCAAAGGTACGGATTAGAAATGCAGAGATCAACAACCTTCTTAATGGCTGGCCCAAATTTCCGCTGCATTTGAGTCCATTACTCCCAGATAATAAGAGAAGAGGCAAAGCACCTTGCCATTGGAATCCCTTAGAACCCCTCATATCCCAGCAGGCCCTGGTTTTCCCCTAGAGGAACCATCAACGTTAAACTTGAAGTAATCCTTGGAAGGTGGAATCCAATCAGCAATTCTATTGCACTTCGATTTCTTGGTCTCTACACATAGCTCCTAAATATTTCGAAACAGAGTATCAACCGGGTCAGAGGAACCTTTTCCAAGATGCTTGAACCACCAAGCAATATGAAATCTCACCAAGTCCGCTGCCTTCTCTAAACTCGGCTCCCACCCTTCGAAAACAAGAAGATTTCTATTCTCCCAAATAGTCCACACCGTAGCCATAAAAAGAGAACACCAAACTCTGAAATACTTGCCATTCGGGCAGAGACCCATCCATCATTCTATCCAACTCTTAACATTCATATTGGAACAATATCTAACCTCCCTCCAAGACATGCCCTTTGTCCATAGAGAATTCAACCAGCTAGAATGTAAGAAGAGGTGGTCGATTGTTTCAGCTTTTTCTTTGCAAAAGGAGCAGCTCACATCTCCCCCTAAATTCACACCATGCCTCTGAAGAACCTCTTTGACTGGAACTTTTCCTTTCCACAGCTGCCAAGTAAAAATTTCTATCTTGCCAGGACAGAACCCTTGCCATAAGCATTAAGGATTAATCACTTTAGTATACAAATTTTCCTCTAGAATTTTCCTAAAGGAACCCACCGAGTAAAAACCTGAAGGGTTGTGAGACCAAGCAATTTGGTCCGAAATATGTCTACGAATTTTAAGAGGTTCCAAAAACGTGATCAAGCATCTTTCTTGATCTTTTTCTCAATCAAAGAGGTGGCATCTGAAATCGATTCTCCACTTCCAACCACCATTCACCCAAAAACCAAACTCCTGAACCCTACCTATTTTCTTCACAGCAAGGGCAAAGCAATGCGGAAAGGCTATCTTCAGCGGATTACCCTCCACGCCAATGTTAGCCCTAAAGTCAGCTCTATTCCCTCTTCCTAAAATCAACTTGAAGCCTTCCTTGATGATCTTCTCAGTTGGCTATCCAGATTTCAATAAGCTCTCAATAGACTTGACAAAAAATGAGCTCTTAACTTTCGAATGCCAATCCCAAAATAGCGATTTGTCTTGAATCTTATAGTTAGCACAAATGACTCATGTCCAAAGCGCTTTATCATCACGCCCAAACCTTCATATCCATTTAAAAAGTAAGGCTTTGTTTTTATCCAATATCTTCCCAATTCCCAGCCCTCCTAAAGCCTTACTTTTGCACACCTCCTCCGAATTTACAGCATGCATCTTCCTTTTGCTCTCCCCATCCCCCCATAAAAAACTCCTTTGTAACTTTTCTATCTTCTGAGCAACTCCCACCAGAATTTTGAACACCGAAAGGAAATAAGTGGGACTGCTTGAAAGCACCGACTTGATAAGAATTAGCCTCCCTCCTCTAGATAAAAGTTTCCTCTTCCAAGTCGCTAACTGGTTCTCAATTTTATCAATATCGGATTCCAAAAGTTCTTCGATCCTGGTCTACCCCCCAAGAGGGAATCCAAGATACGAGATAGGCAATGAAGCTTCTTTGCATCTGAAAAACGCAGCCCAATAAGGAGACTAGCTAGCCTTCCCAATACCCACTCTAACCACACACGACTTGTGAAAGTTGATTTTGAGACCTAATGCTAACTCAAAGCACCTAAGAACCCGTTTAGCATTGACAATGAAATCTTTCTTGGGCTTGAGAAAGAGTATCGTATCATCTGCAAATTGCAAATGCGTAATCTGGACCCTATTCCCACCAACGTTCTCCCCTCCAATCAAGTCCAAATCCCTTGCCTTAGAGAACAACCCATTCAAACCTTCCACAATAATGTTAAAGAGAAACGACGATAAGGGATCGCCCTGCCTCAAACCCCTCTCAATCCCGAACTCCGATGTTGGTTTTCCATTAACCAAAACAAACAACATCGGGGAAGATATGCAATATTTCATCCACTCTCTCCAAATATCACCAAACCGTATACCTTCCATCATGGAATCGAGAAAACCATGGTCAACGCTGTCGTAAGCCTTCTCAAAGTCTAGCTTAACAATCAACCCCCCTTCTTTCTCATGTTTCCACCTATTAATGATTTCATCAGCTATGACAAAACTATCAGAGATTTGGCGGTTCCTTACAAAGGTCATTTGAGTCTCACCAATAACAGTGTCCATCACCTTTCTAAGTCTATTAGCTAAGACTTTGGAAAGGATCTTATATAGCAAACCCACTAGGCAAATCGACCTAAAATCCCTCAAGTTCTCCGGTTTGACTACTTTTGGAATCAGAGCTATGAATGTGTGGTTAATCTCCTTCACAACCGACCCATCTTATGAAACTCGTTCATGAAATTCATAAAGTCTTTTTGAATGACCTTCCAGTGCATTTTAATGAAGTTTAAATTGAAACCATCCGGGCCCGGCATCTTATTACCATCACAATTCAAGAGAGCCTTCTCAACTTCCTCTAGGCTGAAATTTGCTTCTAACGCCATTTTCTCATCCTTAGTTATCTTCTTCAAAATACACCCCAGCATTTTAGGTCGCTACCAAGAGACTTTTGAAATGACTCTTGAAAAACTCAAACACCCCACTACAAATGAGGTTAGGATCTGCAACTTTATTGTCGTCCAGAGAAACTTCCACTATCCGGTTTCTCTCTTTTTTAATGTTAGCAATACTGTGAAAAAACTTTGTATTTCTATCACCATTCATCAACCAATTTATTCTAGATTTTTGATTCCACTCTTGCTCCTCCCTCTTTAAGCTTCTCCACAATTCCCCTAGAAATTTCACACGACTTTCCCGAAGAGAATCCGTCCACCCCTCCACTATCGTTCCCTCGTCAATCTCCCTTAACTTATCTTCCAAAACTTTAGGCTGCTGAGAGCTGATCTTATTTGACTTCATCCAATTTTTCTGGGAAATTTTCGAGGCCTTAGCTTTGGCAAATATGACAAAGCCCTTAGACCGCAAAACTTTGCAATCTATCCAACTTTTGATAGCTTCCTTCATCATGTCTTTTTCCTTCAACCACTAGTTAAGAAACCGAAAGGGGCTCGGGCCCCGATTCCACTGCGTCTCACTAAGCATCACAGGATTATGGTCTGAGAGCCCACTAGGAAGCCCCTTTTGACACAGATTCGGGAACCACCTAAGAATTGTTGGCGAAATCAGAAAACGATCCAGCCGAAACCAAGCTTGACTTTCTCTGTTGTTGGACCAAGTGTATTTCATACCATGAAGGGGCATGTCAACAACATTAGCCTGAGAAACGAAGCTCCTAAAGGCTCTTTCGGATGGATCAAGAATGGTGTTGAAGTCACCTCCTATAACCCATGGGTCCTTAAACACACGCATCGCTTGTAAAATAAACAGCCAAAGATTTCTTCTATCCGATTCTAAGGAAGCCGCACAAACATTACAAACAACAACATTTTTCCTCAAATTCGGCAAATAACCAGCTAAAATGATACAATTTTTATTAGAAATGCAAGCATCCACAGTGAAACACTCTTCTTTCCACAAGGAAATAATACCCCGCGACGCCCCTTTTGAGTTCACACACAACCCTTTAGATAGCCAAGAACCTCCCAAAGATCTAATACAATTTCGATCAACAGAGGACAATTTGGACTCTTGGATGAGAAAAATTTCCGGCTTTAGACGTTGGATTAGCCCTCTGACCATTTTCTTTTTCTCACCCCTACCAAGACCTCTTACATTCCATGAGATAATAAACATAAAAATCTAGAAACCCAAAAACAGGAACACCGAAAACCTCATTTGCCATTCCCCTCCCTCATACGTTCTTCATCTTCAATCTCCCTTCTTGCTATTTGCTACCCTATCTCATCTTCCTTGCTGTTGAAGTCCAACCCCAAAGCCACCGCTACCTCTATCACTTTAGTAACTTCTTCTTCTAAATTCCAGCCAGAATTCCTGATAACATTATCTCCACACTGCTGATCTTGACCTCTCTCTTTTGACTTTGAAGTAACGATATGGCCTAAAGCCACTCCCTTCTCAATAACGTTCGTTATCTCCTCCTCTAGGCTCCAATAGCATCTGGCTGACTTAGTTTTCGGACCGGCTCCTCCAATGGCAGTCACACGTTGTTCCGATATTACCATGCCTTCGATTTCCACCGCCAAAGGCACTTCCAGAAAATCTTTTCCTCCCTGCCCATCCTTCAAAGGGAGTTGAATGGGACCATTGAGAGGCAAACTCATCAATCTCCCATCACTGTCCGAAAAAGACACCACCCTCTGGTCAGAATTCCTCACAAGGATTTGATTTGGGATCATTTCAATGCACGCAGCTCTTCCTCTATTTGGGTCTTTATCTGGATTTTTAGTAGCAGCCACCTCTAGCCCATATCCACAGCTAGATTGAGTCCCCTCTTCCTGCAGCCCAAAAGATAAATTCATCCACTACATGAGTAAGGCCCATTCTCTGACTGTCTATGTATCTTCCGCAGCCCATCTGACTTTGGCCCAATACCCCTTGACATCAATCTTGAACATTCCCCTTTAACCAAACCGTAATGTCTAAAATATATATTAATTATTAATGATGTTAATTAATTAATTATGCAGGAAAGGTGGTGAAACCAGATAGATCATCAGAGAAGTTCATGTCTGTGGTGGGATTTACTGACAAAAGAGTTGAATTAGACAGAAAGATTAAACCTATAAATAAGAGAAAATATTATACATCGTTATCGCTGATGGCCGCTAAAATATCATACGAGAATCAAGCCTTCATCAAATCCACTGTCAAAGATCACTGGAAGGTGAGTTTCAATATTGTAATTTAGACATGTATCACTATCAATTATGGACACTACTATGACAAGAAAATTAGAAGAAAAAACAAAACAATTCCAAAGCAAAAATTACAGTTAAAAAAACATTTTCACTTGCTAATCTAACAAATACTCCATTTATCAATTAGTTTTATTTCTCACTATGAGTAATTTTAAGTTTTCATTTTTTTTTCTTCTGAATTTTGTGCAGATGGAACTCTTGGGGTCCTACAGTTTCTGGAATGGTGAGTACTGAGAAGCAACCAAAGTTTTTTTTTTTCATTAATATTATACAATGATTGACCATATTTTACCTAGTCTCTCTCTCACACACACATATATTATATATATAAAATATATATATATATTTGAGTAATAATTTCACATTAAATTATATGCACGTGGAGTTGGTTCCTCTCGAAAGTATTATGAAATTGGCAATTGGTGGAGCCTTAGAGGGGGGCTGGCAATAGCTAGCGTTAAGGTGTGCGTTTTCGGTTTGGTTTGGGCTGAAGCTCGATATCAAACAAAACCAATATGAATCAGTTTGGCTATATTTCAACCCAAACCAAACCAATATCATTTTTCAAACCAATTCAAACCAAACCAACAAAGATCGGGTTGGTTTGGATTGGTTTATCGATTTAGATTTGAACTCAATTTTTTTTTTTATTGGTATTATATTATAAAAAATATTTAAATAAAAAATCATAACATAAAATATTAATTATATATATACATGTATATATAATCTTATTAAAGACATGTTTGACAACATAGAAACCCTAATAAATCAATCAATCAGAAGAATTGTATCAAAACAAATAAATAAATTATAAAAACGTAAAGTAATCGGTAAAAGTTATAAAACCTGGACCGAATAGAAAACGTAGGTGGATTTTATATTTTAGTTTTACTTTCTAAAATATGTGGTTTGGTTTGGGTTGGTGAATTGTTTCTCTCAACCCAAACTGAACCACTTTTAATCGGTTTGTCCAAAAGACAACCCGAACCATCCATTTTTTATATTTGTAATCGAACCAACCCAAACTTTATGGGTTGGGTTGGTTGATTTGGTTCGATTTTACGGTTTTTTGCACACCCCTAGCTAGCGTGACTTGAAGGTGCTTCTAATTAAAGATTATTAAATAAAATTTAATTTATTTAGTGGTTGTTATTTGTTATTATCTTGATTATGGGCCGTATGGCAGCTAGCTTGCTAATTGAAGAATGTATAATATATTCCTTCATGATCCACGTTTCACATTAATGGAAAGCACATGAGAAGACTGAGCTGTATATGTCTACAAGTCAGTAATTTCTCAGTTAACCTAATAAAGTACTTATTTTGTGCCTGAAAATGATTTTTTATAATACACATTGTTTGTATTTGTGGCAATGAGGCGCCTTATTATAAAATTATATATCTAAACATAATATATATTAAGGTAAGATATAGTTTACTTATGATGGAATACAAAAGCATTTGTTTTTTTATTTGATGTTTAACCACACTTCATTACTTTAAATTATTTAATTTGTACATATATAAATAGGGAAAACCTTAATCAAATCTATAAGTATGACATATTATTTTATTTTTATTATAACACAAACACAAATTAAATTAAATTAAATTAAATCTTCCTCCAAAGACATTATTTTTACACATCTCATAATTGGAAACTTGCATATATAAACTTCATATACAATATTAATCTCACAAGATAAATACTCAAAACATTTATATAATTATATTTAAACGTTGTAATGTGAGGGGTAATTGAGTATATCATTGAACAAACATCATCAGGTAAGAAATTAGAATAATTTCTTATCTGTTGGTCTAATAATCATGTACGTTCACTTGTTTTACAGGTTACCTGGAAAGATTGTCAACAGAAGCGTTGTTGCTTCAAGACACAAGAGCAGACCCTAGCGTGATTGTAGTTGCATTTAGAGGCACTTCACCTTTTGAAGCAATTGACTGGTGCACCGATATCGACATCTCCTGGTATGAGCTTCAAAATGTGGGTAAAATCCATGGCGGCTTCATGAAGGCTCTAGGCTTACAACCAAAGGAGAGTTGGCCCAAGGAAATCGACGACCAAGGCAGCCCACCATTTGCTTACTACACAATCAGGAAAATCCTGAGAAAAACGCTACAGAAAAATAAAGATGCAAAGTTTATAGTGACTGGGCACAGCTTGGGAGGTGCATTGGCTATATTGTTTGTGTTTGTGCTTGTGTTGCATGAAGAGGCGTCGTTGTTGGAGAGACTAGAAGGGGTTTACACGTTTGGGCAACCGAGGGTCGGAGACCGTATTTTCGGAGAGTTCATGAACAAGAACTTGAAGAAGTATGAAGTGAATTATTTGAGATTTGTTTATAGCAATGACATTGTGCCTAGGTTGCCTTATGATGACAAAACTCTCTTGTTTAAGCACTTTGGTGGCTGCCTCTATTTCAATAGCTGCTACAAAGGGAAGGTGAGCTCGATCGGATAAATAGCACCTTAATTTCTACAAATTAATTAAAACATTTGGATTATAAGAACTAATGCATTGGATTTCAGGTTTTGGTAGAGGAACCGAACAAGAACTACTTCAACTTGTTGTGGATAGTACCCAAGTACTTAAATGCTGTTTGGGAGCTGATTAGGAGTTTTATCATCCCTTACACTGCGGGTCCGGATTACAGAGAGAGTTGGTTTATGAGATTTGCTAGGGTTGTTGGGTTGGTGATTCCTGGATTACCTGCTCATGGTCCTCAAGATTACAATAACGTAACCCGACTGGGTTCCATAACGTACTCTGCTGCCTAATCTCCACCTCCAGGACTCTGCACAACTTAATCGTGATTAAATTGTGGGTTTGGTGGCTGCAGGCTGCTGGTTTGTTTTGTTGTTGGTTGGTTGTTGCCTGTTTTGCAGGGCTGGTTTTCTGTGGTTGTTGTTGTTTCTGGGTTGTGCCTTGCACCTTGGTCCTCTGGTTGCGGTGCTTGTTCTGTTGTGCTTTGGAATAAAGTTTGCAGTTTAAAAAAAAAAAATCGTGATTAAATTAAATAATATGTAGTTTTTATTATACATTGTAACTTTGTGACTGGCATGCAGCATATATATGTTTTTATTATAGATTCTGAACGACTTATTAATCTTGATTAAAAGAATTAATATATATATATATATATATTATAGTTTTTATGGATTGTAAGTTTTTGATTGAATTTTGTTTATCATAGATGGCGGATAACTAAAACATCAAATTACAGTTTATCCTTGTAACAGCTTATCCTGGGGGTTGAGTTGCAGGAGAAAATTACATATTTTTGGATAAAGTTGAAATTTTAATATAAATTAGGAACCAATTCTACGGTGAAACAAGAGATGCATATTTAGGGAGGATGGATATATCCCCCCCCCCCCCCCCCCCCCCGGGATGGGAGGTATATCCATCCCCAACCCCATTTCCCCATTTCCCCCGCTCCTTCATTTCCCAATTTGACTAAAAATTATAAATTAAACTAAAAAAATAAACATTTCATTACAAATACAAAATAAAATCCATTAGTGCATTACAAATACAAAATAAAGTGTTTCAAATAATTTAAAGTTTCAAACAAAGCCAACTTCATATGTGAAGTAACACAAACGGTTTTTTTTTTTTTTTTTTAAATAAAAAACTTCACATAACAGATTAACAGTCAATTCATTGTTCAGTACTTTGAAAAATCTCCACCTAATTCACTTTGAAGCCTACAACAACAGTATAATACAAGAAGATGATTATATATTATTAACAAATAATAAAGAATAAAAAAAATTAAAAAAATATATATTATAATTATATTTATATATGTTTAGGGGAAATGGGGAAATGGGGAATGGTCCCCCCATCCCTATCCCCATTTCAATTTGGGGATGATAATCATCCCCCCACCCCCCCCCCCCCCCCCCCCCCAAAAATTTTTCCCACACAAAAAAACCCCAAATGGGGATAGGGACGCGGGGAAATGGGGATCCGAGAGAAAATGTGCAACTCTAAGTGAAATTGCCCTTTAAAAGAATCAATATAATTCAAACCATCCAGGTTCACTAGACATTTCATTAATTTCCGTGACTCAGTGGAGTGAGTAGCCACGCCCTGAATTGACTCGTGACTTGTCAAGCACATCGCGAGTCAACTCAAAGCATGAATGGTGATGTCTTGAGTTGACTCGTGACGTTCTTGGACATTTCACGAGTCGACTCGGGATTCTTTAGTGAATTAATAAATAGCTTATTTTTCTTGTTTCGATGAATAGGAGTAGGGGTGTGCGTTTCAGTTTGGTTTAAGTTGAAGCTCAATGTCAAACCAAACCAATATGGATCGATTTGTCTATATTTCAACCCAAACCAAACCAAAGTGATTTTTCAAACCGATTCAAACCAAACCAAAAAAGGTCGGGTTTGTTTGGATAGGTTTATCAGTTTAAATTTGAACTCAAAAATCTTTTCTTTTTTTTGGTATTATATTATAAAAATTATTTTAATAAAAAAATCATAACATAAAATATTAATTATATATATATACAAGTAATTACTGTATGTATATAAATATATATACATGTACATATACCCTAATTAAAGACATGTTTGACAGTATCTATGCTTTTGAAACCCTTAATACATCAATAAATCAAAAGAATTGTATCAAACAAATAAATAAACTATAAAAGCTTAAAGTAATCGATAAAAGTTATAAAACCTGGACTAGATAAAAAACGTAGTTGAATTTTATATTTTAGTTTTACTTTCTAAAATATGTGGTTTGGTTTGGGTTGGTGAATTATTTCTCTCAACCTCAAACCGAACCATCTTCAATCAGTTTGTCCAAAAGACAAACCGAAACACCCATTTTTATATTTGTAATCGAACCAACCCAAACTTTATGGGTTGGATTGGTCGGTTTGGTTCGGTTTTGCGGTTTTTTGCACACCCCTAAATAGGAGTATTTTAGTCCATCATCATACTTTAGTGCCATTTAAACTCAAATTATGAAGTTGGTGATAGTTCCAAAAATACCTCTCCAAAGAGTACTATAAATTTAAATGACTCTTTTTGTTTCCCTAGTCTTTTTAATATACCAAAACGTAAAAGAAAATACGTGGATAAAGAAGTTTTTTTTTTTTTTTTTCACTCTTATACAAGTAGGTGTTTCATTTAGGTTGCGTTTGATTTTTTATCTGAAAACTAAACAGTGTTGAATTGTACCGAAGACTGAACAATGACTGAAAAATGAAACTGAAAAACATTTTTGTTTTTTTTTTTTCCATTGAAGACCGAATATAAGTATAAGTTGTTTGTTTGTTTAAGTTATAAATATTTGAAAATAAATGTTTTTACATATATACCCTTTTAACTATTATTTGTTATATATTTATATTTTAATATAAAAATTTATAAATAAAAATTGCCATATAAAATATAACACTTTGAGTAAAATAATTGAACAAGTTAATTGAAGTTTAGGTTAAGAAATGAAAACAGATTAGAGTAGGCACTAATAATATGTACAATCTTTATATGTAGAATTATAATATTATAATAACAAATTTATAATGAAATATATATATGCTCTATCAATATTTATAAATAAAAAAATTTTGAAAGTGGATGCTAAAGTTTTTTAAATAGTGAGAAGAAAAAAAATATTAATATAGTTAAGGGTTGTGAGAGAAGAGAAAACCGAAAATAAATAAGACTTGTTAAAATAAATTTAGAAGTAATAAATTGATATACATTTCAATTATTTTTCATTAAGTGAAAAGTGAAATTTTTCAATATATATATATATATATATATATATACTAAAGACAACTAAAAATAGTAATTCAATAATATAATAAAAAATTTATAAATAAAAATTGTCATATAAAATACCACCTAAAATCCCACTTTTTTCATCCCACTATATGTGGTATGTGAGGTGTCAAATGGTGAGTGGATACATGAGATATGTGAGATAAATCATCATTAATATGTATCCACTCACAATTTAACATCTCACATACCACATGTAGTGGGATGAAAAAGATAGGATTTTATATGGGATGTTTCGTATTATTGATAAAATATAACCCTTTGAGTAAAATAATTGAACAAGTTAATTGAAGTTTAGGTTAAGAAATGTTTAGGTTAAGAAATGACAACAGATAAGAGTAGGCACTAATAATATGTACAATATTTATACGTAGAATTATAATATTATAATAACAAAGTTATAATAAAATATTTATGCTCTATCAATATTTAAAAAAAAAAGTTAAAAGTGGATGCAAAAGTTTTTTAAATAGTGAGAAGAAAAAAAAAATATTAATATAGTTAAGGGTTGTGAGAGAAGAGAAAACTGAAAATAAATAAGATTTATTAGAATAAATTTAGAAGTAATAAATTGATATATATTTCAATTATTTTTCATTAAGTGAAAAGTGAAATTTTTATTTAAAAAAAGTAATTTTAGAAGTTCATTTAGTGGTTTTATAACTTAAAAATCAAACGAAACAATTTAATGACACGCATTAAAGACCCGTTTGGTGTATGAGCTAAAATAGGATTATTTTCAGGAGATAAGATATGTTAGGATTAGATTAATTAAAGTATTTCCTATGTTTAATGCAACATGAGATTGGACTAAAGGTATTTTCTCAATTTTTGTTATAGCTATTGCAGTCTCTGAAGCAGCTATCAGATCACCTATTGTTTCGTCAATTTATCGTAACTGAAAATCGATTCGTATCAATCAATCAACTTTGTTGAATAAATAAAATAGTATTTCAAAATCAAAATATTCATCGATTCGAATTAGCATCTATAAAATGTACTAGTCTCGATCGGTGAAAACGTAAAAAATCAAAGTATCTTTGTTCCCTCTTATCGGTTGATAAAAAATTGTTTTGAAGGAAAAAAAAAAAAAAAAATTCAATCGAGAATAATATCTTTCCCATTCTCTCTTCTGCATCTCTCTCTTCTTGTGTAGAAGTAGTTTTCGAATCCGCTGAGGATTCCGATGAAGGCTGAGACGATGAACAAAGGCGGTTTTCATTAAGCTGAGCTTGGTGGGTGGTGGTGATGATGATGAAGAGGATAAGGAGGGTTGGATGGTGGTGCCACGGCAGCGACGGTAACGATGCAGGTAAGCTATAGTGATGGGGAGAAGAATGACAGGCCAAGCGGCGGTTTGCAGCCAGCTTGTGAACCAAATTCCTTTGTCGTCGTGGAGGAAGTAGAGGCGCAAAAGAAGTGGGCCGCCGTAATTGCCTATAGATAAGAGGATGATGTTTAGGAACAGATTGAAGATCGATTACTGTGTCTAGATCATGATTGTTTTTTATGGGTTTTTTAATTGATTAAATAAGTTTTTTCTGGGTTTTTTTTTTAATTGATTGAAAAATTGGATGGGATTCATTTATCCCACGTTGGTGGGATACAAAATTTTAGTGGGACTAATTTATCCCATCTGATCGGCTAGTCAAACATTGAAATGGGACTAAAAACAAGCCGATTCTCATACTATCCCATCCCATGTGCCAAACGTTCCCTAAGAGTACCATTACGGGTTAAATAGAAAAATCAAACATGCCTTGTACTTGAAAAAAATAAAAATAATAAAAAAATAAATAAAAAACAGGAAAAAACAAAGTTACAAGAGAATCCTAACTCAAAAAGAAAACCTTACAAGTTACAAGGGAGTAAGGGACATAACTAAAACTAGAGGGTTGGTTTAAAAAATGTCAAAATTCAGAAGGGTTTGAGAATTTCCCTAGGTAAAAAGCATTTGATTTAGAGCCTTTTTAGAAGAGCTTTTCAAGTAGATTTTTTAAATTAAGGTCGATGGTCATTTAATTGTCAATTAAAAAAGAGCTTTTTTGAATTATAGGTTTACCAAAATACTCAAACAAATATTAAATTATAAGGTTATATTAGATTGTGGAATTGGTGGAAAATGTCACATTTTTGAACTGATTTGGTGGCGAAGTGAGTGCTCTAATAAGTTAAATTTAAAAGACACTAAAGTAAGTGATTTCTAAAAATACCCTTTCTTTAAACATTCTCTTACTTCGAAGTTTTTTGAGAATTTATTCTTTCATCTTCTTCATAGAGGTATGTTTAACAGATCTCTAATGGAGGTTGAATATCATAACATTATCAATGTATCTTTATTGGATAATTAGTTTAGTGGCTCTACGTAGACGCATTCGGGGACTAATTAGGTTCATTTTCATTTGTTATCCGAGTCTTTTGTAAACTTTAAGTTGGTTATATGAATTTTAAATCTAATTGAAAATGTTCGGAGACTAATTGAAGAGGTTCGGAGACTATTTACAAAGTCTCGGAGATACACAATTAACCAAAAAAAACTTATAGTTAAAAAGGCTCGGAGACTAATTGAAAAGGCTTAGAGACTATTTACAAAGTCGTGGATTACTGTTGAAAAGACTCGGAGACTATGTTAAAAGGCTAGGAGATTTAAAATTGACAAACTTATTCTTGTTTCTTAAAAAAGCTCGGATTATTATTTAAAAGGCTAGGACAATATTTTAAAAGGCTCAAAAATAGTGTTAAAAGACTCGGAAATTCAAAATTGACAAACCTATTCATATTCCTTAAAAAAGCTTGGATTACAATTTAAAAAGCTCGAAGAGTGTTTTAAAAGGCTCGAAAAAAGTGTTAAAAGGGCTGTAGCGCCACCATCGATGAGTTCGCCGTGAGATTTTCACACGTATATTCTTGCAGCTGATGCTTTCTCTCTTTACTGTTTTCTCTCCCAACTGTTTTCTCTCTAGGTTTAAAAAAGATATAAAGTGACAAAAAAAATATTTTTATCTAATCATCTAAATAGGTGTCTTTTAAACTTGAATTAGTAACTTGGTGCTTTTCTTTCAGAACCCGGCTCAAATAGTGACAAAAAATTTTTGAATTTAGTTTTTATTAAAAAAAAACTCTAAAAGATCTACTTAAAAAAAAAAAACTTTAAATTTGGGTTTCTCCATATAGAAATAAAACAATTTTTTTAAACATCCAAAAACTCTACTCAATGACAACCCAATGACAAAAAATAATAATTAAAAAAAGTTTTTAAAAAAAAAAATTAAAAACAAAAAACAAAAACAAAAACAAAACAAAAACACTCTTTTAACCACTAGAAATGCTCTTCCATACAGGCACGCACTTATCTTACTGTTTTCTAGCATTTAGCTATACTGAAAAAGTTCATCTTCATTTAGCTATACTGAAAAAGTTACACCAGATGAACGGTATTCCAATTTCATGAGGCACACTATCACATTAAGAAAATTTCGAAGGCTGATGTAGATACATACATGCATACAAGATTTATTTGTAACTTGTTTCTTTAGACACATTGAATCCCAGAAATGTGGCAACTGAGATGTTGCGTATTAATCAAACCTTGAGCGAGGAATGCTCATGCCACTACGAACTGCACTGAGTTCACTGACAACAATTTCGTGTCATTATAATAGTTGGCCAGGCTGCATATTTTACACGCCATTAATCTTCTTGCAATCCGCTTATCAACTCCTCCTACCTGGTCAGAGATGCCATAAACCTTACATAAGCATATTTACATTGAACATGATCGCTTCAATCTGGTGATTATTAAAATATGGAACTGTATCATCACTTTCGAAAAATCTAACGTGGAATGTGATGTTCAAATGCAGTTTAACTAAGGCATGTATTAAACATAAACGAGGGTATTGAGCTCGACTCTGGTATCCCACCTGTTTATATTTGTTTTAAATAAATGAAACTTCTTTCACTGTATTTTAATGATGCATTCTATAGCATTGTTTGTTTCTATTCATTGGATGAATTACGATAAGCTAAAGGAGATCGATATTACAAGATTTGACAGAAAACAGAAATAGGCTTGAGCTATATCTTAACTTTTGAACAATCGAGTAACAAATATGGCAGGGCATGTCGTGTGATGCCATCAATGCAATCAATCATTTGTTAGTATAATCAAGTAACGAAAGAATAAGTTATTATGACTCTGAGTAGTAAACAAGTAGATTGGAAAATTACCTGAGACTTAACACTGATCAAAGTGCATGGATGTGAATATGTGATATCAGAAAGCATGGCAGGTAAAGCAACCACTCAAGGAGCTCATCTGGCAGGTTTTGCGAAATGATACAGCCTTATGGCGAGTCCTATCAACTTGATTGTCCTGGTTGGTTAATACTGAGCTCCTCATGTCTTGAGCTTTCTTTTGAGCTGACTTCAGCTTGTTCATTATCTTATCCATTGATGAAGATCGCTTCTTTTCTAGCTTCATCTGAAATATATATTTCAGTCAAGAATAGCAACTGTACCGTGCTCGATCTCTCAGTTTATAAAAGATAAGCAAAAATGCAATCCTTAAAAGGTTATAACAAAGTTCAAAGAACAATTCTATAAGCCAGAGTGGCATAATAAAGGAATGTCTCTTTTAAATGCCAAATTTAGCAGAATTCTGTCTATTGAAAAAACAAATTATGAATGGAAAAAAATGAAGGAATCAAAGAAAAGTTGATAATGAAGACCAGTTTTACTATTATTAATTCCAAGAAATAGATCCAGCAAAACAAACAAATAAAGAAGAAAATAAATCAAAAGAAAAATTACATAGAAAATTCACATAACTGATAACTCTCAACTGTCTCTTTCTTATATACTTGTTCTTTGTTTCTGCATGTTCATTAATAGTATCTCTATGAAGCATGAGTCATGACTATGAGTTGGTTATACTCAATAAATTATCATTTAACTTCACTTTTTGCTAAAACATGTTTTAGAATATATGTTGAACTCTTAATAGAAACCCCAAAGTGAGCAGGATTGCAATCAAGAAATCACTTCTATCATTCTCACATCTCACATTTGTTAACAAAATTTAAAAATTAACTTGTTAAGAGGTCTACCCCATTATGCCAAGTTTTAGAATGTGTTTCACATACCAATCCTCTTATAGAAAATTGCAGCAAGACATGTTCCAAGTAACAGGACACACACTGCTCAACATCACAACCCTGAAATCTTACTAGCAAACTCCAAGAGGAACAGATAAACAGAAAGAGAGTGCAAAGATTTTAATAAGAAGATATCTTTTTAACTGAGCGAAGGTTAATGACGAGTTCATATGTTTTAACAATAAATTAGAACAGTGTATATGTGATGACAAGAAAGAAGAAAAGAACCTCCAGTTTCCGTACTGCTGCCTCAGCTTTTGCCTTCTGCAGGTTTTCCCATGCTGTGATTCTGAGCTCCTCTCTTTTGATCCTATCACAAGCCAACATCAGCATACAAACACTGATTTATATTTGCTTCTGCATATAGTTCAGCTTCCATGGGAGGGAGATTGGTGGGTTGTTTGATATGTGGAATGATTTTTTTCTAATTTAGTCAAAGCTTCTATCTATATTATTGATTTATTGGGATACAATTGCGGAATTCAAACAATAAAGGTGATGCACTTGTAATTGAAAAAAAGAAATGGAAAGATTTTGGTTAATCCTATACACATTGAATGAGAGCATACCAAACTGAGGACCAAATCTGATAACAATTTTGAGTAATGCTAGACATCATATCACAACTAATGATGTGGCTATTAGACTCACATGACATGTGGCGAGTGAATCAAATCTATTAGAGTTATTATATTAATTATAATGATAGAATAGTCATTTTACTTCCATTTTGCTTGTAAGACTATATATATATACCCTTTCTTACGCACTTTTGTAGTTTTGCATTTTTTTTTTTAATGAGAAACCGTAGCCCCTAGCCATTACAAGCAAGAAGGAGCTAGGTTTCTCATTACAAAGAGAGAATGCAAAAATACAAAAGTGCATACAAAAACCTAAGAAAGAGTGTAAAAGGAAGTAAAAGACTATTCTACCTTATAATTAATATAATAACTCTAATAAAATCATCATTAACATCTATACATTTACCGATTGACGCATCATTATTTGGGATTGAGGTATAATACAAAAAAGGGATGCCTAGCATTACTCAACAATTTTTGAAAGAAAATCCATACATTCTCAATATTAATTAAAGAACCATATATTTCTATTATAAGGCGAGAATTCACTCTCTTTTTCTTCCACATTTTTTTTTTCTTTATTAGAATGCCAATGGAGTCATATTTTCACATGTTGGTTGACCAAAAAAAGAGGACCGTAGTCCATAAGTTATGTTTTAGTAAAGAAAACATACTTCGAAATGGTCTTTGTTGACTCTGTGATATCCCAAGCTGATGTTCGAGTATCCACAGATTTCTTGCTCCAGTCATCAACAATTTCTGAGCTCTTCCCAGCAATTCGAGCTCGATGTTTCTTGGACCACCTTGTCATAGTCACCCTTTCATCTACCTGCACATCCCTCACTTCTGATTTAGAGGATTGCACACTCTGGAGTTCCACGATAGGCAAGGCAGAGGGAGTAGACACAGAGAAAGGCCTCCTTTCAGGAGAGGAGTGAGTGCTACCCTCGGGGCTCATCTGAGTCGCCATGTCCCTTCTTGAAACAGTGCGAGATATGTCGGTGGCAGCATCCCCGATTCCATCAAACTTTTCATCTGTATTAAACATCATTACTCCAAGATCAGATATGAAAAAATTCAGTTGGTATTAATAAAATTGACATATCAGTGACTAATCTTTCAAGACACCAGGATGTTAGAGTTCAGATCTTGTAACTTGTCCACACTGCCTTGAAGGACTAATTATTATATATTCAGTTGGTAACAAAAACTATATTGACCATTTAAAAGCAATATAACAAAAACGCAATATGAAATACCACTTGTCTTGTGTCCGCTTCCCTGGACATAAAGAAACTTCACACTAAAATAACAGTGAGGGGATTGTTCTTGGTAGTTTGTAAATGGTTATGACAACACATTATTAGTAATTTGACAATCTTTGAGCAATTCTTGAAACAGGACAAGTTATTGTTGACAGAGGAAAAGATGTTATAATTGATCTCATAATATCTGGTGAACAACTAGAAGCACATCAATATCAGATAGCATATTCTGAACTATTTTTATATAGACATGATAAAAACTGATGCTTGTATTATCAATTCTAAGCCATACAATACCTTGTGAGGGCAATGATGGCTGGTTTAGCACCTCGGAGCACCCATGAACACTAGCTGAACGTGCCATGCAAGGCTCCATCCGCACGGGAAAGGCTCCACCATGGCCACCAGAATGAATTGACAACCCATCAGGTGCTATTACACTGGCTGTAAATGGAGAACCCATCATAAAGTTCCCTAAATTCCCCCCATCAAACATTGGCATTGCAGGTGAATATAATGAATAATATGCCACCCCAGGAGGGCCAAGGGGTCCGCTCTTTGATTTTGGCCGCCTCTGAGGAGCCGCATAGGACTGCCTCACTACACCATCGCCAGCAACAGGACTTAGAATCCACCTCTCAGCATCCTCCCATTTTGAAGGCAAAGTCCTTCCATTATTGAGCGGCAGCAACGCAGCACCCACTTGTCTCCTATTCCCACCCGTATGCAACGGTACCCGCTCTGAGCTCCAACCCTTCTGCATTCCAACGCTTGCGTGCCTATAGTTTGGAGTTCCCGGGCTAGGAAATGTACTGGATTTGCGCGACAAATTTGAGCTTTTCTTCATGGTTCCCAATCGGGGAGAAGAAATAGTAGCATTGTTTAGATCTAGTGAAGCAGGTCTCCGTCTGTCTAATTTCTTCGATAGAGCTTCAGTTCTGGATCTCCTTTCCTGATATTCTATAGAAAAAAAACTAGTTCTTCCAACATCAACTAATAAATATTTTCTGGAATTGATTTAAATTGAAATATGAGATGGTTTTGGTACCTTTGAGAGACAGAGAGAATGAGTTTCTAGCTGAATCTAAGGGTTTGTTATCGTCTTCTATAGTAGCATTGTTGTCTTCTTTTTGAACTGCTTATAATTTAAAGGAAAACAGTGAGACCAAGTAGGTTGAATTTCAAATTCTTTTGTAAAAGGACTAGTGGTTTTTGTTTTCTTTTACAAGTGTCTTTATATAGCTTTAACTTTACTCACAGATTGATAATTGAAATTCTCTATAGCTGTACCTTTCACTTTTTCGGCTTTTCTAAAGAGACGACTGTGCTTGTTGTGTTGTGTGGTTAGTTTGTTCGAATCTGGATCTCGATCTGGACCACCACTTGAACTTTCCTGGTGTTGATCACGATCCTGTCCTGCCAAATGCTGCACCACCAAAATTCCACAGATTCGTCATATTTTTTTTTTTCATTTTCAAAATCGTTTCCTCTTTTTCGTCAGTCAGTGCCAGTTCATAACAATCATTTCAGTCTTCCAAAAACAACCGATTTTAATTCAAAACAGAACAATGCAACTCTGCTTCTTCAAAAAGACAAAAACAAAATCCGTGCAAATCAGTACATTGAAAAACAAATCAAATATGTTTAAAAAGCCAAATCAAGGTCAAATGTTAGTGAATGTGAGTGATTTTATATCTTACCAGAGAGATTTCAGAGGCGAGAGAGTCGTGATCGTGAGCATCGGACGCAAAAGAGCAGCGATCGACACTCGCCGAAGCAGAAGAAAACAAACTGAAATTGGACTCGAGAGTGAAAATGACGGAGTCAGGACTGGCGTCACGCGCTCTGTAACCGGATCTCATCGACCTCTGCTGCTGCTCCGGCATTGTATAGACTATAGAGTTCACATTCACGTCTCAGTCACGGACAAGGATACTGAGATTCGCCTCTTTTTTTGTTTCAGCTTGTAATTAAAAATGTGTTTTCTGATATTGGCGGGTATATAAGTAGGAAAATTGTTTTTATTTTTTATTGTTATTATGTTTAATTAAGTAATTAAAAGGGTGGTTTATGATTATATTAACAAGTGGATTGTGGTTTTTGAGGGTAAAAGGCCAAAGAAAAGACAATTTAATTCGGCTTTTGATTTCCTTTTTTCAAAAAGAAAAAATCAGCTTTTGATTTAAACTGTTTTAAAGGTTTTTTAATGATGTTAATCGAGTGAAGATGGTGAGTGATCAGTAGGGTATCTGCTTTTAATGGTAAATGGTTTGGTCTCCATCATTTCCCTTGACTGTGAATTTGAATGCCGTGAAAATGACTGTGGGACCTTGAATTATATTTCTGAAATTATTATGTCCTTTTTTTTTGCCATGGAAGGACACTTACAATTTTATTTTTTGATATTTTCTTTTCTTTTTTGAAATACATTTTGATTTTTTCAAGTAAGAAAAAAAATTAGTAAAAGAATTTTTTTTTTGTAAGAGAATTTTTATTTTTACTATTTTCATAAAATTATATTGAGAAATTTATTAATTGTTTATTTTTACTTTTTACTATTTTCATAAATTTATATAAAAAAATTTATTAATTGTTTCTAAATATGTTGTTCAAACCTCTCGTTTGCAAAATATATAGAAACCCGTCTTAGATAATAGGAGTTGTATGAATTATAATAATTGATCTTGGTGACTCATTTTGTTTATTTATTTTTATTTTCAAATATGTGAAGAAAAAATTGTTTCAAATATATATATATATATTTGTGAAGATAATTCTTATATTTTATCATGTGTGTTTATGATTAAAATTATAAGTGTTATTAGCATTATCAGAACAATAATTATTTTTCTTCAGCTGTATTTATTTACTTGTTTTTGGTTTGATACTTTGATAGACACCTCACACCATAATTGAAAAATCCAACCTTAAAAACAAATAAAAAAAAAAAGCAAAATAACTGTTGTCCTAACCATTTTACTCTCATAAAAAAAATAAAGTCTTGACTTTTTTTTCCAATGCAAATTAGCATTTTCTAATAAATATTACATTTTATAGCCTGCATAAAAAATAAAAAAATAAAAAATAAATAAAACCATTTAAATATTGTTTTTGAAAGGTTAAAAGTAATTAATTGGTTATATGTAATGAGCTATTAGCAAGGTAAATATATCCCAATGCAAAATGCAAATCCACTGATGCTCCTCCCAAAAAAAAAAAAAACCTTTTTAAAAAAGTTCAAGTCTCACTTTTCATTTTTATCTAAAACATGAGAAAACACTGCACTCCGTCCTAGTAACTATTAATAACTATTAATGTTGTCAAATTCCTTAAGACAATTCTACTTGATTAGTGTCGTGTTGTTTTTAAATTTCAAAAGTCCCAATAGCCTCTTATAATCCGGATAAAACAATAAAATTTCAAAGTCCCTAATCATCATGTTCACCGAAATGTGAGAGTTGAATAAAATAGGAAATCGGTGGTCAAAGGGAACTCATTTATTTGCATTGTATTGTCTCTGTTTCCTCTAGAAACATACAGTATCAAAGCACCATATCTATTTGTGACCAAAAGATGTGCCGTGTTGGGTGCTCAACAATTTTATTGACCATTTTGCCACCTCCACCATGCAAGGATTTTATATTTCAACAGTTCTACTTCTACCAGGTTACAAATCCGAAAATACCCTGTAAAATTGTCCTCTTGTTTGTCCATATATATATAAGTAAATATTTTTCATATCTTGATTGTATTTATTTGTAGTAAATTTACAAATCACTAAACACAAGGACTCTGCCGGTGATTGGACTTTCCTTTTGAGTTTCCACCACCAAGGTTTAATACCTTGATGGGTATGTATATATATTCATTTATCCCACCTTGGCCTTTACTCTCCAAGTGTGGGTTGCCTTCTCCTGACTGTGAAAATTATGTGGGTTGCTCTCTCCTGGCTGTAGAAACATCCCTTTCTTCAGTTGTGAGGAAGTTATAATCCATTTAAAAAATTAAAAAATAATATAAAAAAATAAACATCCCTCTCTCCGGTAGACTCTAATCTCTCTGGTCCCAGCATTTAAAAAAATAAATAAAAATAAAAATAAAAATTTACAAATCACTCGGAGTGATAACTAAGGGGTAAGGACAATCCTCGAGAAAGGAGTACAGATTATATATTATGTGTCGGACAGCTGGAGAACCTAACCTCATGCCGGTCAAACCGGGAAATGCTGCCCAAAAAAAAGGTAAAAAAAATGTGAGTCAACATATAAATTACTGGCTCCATTCTTGGAGCCAAGTTGTTAATCAGAGTAAAACTGATTTTTGATTAGAAACTCAAAATCAGTACTGACTTTAGAAATAGAATATGCAGATTCCATTCAATTCAATTCTGATATGAATTTTACCTGAATTTTTTAAAATGATGTTAATAAATCGATGTGTTTCCACTTCCTGCATAAATTCGAAATAGACTATAAAAATGAAACGTTGACGTAATATTTATGGGGTAAAACCATGAGAAAAGCATTCACGAACAAGTGTAAAATGACGACAGGATTAAGAAAAACAGACTTTTAAATAAGAGAATGTTAGAACGATTATAAAGTCTTTTATTGGCTTGGCGTGCACAAGATGATGTATCATACGATGTGCGGAAAGAAAGTATACATACAAAATGATATAATGTATTTCAAGAAAGCATATATAAAAAATGAGATGTCATCATGACATCATGCAATGCATGGAGTTGTCGGTGCATGAGACAAGGTGGCAAAAGGTGGATTGTCACCTCCATATATACAATCATGGGGTGAGGTACACTACAAGATCTTTCCGAGAAGGAAGCCACCTATTGCCACCACTTGCCGGCCACCTCACCCCATGCATTGCCACCTCTTGACATCTCATCTCATGCATTGAGACATCCATGTATTACATGTGCCACCTCACTTTTCTTACACGCTTTCTTACCAAACATCATAAGATAGATGAAATGCCAAGTCAACAAAATGACTTTTATCTTTCCAACATTGATAAGTTTCCACTTTTAGTCGTAAAATCGAAACAGGGAATAACAATTTTAACTCAGGGAATAAAAATGAAAAGTTAACATAGTATTTATATGGTGAAATCCTTACCGTATGAGAAAAGTAGAAAACTACTTACAAGTTACAATAACCTCTCTATAACAAAGAGAGAACAGTAGAAACTCTCTCTCAATATAAGAGAAAATATCTTTAAAATAACTTAAATAAATAAATTACAAGAAATCTTGGGAATGAGATTCTGGGATAATTTTTGGAGCATCACTGTTCACTTGACTTGATATTTATAGGCAAATGATGACCTCTAACGGATGACACATAAGCTCCATGTGTCAACGAGAGAAGCCACCTATTGCCACCACTTAACACGCATTGCCACCTCCACCATACTTTGCATGATGCCACCTCATTTTTGTGCGCATGCTTTCTTGCCACACATCATCCTGTCCATGCCAGGCCAATATAATGACTTGAAATGAGGGCCCTTGTCTGACTCCATTGGCAAATTGAGTGGTTTAAGTACGAAGGTCAGATTAGGAGTTTGTCCTTTCCTCCACAACCACACGTGACTTGCAGGCTTGTTGGGGTTCACTCCTGGGATGATATATTTGGATTTAGACCCAAGCTTTTAAATTTTGATTTCAATAATCTTGTATATATTATATTGATGATAAATGGAGTAGGGTGCTTGTTCTTTAAAGTATAATTGATGATGTGTTCTGTGAGATTTATGTCGAATCCACCAACCTAAGCAGAACCGATTTTAATGTTTTAAACAAGAGGAATGCTAGACATCTTATTATTATTATTTTTTTCTTTTCAAATTCTGTCATAAATGATGTGGTGAAATTATGTATTGACTGATATGATGTTGACACCTCACATGCTATATCATTTGAGACAGAATTTAGGAAAAAAATTTAAAATGTATAACATTACTCTAACAAGGGACGCATTCACTTTAATGCGAGAATTACCTAGTTCGAATTAACATGCAATTTATCTTTTTTCTTTTTAATATATCATTTGTAATTATGACACTTAAACCTATAGTCGACATTATCCAACTGAATGACCGTCTGATCAACACTATACCACAATGGGTGGTGGTTTTTATTTATTTTTTATTTTTAAAAATACTTCATGATTTCTACAAGGTGATCGGATCTGTATGATGCCTTCTCCTAACAAACTTTAGTTAGGAGAGAGCTTCTCATTTCTCAATACTATAAAGTAAATGTGAACGAGATCACCGACAGTTTGGATGGGTACACTTTACAAAACTAAAGCCAAAAGATGAACAATTTCTAACTTTGTTTTCTCAGCATTATCTTCTTAGATAATAATTTATTCACTTTTTCTACATCTAAATTTTTTAATTTTTTTATAATTTATCACACCTAACTAATTTTACATGTAATAATTTTTACAAACAAATTTTAACACTTATAATTTTTTATCTAATTTGTATCTAATTTTCCAAACCAAATTTTAAACTTTCTTTCACAACTAATAGTTTTACCTATAATTTTTATCTAACTTTTATCTTTCTTTCCATGGCAATTTTAATAGTTCCAGCCAATTTCAAGGTGGGTTGTCTGGTGGGTCGTCGGGTAATTTTAGTAGTTTTAATCAGTTTTTAAATTACTATTGAGATGACTTATCATAATACCGGTGTTAACTTTTAAGTTTCAATGTTATTTTTATTGGTTTTATTTTTATTTTCAATATACTTTTTTTTTCCATTGTAATATTTTAATTTAAGATTGTTAATGTTATAATTTGGTTTTACTGAATTATTTTGAGTTAATTATTATAATATATGTTAATTACATATAAAAATTGATGATTTGAAAACATTTGTTTTGAATTAAAATACATATTAGTTCATTAATAAAAAATTTAAAATTAAAATATAGTCAATATTATATTCGGTTGAAAGATCTCAACAAAATATTTACAATGATATAATTTTTATACTAATTACATTTATAAATAAAAAATTATATATTATTAATTGAGTTTAATTAAAAAGGTAAAAAAAAAAATGGAAGGAAATAATAATAATATTTTAATAAAATAGTGAAATGAAGATTCAAAATTGGATCTTCAATTTTAAAAAACCAAAACCAATCTTTATTTTGGGGTTTTCATTTTGAGGATTGGTTTGAACCAATTTTGTCTTCATTTTAAAGAAACATTTTTGTCTTCATTTTAAAGAAATAAATAATGGTTGGAGATGGTCTAATAGAGGCTACACACGGCTCTCGGTTGGGAGGACCACACTTTTAACAGCCAGCTACCAGCCGGGCAAGTCTTAACTCTTAAAGCTGTGAAAATGATGCTGTATTAATCTACAAAACAGTTTGTTTTTATTTTAGTTGGAAAGTGGTTGGAATCCTTATGTGTTTGTAGTTGTAGGGCTACCCTTAACTTCAAGTTATGTACCTCTCACTCTTATTATAAGCGCGTATTTGTTGTTTGTATCACCAATAGCTATGTTGTGATGTAAGCATGAGAGCAGATCATTGACAAATCTTTTTGGCACAACACAGGGAGTGCTTGGTGTGGACGTGTGGTTGGTGATCGTATCTAATTCATTTCCATACAGGAGTTGAGTGAGTTTAAAATATTATTTATAAAGTAAATTAATAATATTTTATTATTTAGATATTATAAAATGAAGAATGGTTGGAGCAGTAAAATTAGGAATGGTAAAATTTCCCGCAGGGATGGGGCCCCGTGGGGACCCGAACTTTTGGGATGGGGATGAGTTTCAATTTTATGGGGATAGGGCAGGGATGAGGATAGATAGTCTAACCAGCAATGGGTATGGGGCGGGGATGAGTTTTATACTTTCCACCCTACCCTGTCCCGCTTAAAATAATACTTAGTTAAACTAAGTAGTTTCGAAGAAAATAAATATATCTATATAAAAAAAGAAAAAAAATATATATATATATATATATACATAGATACATTAACTTTAACTTTACATCTCTCCACCGTTATTTAACATAAAGTGACAAAACAAAATACTATTAAAAAAACTCTAATCGCTAGCTTCAACTCTAAGCCTCCAATCCTCAGACAACTTAGAAGTTCACTATTCAAACTTAAACATCAAACACAAGAGAACATACAGTAAGTTTCTTTCTCAAATAACTTCTAAAATTAAAAGTTTAATAACAATAGTTTTTTTTTTTTCAAGTTTATTACTTAAATAATTCTCAACTTTTGGATTAAATTTAATTCGTTTATCACAATTTCAAGTAGGCACAAATATGTTTACAGATGTACCAAAAAGTGAAGACCCAATACTGGTGTCATCAAGAGAAAATTATATAAACATTGAAGAACAACATGGGGTGGAAACAAACCCAATTGAATGTGAAGACGATGGTAACAAAAGAAAAAGAAGGTGCACATTAATTATATGGGGTCACTTAACTGATAAAAAAAAAAATTGAATATAACTATCATATTCAATATTTATATATTTGTTATTTAAATAATATATATATATATATATATGGGGTAAATGGGTGGGAATGGGGAAAGCACTCCCCGTTGTACCCCGCCCCGCTCCAACCCGCTTCATCTATGGTGGGGTTTTATAAGGGGATGGGTTTTCAAAAAATAAATGAGGTGGGGGGTGAGGTGTGGTGAAAGCCACCCCACCCTGAACCCGCCCTATTGTCATCCCTAAATAAAATTATAAAGATAGAATGTTCTAAAAATATTCCAGTTTCAAAGACTGGTTGGAGATAGCCTTATAAATTTATGCTATAAGCACCTCAATTTCCAAGCTCGAAACAGAATGCCTATTGGTGCCAGAAATACAGAAAGCACTTTCATCTCCTTTCCTTCTTGGTCATAACATAACAGTCCAATTCTATTAGTAAAGTTGTTATATATATGATCTTGTATAAAAACGATTTAGCTAGAACACTGATCAGCAAAAGCCTTTATATTTCCACAGTTTTTAGAGTTCAAGACAAAAAATAATTTAACATTAAATGAATTAGTTACAAAATCTGTAAATGATATAAATTCATCACTCAACTTGTACAGCAACAGTCAATATTTACAAAGGCGGACCTCAACCCACGTGAACTCATCAGCTGATATGTTGTTCTCTAACCACAGTATGATTGAAGTAAGCAGTTATTGCCTTCAGCTTGCCATTCAAAAAGTTCTTCTCAACCTGACAAGCACATTGTTTTTTTTGCAATAAGAATATGATAAGATTTTACAAACATGGAACTAAGAACATCTTAAATTTTGGAAGAATAGCAAATTAAACAACCAAAACTCTAATTTCTTATTGCATTTTTTTGCAGGGCATTATCAGGGTGTAGATGGGGCCCCCAGAATGTTTAAATGAGCAAGGTGTGTACAAGGTGGAGCAAAAGAACTGTCCTTCCAACAGTACATGAAAGAGTCCAAAAAAAGAGGAAGAACAAGCAGACTATCCTTCAAGAATGTACAGGGGGTATGTATTTTCAGTACAATGGTGCAAGATGATATTGCAGTACTCAAAAGGTTACCTAAATAATGAAAGACAGATAGAAGTATCAAGTAGAAGGTACTGGTTTCTTTTCTTCGGAGGTATGATAGAATTCTAAGAAATGATGACAAGTTCAATATTCTAGGTACATTTGAACTACCTGTACAAAGGAATTGACTTCATTCTCCATGGATATAAAGGAACAGAGGTAAACCCAATACTTCCATTTCAGAGATAACTACCATTTACAGACAGAATTGAACACTATCCGAAATCTGATATGGTGATCTCACATAAACAGGCATCTAATCGCCACCCTCAAGAATGGTACCCTGACAATCATATTTTATCCGCCAGCCACCAACTTCAAATCTTATGGGGATGAAAGTGGCACTACATACTATTAATCAACAATACCTACTGGGTGTTCACAAGAAAAGCATAATTAATGTAAACCTTTTTTTAAGAAAATACCTCTAATGACCATGTAGGAAAGGCAGATAAACACAATTCCGCCAATTGATTGACATCAACATTCCTTGGAAGAAACATGACAATTCTTGAAGCAATATCCTTTGCACAATTAAACAGAAGATTTCTGCAAGGGCATATCAGAGAAAGGAGTTCAGTCTTAAAGCATGTGCTAAAAACATAAACAAATGAAAAATTGTCTCAATGGCAAAAAAGTAAGTTTAAGGAATACCCATTATGTGGCTTAAGCATTGTCTGAATGTCATATGTCTTCACTTTAACATAATCAGGACCCCCCCAAGGAGGTGACAAAAAGACTGTGTCTGCCTGCAGCAAGGAATTATAGATACTGAAGAATATTACAAAGGAGATGAAGATAAATAAATAAATGAACAACCTATTTATGTTGACAAGAAGCTTTGACACCTTCAAGGTTCGTGCCAAAATGAAAAAGTCCCCCTTCATGAAGTCTATTTGATCAACAACTCCATAGATGGTCGCATTATGATAGGCATAATCAATTTTCTTTGGATCAATATCAATGGCAATAACATGTTTGCTCCTGAATAGAAGCAATACAAACATCAAGCACAGATAGTTAAATGGAAGCAATTGAAGTTTTACATTACAATAAAAATTACTTGAAAGGAAAGTTAAAGAAATAAAAATACTCTCTCTTGCACACACATATGGTGAAGACATCATACAACAGATAATTTAACCATAAAAGTGAGATTAAAATTATGTCATCTATTGCCAAGCTACTGTAATGCCAATGGAGCATTTGAAATATTATTGATCATGCAACAGAAGGAAAAGATACTAGAATCATAATGTTCCCAATGATGCAAGAAAATAACCGAGGTAGATTTTTGTTGAGCATGCTCTAGATGCAACATTAATTTTCCCATAATAATGGTGGTTCTTTCAACCAAAAAAAAAAAAAAAAACAGAGCAAGTAAAATCATAACCATCCAAGTTCAAAAATCATGTAGATGAAAAGCCAAATGATATCCAAGATACAGATTTGTATGAACTGATTTACAAAACAAGTGAAGCATTGCACAAGCAACAACACTACCCTCAATTGTACTTCTGAACGGCAAAAAAGAGAATCACATTATAGAGTTTAGATAGCACAAACCTCTGAGCAAATTGGATTGCATTCCCACCAACTCCAGTAAAACAGTCAACTATGATTCCATCACCACATTTGACAGCGTGATGCCTAGCTAAGGACTCTGGCGTGACAGAAAACCATCCTTCCTCATCCATTCTTATACCATCATCAAATCTGGAAAACAGCAGGTATCTTTGACACCAATATTTGCAAATGTTGATAGGAAACTCTTCAACCATCCCTTGAAATTGCAGCTCTGCAAAAAGAAAATGTCTTTATTCAAGGTGCAAAAAGAATTTAGCAATATTTTTTTCTAAATATTAAAAGACATGAATAAAATTGAGCAGCACGAAAAAAGTGCAACAAAACCAAAGGTTACACCAATTAGTTGGGAAAAAAAGAAAAAAGTTAGAATTTTTATTAGAAAAAAGTGCTGTATTCTCTCTTCAAGGTAGGAAGCTAGTTTCAAGTCATGTCCACTTATTTTGTTTGCAACATACCAAAGAAATGAGCAACTAAATACAGATATTTTTCATTAATAGACTGTTAGAATAAGATATGCAATTTGAGTTGGCGTTCAGCAAATAGCCATATATGTATGGAACTATTGTATGTATAGAGATGTATTTCGCATGTATATGTATGCATGTGTATGAACCATGAACAACCTTCACTTTCATCAGACAATTTCTTTTGAGCACGTCGTCTTCTTGATTTCTTTTTCTCTTTGGTAGGGACGGAGTCAAGTTGGGCATCTGGAACCATGAGTCCTAGATGCATATCATTCCCCTCACTAACTGCTTCAGTCAGTGTATGGGTCAAGCTGCAACAATAGCTCAACGTCATAAACCAGAAAAAAAAAACAATGTCTTATTTCTAGGAGTTTCACAGAGAAGTTGAACAATCAAGAATTCAAGATATGCTCCTATGTCCTACCTTATATCACCTAAAAGTTGATAGGCTGTGTCATCTTTGCATTTCATATGGGTATCAATTTCATCAAGACCTAGATGTTTGAAATCCATTTCCTGGCTGTCAATAAGAAAAATACTAAATTGAGGGTCATGAAATATTGACTGAGATCAACAAAAAGGAAAAGTACACACATAGAGGAGACAAATTACCCATTGCAATGCTCTTGAGTATCTGACGGCAAACATAAGGGATCACTGCAACATCTATTGATCCCAAGATGATCCTGAAAGTGAAACTGAAATTCTATTATATGTCAAGAGAAAGGTATAGATTTATAGTGTACAATCTAGGTTAAATCGGGAAAGAAAAAGAATACAAGATCAGGAAATTAACTCCTAGAAATCTGCACTAAATTAGGAAACTGTTAACTATTCCTAGCCTCTAATTCCCATGCTTTCTAACAGATCCAAACTGCTGCTTATGTTAGGCGTGGCAATGCCAGACATTGAGTTGTCGGTGGCATGTGCCAATTCCACTGAGAGTTTACCAAGTGACTGATATGCTAAACTACTACCATATAAGGAATCCTCAAATGGCTCAGTATTATTTTCTGAAACACACATATCTACTCACTCTGAGCATACACAAGAAACAGAAGGACTAACAACCTTCGCAGTCATGTCTTCATTAGATTCATCAGTGATGTCAGCAAAACTTAGATGTTCCATGCCTGGGGGCGGATCCCAGGTAGAAACATGTGTTTTGATGTTGTAGAAGTAGTTTCTCAAGTAGCAAGAGTCCCAATACACCTTCCAATCCCCATAATCGCCATTGCAATTGTAACTGCCAATTTCACCATGATTGACCACTTCCAAGTTTGAGGAATTAACATCAGATTCAGGTACCAGTAACTGCTCAATGTAGTTATTGTTGCAAAACTTTTCACCTTCTTTATCACTATTAACCACTGAGGACACTTCTAAGAAGTCACACTCCATGAAAAGACCACCTAGTTCTTTCTTACCATTTGCATAGCCTACCTCTGTAAGACAGCATTCTGGAGAAAATACAGACTCTAAGGTAGTAGAAACAACAACTTTCTTGTCAGCGTTGGACACAACATCACCATGCAGTACAATGTCACTGTCCCGCTCACCATTAGATGCAACATGAGATATTCCAATACAGATTTGTTCCCTGACAACAGCACCAGAAATCGTACCTGAACTCGATGAATCTTCCCTTTCACCAATGGGGTATTGGGATTCACTGACATCCACTGCAACATCATAATGTGATGATTCACTTTGGCCCAGCATTGACATGCAACATAAAGAATTGCTGGCATTATCAGGTAAAACATTAGGATATACCATCTCTGCCTCGTTCACTTCAGAAAACTCTGGCACTTCATCCATAGTTTCTTCATGGCGGTGAGAATGTTTTGTGCGCATACTCTTCTTTTTGCCCTTAATCATTCCATTCTTCTTCTGCAACAGTGCCAGTTTTACTGTCAGACCAACGACTAAATCTATATTCATCGCAATGACAAGATTCACAACTCAAAAAAATATAAATCCTTTTGCTTTTTGGTTGATTCTCTTCTCATCGTTATCTAAGGAAGCATCACTTAATACAGTTTGACTCTTATCATCAACAAGGTTCTTTGTCACTTCTTACACACACAATGAGAGAAGTGTTTTAAGTTTCATTAATAATGAACAATGGAGAGGTGCAATTCATATAAATCTCAAACCCTAAGAACTAGAATGTGTTACTTCAAGCAAAAGAGAAGACTGTAAAGTAGGATATTTACCTTGTTAGTTTGGAAAGAAAGGGGAAGTCCCAGTTCGGTCATCTGTGTAACCAATTCTACATCCTCTGCTAAAGAGGTCAAATCTGAATATGCACAAATTAATTTCTTCAGAAGAATAATCTACTGATGCACAAGTACTATAATTCATCACAAAAAAGGAAAAAAAAAAATGCTAGTCATAAAAAAGCGCAAAGTCAATTACTTAAAATACCAAAAAAAAAAAAAAAAGGGTCAAAAACTTGCCACGGGATGTACAAACTATATTTGAGGTTGCACAATCAACATCTCGCGACAATTTCTGTGTACAAGAAGAAAAATAGGCACAAAAATTTAAAAACAAATGAAAAGGCTATTAGGCTAACAATCAGTTAAAAGTATGTAGTTGAAAGCAGAAATAATTACACAGGGTTCAGGTTCTTGCGCCGCCTTCCAACCGTCGTCCCTACGGAGTTGTACAAATAAAAATACAATCGGTTAAAACTCTAATAAAATCGACAGTACTATTTGAAATAGTTGTAAATATGAGCAAAAGAAGCGAACCATAAGTGGACTTCAGTGAGCTTAAAAAGGGAGCCAAGAGCTTTAATAGCAGCACCATCGGCTTCCATTTCGTGAAACAGGAACTTTTGGTCTGCTTCAGTGAATAAACAACGGGACTCTACGTCACTCCCGCTTTATATACAATAGCTTTTTTTTTTTTTTTCCTTTTATAGCAACGCTAGAACTAAAACGCTGTCGTTTAGAAAGTTGGTTTAACATAAAACGACGGCGTTTTTGTTTCCTGATCGTCCAGTTAATAACCAGAAAAGAAAAAGATAAAACCAAGTTGGGAAACAGGGCAAGGGAAGCGAGAACGGAAGCGATGGAAGACGGCGAGATAGAGGAAGAAGGAATGGTGATAGACGGTAATGGAGGAGGAGACTCGATGTTAACGGACTCGCCGAGTAAGACGGAGAAATTAGCTTACGAGATGCTGAGAGAGAGCAAGTCCTCTATTGAAGAAATCGTAGCGGAGATGCTTGCAATCAAAAAAGAAAACAAATCAAAATCTCAACTAAGAGAATTCGTCGCTCAAATGTTTATCAATTTTGTCACTCTCCGTCAGGTCACCGCTCTCTCTCTCTCTCTCTCTCTCTCTGTATTAGGGTTTTGCATTTATTTACTCTTTATTTAAAAAAAATAAAATGAAAACAAGTTTATTTGGGGATTTTTATTTTTATTTTTTCAAATTTGTAGGCGAACCGTACTATATTGGTAGAAGAAGATCGTGTAAAAGCAGAGACGGAACTCGCGAAGGCGCCGGTGGACTCGAGGACTCTGCAGTTGCACAATTTGATGTATGAGAAGAGTCACTATGTTAAAGCAATAAAGGCTTGTAAGGATTTCAAGTCCAAATATCCTGATATTGAACTCGTGCCTGAGAAGGAGTTTTCACGCGATGCGCCGCAGAAGATTAAAGCGTCCAAACTCTCTAATGACAGCTCGCACAATCTTATGCTCAAGAGACTCAATTATGAGTTCCACCAGGTAACTCATAACCCAAGAAATTTTATATATCTTGTTAGTGGATTAACTTAAAAATGCTTCTTGTTTGAGGAATGCTCATGTTGTAAGAATTTGGAGTTTATTGTTTGGGTTGTTGTTGTTGTTGTTGTTGTTGTCATAATGTGAGTACTTCTAGATCAAGATTTGAAGTACTAACAAACTAATGAATAATCTGTATCAGCGAAAAGAACTGTGTAAACTTCATGAGAAACTGGAACAGCATAAGAAGAGTCTGCAAGAGACCATTGCAAACAGGAAGAAATTCTTGTCAAGTCTCCCTTCGCACCTCAAGTCTCTTAAGAAAGCGTCCTTACCAGTACAAAACCAATTAGGGGTTCTACATACGAAGAAAATAAAGCAACAGCACTCAGCTGAGCTGCTTCCACCGTCTCTATACGTGATTTTTTCACAGCTCGCAGCACAGAAGGAAGCATTTAGTGAAAATATTGATCTAGAGATAGTGGGAAGTTTAAAAGATGCTCAGATTTTTGCCCGGCAGCAAGCAATTAAAGACACTGGTAAAGAGTGCTAATTCTTACTCTTCAGCTCTTTGAACAATTTCAATTATGTTTCAGATGGCACTTTTGTACTAATTACTATATATGTAATACGGTTGAATGCAGATTATAAATGTGTCAATGGGTATAATTTGGCTACTTAAAGTGAGCCCATTACTGTTGGTCTTAAACAGTTACATTTCTTGGAAGATAGTTAATTTGATTGAAATTGAACCACATAATGCTATATTAAGAAACATGTTCAGTAGCTATGGCTGGTCTATATAGGCTTTTACCATCTTGAAAATTAGGTCCTTTGATTGTATTGTTTACTACAATTTTGACCTTTTACATTTGAGGTAGTATTACATTAATCCCTAAATTTGACACGGATTCATGTGATGATTCCTTTCTTAACAAAAAAAACTGAATGCTGTTGGATATTGTGGCTCAGGCGTACCTACCAGTGTTGAGAGCTCCAAGTTGGAAGATGATGTACCTGACGAGGAAGATGATGGCCAGAGAAGGAGAAAGCGGCCAAAGAGAGTTCAAAGTAAAGAGAATCTTGACCAATCTGGAGTTTATCAAGTTCATCCACTTAAAATCATCCTTCATATAAATGATGATGAGGTTGCTGATCCTAAGTCTGCAAAACTCATAACTCTGAAATTTGAGTACTTGTTGAAATTGAATGTTGTATGTGTTGGGATAGAAGGGTCACATGAAGGAGTTGAGAGTGATATCTTATGCAATTTATTTCCTGATGACACCGGCCGTGAGCTTCCTCACCAGGTAAGGTTGTTTTAATTTAAATGCTCTCTAGGCGATATTCATTTATTCATGAGTTAACTTTATGCGTTTCATATTTTTCTTGTCCCGTTTTGGTTTAGTATGTCATGATTGTTTTCTGGATGATGATGCAGTCGGCAAAACTCTCTGTTGGTGATACACTAGTCTTTGATGAAAGGAGAACTTCACGTCCATATAAGTGGGCCCAGCATTTGGCAGGAATTGATTTCTTACCAGAAGTCTCACCATTGCTTGCTAGCCATGAAACTCCAAATAGTGAAGCTGGCAGAAACGATGCTGTTATATCTGGCCTAGCAGTTTATCGCCAGCAGAATAGGGTAGAGACAGTTGTGCAAAGAATTCGCTCTAGAAAGAAGGCTCAGCTGGCTCTTGTGTGAGTCACAGTTCTGCATAATTGGAGTTTTGTATAATCTAGTAAAATCTCGAAAATCAGTAGGAGATGAATTCCATGTGTTTAAATTGGTTCTAAAGTTTTCTTTCCTTGGCTATGACTGCTATGGACATCCTTCTTGATAAGAATTATCCTTTGTTTCATAATTTTTTTTTTCTTGTTTCTATAACTTCAGTTTACGCTGCACGTATATGATATCTATGTTTGCTGTTTCATGGAAGTACATTTTTAAATTTCATGTTTGGGCTCTCTTAGTGTCTTGTTTGTCCTTGTGGTAAGGTAAGCGCAATGTTGAAAATTTGGAATCCTTTTATTGGTTTACAGGGAACAGCTTGATTCACTTATGAAGCTTAAATGGCCAGCTTTGAAATGTGAAAGTGTTCCATGGGCTTTGCATACCCCACTATGCAATTTGCATAATTGGTCAACTGCAGGGCCTTCACCTAATCGAGCTCCATCTTTGCCTGCCATTGATACAGAGCAGATTCAGGAACATATTGATGTTAACATGGATGGCAGATCTGGTAATTCTAAGGAAGAGCTAGAGAGTGCAAGGGAAGATGGGGAGCTTCCATCTTTGGTTCCAGCTGCATCTGTTGGAAGTGATGTTCAAATTACACCATCAAAAGCATCTAACTTAGATCATTCCAGACAGCTGGCTTTAATTTCAAAGAGCTTGATTTCTCCAGTTAGAAAAGCAAGGTCACTAAGTTTCAAAAAATACGATGATGATTCAGAGCTCTTGCTGGATACAGATAGTGAACTGGATGACCCTGCACATATTGTGGCAGAGGCAGAAAATGCTGCTTCTATACAATGCTATGAGACTGAAAAGTCATGGGTTGATTGCGGGGTCAAGGAATTTTGTCTCACTTTAACTCGGAAAATGGATGTTAATGAGAAGATTGTAAGGTTACAAGCTAAGGTTTGTAAATTGTGTGTGTTATATTTTTTTATTCTCTTATTTTATTTGAGTATTTTGTTCATTCATTTACTTTGGAACTTTAAATCAGTTTCTGTTATGACAGATCAAGATCAGCATGGAGTATCCTGTTAGGTCACCTCTCTTTGCTGTGAGTCTTGACACTAATGGAGAAAATGGACATGATAGTAATAGTTCTGAGTGGTTCAATGAACTCCGAGCCATGGAAGGAGAGGTAAGCCAAAGATGTCTTATTGAAAAGCTCTCAGCTGTAAATTCTACACAAAGTAGCTTGTTAGACCGTTTACATGGAAAGCCTTTATTGTATGTTGCAACATTTTAGCTGTCACATAGATGATAGATTAATTAAACTATCATTACTCATGTTATCAGGCATTAATTGTAGAGTAGGTTTTGGTTAAAGTGGGGTACTTTTATGATGGCATGCTTGATGTTTTCTCACTAGAAGTTGATTTTCATGATCTTCTTTGAACTTTGTCAATAATATTTTCAGCATGAAAAATAGTATATAATGACCCCTTTTCTACAGAATACCATATCGATATTTTATTTCCCTGTTTGCATCATCTTTTAGTTCTCAAATCTATGTTGTTAATAATCCATGTGAAATTTCTGGTACGGTTTAAAATTTTCTTTGCATCCAATAGGTCAATCTTCACATTATAAAGATGGTGCCTCCAGATCAAGAAAACTACACCTTAGCTCATCAAGTGCGTTGTCTTGCAATGTTGTTTGACTACTGCATGGATGAGGCATCCCCATCTTCTGAAAAGAGGAAGAGTACTTCCATTGTCGATGTTGGTTTGTGTAAGCCTGTTATTGGTAGGCTTATAGCCAGATCACTTAGAGGAAGGGATCGGAGGAAAATGATATCATGGAAAGACATGGAATGTACTCCTGGCTATCCATACTAAAAGTAAAGTTTCACTGCCCGCGACAAGTTACATTTTTTAGAAGAAAATGTAGGATGGTATTGTTTTGTCGGCCATGGCAAAGGATGAAGAAAGGCATTGTTTTCATAAAATCTGCTCCTCAAACTTCCTCCACTAGATGCAATTTGTTACGGTCATGGCTTCAGCAATCGGTGTCAGTTTAGGGTCACAAGAATAGGTATTTTTTTTTTTTTTTTTTTTTTCTGTGTTGTATCATCATATGTTTGAAAGAATGTAGTTCCATTATCCAGGTAAGAAAGCTAAAGATTTTAAATTATCCTGAACTTGGAAGAGCTTGGAGAACCATATTTTGGATTTTTATTGCGTAAAGCAAATTGCTCACTAGTACTTACTATAGTTGAGGATGGAGCTTGCATTCCCCAATCTTATATGCAGCTAAAATCTATTACTTTTTTTTTTTTTTTTTGGAAGCAAAAATATATCACTTCTTTGATGGTATAATAGCTCAGGTTATGGCATGTAATGGATGTTAACCATTCCAAGTCTAATTGGAACTTGAATCCTACTGGGCTATGCAGCTCACGCACGCACTCCAGACTCACCAAACGAAGCTTTGCATTTATCTTTTTATTTACCAGTTCAATGTCACTTTACTCTCTATCATCCAGCCAGTTATTCTCAATTCACTCCTGTTGGGTATAATTTGTGGGCAAATGTGTGCACGTGTGTACACAAAGCCAGATTCATGATAACTATTAACTAGGTGAGTGAGACACGTATACCATGTCATCCGTACAGTCTGTTTATAATATGAGTGTTTGTCCCACCCAAAATTCTCTTGAGATGTCTTTCATCTTTGGATATCGTTGTGCAGTGTAGCACATGGATTAACAACCGATGAAGTAAATATATATATATATATATATATATATAAAAGGTACCCGCACAATATCATAATATTCGGCACCTTTTTTTTAATCTCTATCCCGAAAATTGGAAAATATTGGAGATATATCGATGATATTACCGATATTTACTTTTTTGTTTCTATTCAAAGAGTACATGTTAAAAATAAAACAAAACAAAAAAAAATTCATAACCATCAAGACATATTGAAACATAATATTGTAATAAGGTAGATCGATAATAAACCGGAAAGGTAGATCGATAATAAACCGGAAATGCTCTCACACTGAAATATATATCAAATGGTAAACTAACTAATATACTATATTACTATGTATTTTTCTTCTCTTCCTCTACCTAATTATCACGTTCATAATATAAGCTGGTACATGTAATAGATAACAGAATATCTAATCTAAACCACACTAATATAAATGACTTCATAATACTAATCTACAGCAGAACAGTGACCACATCTTTGCCTCAAATATGTACAGCGACTGCCATACATGATTTTCAAGCACATAATCACAGTCGCTCCCTTCGCCTTCACCATGGGCCAGTCTGTGTCCGTCTTAAGCACTGTTTCTTCCCTACACTTTGCATATTCATCATCTCCATGACCTGTGATTCCATCAAATGCAAACAACCTCACAAATTACCCAAATTTCAAATCTTATAGAATTCAATGAAACTAGAATATTAAGTCTTTCCATTGTAAAAATACAGCATTTTCAGTTTTCAAAACCCAGGACCTAAGACTAAAATAACAAAATGATAACAAAATGACAACCAAATGAGACGACACTGCAGAAAAAAGGAAATTTGACCAGATTTACTCTTTTGAGATTTCATCCTAAAACTAAAACTATTGTAACAAATGAGTTGGTTTGCACTGCATAAGAATACGGTAAAGTTGATTAAAGTAGCGGAAAGAAAAACAAACCAAAAAAAAACAAAAATCAAGAAGACTCGGATGAAAGTTATATGACAAACAAAACTTTTAACAAACTATAGATGTATGTACTAAGCTAAACCGCAAAGAGAAAACTAGCCAATGATTATATTCCTTCTTTCTAGTTTCTATCATGCTTCCATATTCTGTGTTTTTCTCTTGCCCAAAGAGAGGCATATGTGCATGCACAAAATCATTACATACTGATACTGTATTTGTGTACCATAACACAAAAACATAATGCATATAAAAAAATTAGCAGGCCCCATATGCAATGAGTTGAGCAATCTATCATAAATCAGCAGGGATCAGAGTAAAGACTCCATGCTGAGAAACCTAATAGTCAAATGCTCTTCATTTTAATGAAATATCTAATGTAAGTCTATGGCTAGTCAGGCAAAAGCAAAGTCTGACTTGCACCACTAACCTAAATTAAACTTTAAATCAGTTTATTTCGCGAACAGGACTAATTATAGGAAACCATATTCAACTATTGCTATGGTCCAGATGAAACTTGTGCACTTTATTATCCAATTAGTATATTCAATACATTTTCTATTAAAAGTTTTCCTACATCCTGTTACAAGGGTTTCTATGACCTTTTTTTTTCTTTTCCTTTTTGATAGGGACTCTGATGGTTCTCACAAGAAAATACTCATTTTGAGTGGGAAATAAAAATAAAAAATAAAAAATAAATAAAAAAGATCTTAAGGTATATGTGATTGGAAGAAAGTCATCTTTTGGGAATGAGAACAAGATAATGTAAATGGAAAATCAAATTACCCTAACAGATTAGCAAAAGGCAAAAATAGGATAATATCCTGGGATTAGATTGATTTGTTTTCAACAAGAACCCAAACTTATAAATAAAAAGGGAAGAACTTATTCACCTGATTTTTCTGCATTTCCATTATTTCTTCCTGCAGCAACCAAAATACAGTCAATGAGATTTGGCAAAGTGATGTCCACTTACCACAAACATTACTTTTGTGCATGTGAGTGTGAGTGTGCATTAATGTGTGATTGAAAACTAAATATACTTGTTTCTCTCGCAATTCTTGGTTTTCCTCTTTTAACTTAGCAACCTCTGCTTCCAATTCCATGGTATAAGCCTGGCACATTACCAACAGAGAAATATAAGAAGCATTTCAAGCACATATCCAGAAACAAGAAAAGATTACCAATAAATTTTCTGAAGGTAAAAGAATCATTTTCATCCCCCTATATGATGTTTCATTCAAAAAAGCATTAAGGTCAGAGGTTCTAAAGTTAATCATCCTTTTAATTCCTGTTCACATGATGCAACTACTACTGGATGTTATGTTCCTTAAGCAATGTTCCATTACCTTTTACAAACAGGATCCTTATAACTTCTCATGACCTTGACTTCTCATAATCTTTCATCTCTTGTCATGTCAGATCGCTATCACATTACCATTCTGCTGCATAATCTTTCATGAAGCTTAGGATGCAGCATGTCCATAGATGATAAAAGCAGAAGGTTAATGGCTAGCAAAATTCATTAAGTGACAACAAGATGAAACTCATCATTTTCTTTTTAAGCTCGTGGTCATGTATCTATGTTTCTTTCCTTTCTTCAAAATTTTTTTTGAATATAATATAGCATCGATTTATTTCGTACATCAAGAATACTGGAGAGAAACTACACTTTTTAGGTTTCTTTTCCCCTCATTTAGTGAGCAGATCTATAAGTATAGGCACACTCAGTTTTCTTAATAATCAGGTTAGTAAGCTAAGGAGGTAAATCGACAACAAATCTAACCTAATATACGCTATCCTTTTCAACAATAACTCCAATGTAGTTTACTGAATTCTTCAGACTTACATAAGCATGCAAAAATCATTTATTCCCATGACTGATAAAATAAGTCTAAAATGGTTGTTTGTCATTGATAAATATAATTTTGTAAATTGACTATCCGAGTGTTCACTTGAACAAACAAGCAATTGCATCCTAGCACACAAAAAGAATAGCAACAGAAATCGACTCCTAAAAATCAGAATTAATATGCATAGATAAGCAGTTGATGATGACCAAATCAAACATATATTCACCTGCTTGCGAGCTCTAGACCTTGCAGCTGATTCTCTATTCTTTATCATTCTTCTCTGCCTCCTCTCAACAACCTTCTCCACATTCCCATTGAATTTCCTCCCTCTTATACCTCCGTTAAACATGTAAGGAACTGGAGACACGGAAGATGTATCCCCATTACTCTTTCCTAACCCATCTGATGAGAGCTGATTTGCAGGTGATCCTGTAGCAACACCGACAGGCGCAGCTCCTAAACCAACCATTCCCATACCTCCGCCCTGTAGTGCACCACCCTGAATCAAACTACTACTCATTGATTGATCACTTAATCCCACCATTCCACCTTTAATTACAGGACTACTCTGTAAAGGCATCTGAGTTGCAAAGGCCATATTTGGCTGCTTGGGAAATATTTGTGGCTGTTGTGGCTGTTGTAGCTGCTGTTGTAGTTGTTGTGGCTGCTGATTAAGCGGGTGCTGATTTAACCTTGCCCCATTAACATTCAAAGGCAAATTTGAAGGCTGGATAGTAATCTGATTTCCATTCTCCAAATTATGATTCCCCATCAAATTTGCACCATTACCCATCTGTTGAAACCCAATTCCCAATCCAGTATTATTAGCTACACGCGATAAATCACCAAAGAACACACCACTATTATTAACCTTTCCACCAACCAACTGTGTATCCTCCCTAACAACCCCAGCTCTCACCAAAAACTCCTCCAATGTTATCTCCCCCAAGGTCTGCTGCCTCTGCGCCTGCGGCATATTATTAGATCCTTGACCGCCACCGCCACCGCTACTCCCATCCTTCACACTATACTCCTTAGAAATATTTTTCCACACCTCATCAACAGTCTTTTGACTCAAAGTTCTCGGCAAAGTTAACGACCCTTGCCTTTGCAAACCATTAGTACCATCTTGATTCCCACCAGAAGCAGCCACCATGGTCTGTGTCTCTTCAGCACTCCATATATTCTTCAACAATTCATCCATATTCATTGACCCAAAATCTTTGCTTATATTACCACCCATAGTGTTTTGAAACTCATCAAACGTCAATGAATAGATCGATGACTGCCGCGTCAGCGACATATTTCCCGGCAGCTTATTGCCGTCGTTGAAGTTCATTTCTACTTACTAGTTCGTAAATATCTGAATCAAACAGTGTTGAAAAGTTGATTTAAGCTAAGAATCCGATACTTCAATGAGAAAATGAATCTGATAAAAAGCAGCACACAAAAACTAAAATAAAAAATAAAAAAATTTCAAACTTCAAATTTTAGAATCCAACAACACACATCAAAATTCAGCTAATAAATAAATCAACACATACTTCAAATCCCTAACACTAAAACATTTAAACAAAAATCAAACGCAATTCATTACCAACAGAAAACTAAAAACAACATTAAATAGTGAAGAAAAATTTACAAACCGTCAAAAAACGATATAGTTGGTAAAAAATTAAAAGAAGCATAGATCAAAGTATAGATACTTGACACAGGAAATTCATAGCACATCTGATCAACCGAAATGTTTAAATAAGATCATCAATTCGAAAAATCAAGCTAGAAAAAATATTTTTTTTTTTTAAAGTAAAAGAAGCTAGAGAGAGAGTGAGTCATGTACCTATATTTTTTTTTTTTTTTTTTTAAAGCTATTTTTGTTGTTGTAATAATTTTAATTGCGTGGATTTTTCTGGCCTTCGTTGGCTGCGATTTTGTGTTCCTTCTTCTTCGCTTGCTAGGGATTGCTGGATGCGCCAAGTGTCAATAGTCGATTGTCTCTTTGCTAAATTTTTTTTCCCCTTTTAAGACATATGGAGATTGGTTTTTCAATCATTTTATTATTAACTTTTTGTATATAATAATAATAATAATAATGTTTAGTGGGTCCAGCTGGATTTTGAGACGTGGACCAATCAGGAATGGGTAGGAGGGCCTTTGCTAGTTTGCTGCGATGTCCGCCAATTATGTTTCGCTACATGGGAGAATTCTGGCCGTCCACGTTGCTTTTAAAGACCGGTTGGATGCAGACGCATGTGTGTTTGTTGGTTGGCTATATCCTATACTGTGTGCTCTGACAACAGCTTAAAATACGCCGGTGGTGTAGTGCGCATAGTAGGGGTATTTTTGTCCAACAATGAATATAATTTTCTTAATGTATATCCGTTAAATGCACGTGAAATCTGTGAGCCGACCTGACAAAAAGCAGAGATAATATCGATCGTTGTCCGATGGATTGCAGCCACAAGAATCAGAGCCGGTTTTTATGTCGAAAATACCCCTAGGTTTGTGTGCCTTTATTTTTGGCACTTGGTGGTACGAAAATCGTTTTGTTATTGGAAAATTAGTTGTGTGTGTGGTCAGTACGGAGTACACTGTCCACCCATCGAAATTGTGTGAAGTGGAATTTGGAAAACGCAAAACTTAACACAAGTTTCACATTTTCTTGCCTGTCACTGATTTCTAAAGCTATAATGCAATATATTCCACTTACAATTTTATAAGAATGGTGCTACTGGTACACCCTTTATCTGTTTATTTATGTCATATTTTTTTAATAATGTAGTATTTTTTTTTTTCCTTTATCAAAATTACTTAAAAGGATATACAATTTAAGGAAAAAAATATTCTACAAAATAAACCTATTAAAACCTCACATTCTTTTTCAAAAAAAAATAAAAATAAATAAATAAAACCATATTCTTTTAAACATTTTTTTATTTTTTTTTATTTCTCAACTCTTAAACCCTAAATTTTGCTTCTTACACACATATAAAAATATTATGAAATAGTCTTTGAAATATATCAAATATATGAAAGAATCGTTTTTTAAAATGATATTAAGTTACCGTTGTGTTGAAGCACCCCTGTTATTATTATTTTTTTTTCTCTTCCACCATGAAATAAGAAGAAGAAAAAAACTCAAAATAAAATAAAATAATAATAAGAAAAAATAAATCATTTAATGGAGGTAAGAGAAAGATGTATAAAGAGATTAAATATGGGGTGTATTAAGTTTGAAAAATAAGTAAATCGTGTAATTTTGGAAATAAATCAAAACAATTAATAAAAACATTTAATTTTATTTTATTAAGTTAAAATTTTAAAAAGTGGGGCATAAATAGATTGGTAGGAGGTGTGCCAATAGCACCACTCTTTTATAATTTCTATTCTAATAAATGTGGTTGTTGAAGTATCACTTGGTGAGTAGATAAATATTAATTGGTGAGTAAATACATGAGTAAAAGAGATAAGTATCAATTAATGTGTGTCCACTCACTAAATGACACATCAACTGCCACATATATTGTAATGAAAATAGTAGGATTGTAAATGAGATGTTCAGCATGCTTAACGCCGTTAAAATAAAGCCATTTATTAACTTGTTTCTATATTTATTGTGATTAAGAACACTAAATATAATGCATTACTTAACTCTTTTCACATTTGTTATTGGAGGTTCAGATTTCAAATATGGAAATACGAAAGTGTTTTTCTCATATCGTGCTCATGCTATAGAAAATATTTTCATTTTAAAATTAAAAACTACCCATTGACGATGCAGTAAATTATAGCTAAACCCATCTAACATTTCTAAACCGTCACAAATGAAAAAGAAAAAAAAAAAAAAATTATGTTTCATAATAAACCAATCGATATTATCCTTTACTTTCAAAATTGTCATGATCATAGAGAAGCAATCATTACAATATTATTACTTGAGCCAATAGAAGAGAAATATAAAACAAACCTTGCAACTGTCCCTTTGGTTTTATTTAATTATTTTTGTTTGATATTTGTTAAACAATACAATAATGTAACATTTTTAGAAGTAAAACATATATTTAATTAAAATAATTTTGGTCAAACAAGAGCCGCGCCCTCAATTAATCTTCCATTTTATTTAGAATGGACTATATCTTTTGACATATGGACATAAAAGATCGGCTGGTCCAAAAACTTCTACATTAATATGCACTTTTTAGTCATAATATTATCAGGATAGCCCTTATCCATTTGTATTTTTATGGGTTAAAGTCATGACAAGGTTGACAACTTGGGAAGTATTAAAATCATCCATTACCTAAAATAGGACCTCTCGAGATTATAATATATATGTTATATGGATTCAAGTTCATTTTTGGTCAAGTAATGTAAAGTGTGTACACTTATTCTTTCACATTTGTAGTAAGAAATTCAAATCCACCTTACGTGTATACAAACAAGTGTATAGATATCAGACTCAACGGTTGGAGCTAGCTTTATCGATATGAGAGGGTCAATTAAAATAATTATAATGAAAAATGTAAATAACAAAAATATTAAGATAAAAATTTACTGGATTTTTTTAATAAAAAAAAATTGTTGGTCGAGGGCCAGGTGCCTCCTCAGTCTCATAACATGGCTTCGATCCGATAAAAATCGTGTATATAATGTTTGATTTTGCTAAGTCCAATACATGATGGATTACGATCATAGGCGTCGATTTCTTGTTATAATTACTTCTACAAGAGAAAAAATAAAAAAGTTTATAGACTTGATAGTTGGTCTTATAGAACTCAAGTACGAACATATGTGGAGGTCACTTTCCTAATTTGATGAAGGCCGTGCAAGTCACGGTATTGAAAAAGTGAGTGGGAATGAAGTGGAGTAGTGGCAATTTGGAGTAGATTGATTGGAGGATATGCATGAGAGACGATGATGATGCAACGCATATTGAGTATTGAGAAGTCTTTTAACATACAGGAGTAGTAGCACCGATGTCTCACCTAATTTTCACCGGTGAAAGGATAAGGACTCTCCAATCTTAGTCAAAAGATCACCATATCCTCTCTTATTCACAACATATAAATTCCCAAAAAAAAAAAAATTTCTTTTGTCGCATAATATTGTTCATGTATTACTATCGCATATCTCATTAAAATTCCTCAATTTTTTTTTTTTTTTTTTTTTTTAAGTTATAAATTGTTCAAGGAGTGTAGCAAATGATTTTAAACTATCATATCGTCTTATAATCTATATAGCTAGGGGTGGGCGTTTAATGGATCGGTTCACTTTTCGAGTGAACCGATAAAAAACCGATAATATCCGGTTTTTGAAAAAGTGAACTGATCCGAAAAAATTTAAAAGTGTCAACCGATTGAACCGGTTCTGTTCGGTTAGGTTTTTTCGGTTTTGGGAATGAAACAAAGTAATAGACAGTATTATTGTATATGTTTATCAATTCAGTTTCTAAGATTGTTCGTTTCTTGGTCTTTTATTTTACTATTTACATTTGCGTGATATGTATCTTTTAGACTATTTAACATTTAACATGACAAATTTTTTTTTTTTTTTTATATGCAGTTTTTCTTTTTATAATGTGCCATTAATATTGTTTTGATTATAACATAAAACTGTTATCCTCTTAGATAATAACATTTAATGAAGTTTTTATTTATTTATATGCAAATTTTCTTTTAGACTGTGTAACATTTAATTGTTATATATCAATGTTGTTTTGATTATAACACAAAGGGTTTTTTATTATATACACCGGTTCTCGGTTCGGTTCACAGGTTCAAACTCTTGAACCGGAAACCGAACTGAAATATTCGGTTTTTTAAAAAACGAACTGAACCGAACCCGTTAACAATGAAAAACCGGAAAAAAAAAACCGATTAGATCGGTTCGGTTCAGTTCATTGGTTTTTTTGTCCACCCCTACATATAGCTATTACAAATAATTTGTTATTTGGATTTTAATTGAAAAAAAAAAAATGACTTAAAATCTTTTATTTCATTTTCAAAAGAATAAACCATTTCTTACACGAAGCGAAAAAGAAAAAAGAAAAAAGAAAAAAAATATATATATATATATATAACGTCGTAATCGGCATGTAGAGATTTCATCAAAATGCAAAATTTGAGAAGATGATACCATCTCTGACTATTAATAAAAAATTATTAAAAGCCGGTGCGGTACATTAGACTTTAATTTATGTGGTCTATATAGAATTCAAGATAGAAATTGTGGGAGAGACGGCTTGACTGTGATAATAAAGGATCCAATAAAATGAATTTTTTTTATGATTTTAATAGGTTTAAGTCTTTTTCACCCAACCCAGTTAGCCCAAAAAAAAAAAAAAAAAAAAAAAGTTGGCAGTTTTATTATTTTATTATTATTATTATTATTATTATTATTATTATTCTAAGTTGGAAGTAGTAGATTACTAGATCGTTCAAGGGACGATGTGGGCGGTGGGGGGTTTTGCTTTGTAGAAATAAGACATCTTGACAAACGACAAATGTTTTCATTTCACTATCTAAAAAAAAAAAGCACTTTCACACACTTTTTCAGGAGGCAACTGTCAACGAGCAAAGCACTCTTCGGTCACTATAATGAAATTTCATAACTTAGAGTTAACACTTAATTTCTCATTTTTATTTTATTTTTTATTGATATATGTTCTCATAGATTGGAAGCAAAGAAAGTGGGTTCGTGAGTTAATCATTTGAAGTTTCAGTTTATGTTGAAATAGATCGGCTAACAATGTATTATTCGATTTCAACATTAAAATTACCCTAAAAAATGAAATATTAAAAATACCCTTAAAGACATATCCATATAATAACCTTTTTATAGATATACAAATCTTTTGTTTATTGCTAATCTTGGATCGAATAAATTATAAATGAGAGTTGACTGCGAGTTTATAAAAATAGTGCGAGCAGGCACCATCTTATATGAATATATGATAGACTAGTTTTGACAGTATGCACAGCTAGAACGTCAATGGGAATGGGTGCCGGCCGGTCCATGAAATTAGAGCATACGTGTCGAGCCACAATTTCACACAAAAACTGATCTTGGTGGGCACTGCAAAATCATCCGATCAATAACTGTCATCTCTTGTTCTAGGGAGTTTGGTTGTAACACGTGGTCGTGGTGAACATCATTTGGTTTCTAGAATCCCAACTTCAAGCATCTTCAATTATTTCCGATATATATGTCACTTCATTGTACGAGATCAGTCCATACAAGTATGAATTGGAACCGTATTTTTTATTATAGAGAGAGCTTTTCTTACGTTTTACAACTTAATAAATAAATACACTTAAATTCTTTATAGAAATGAAAAGAGAGTATCTAACCACTTTATCAAAAAGTGGTAGTATCTTGATGTAAGCAAATTAAGTTTTATTTAATTATTGAGGTTATATATAACTGCACATAAAATGTAATTAGAGTAGTTACTAAGAATCTATAATAAATAAATAAATGAAAAAAAAAAAAATGTAGATTACGACTATAAATTTTACTTATACAACTGTGAACATACTTATAGCATATTTATCCATCTCGTCACTTTTTATCATGTAAATATTATTTGATCCAATTGTATTGTTTTTTCTGGTAAAAAGTGATTAAGTAGATAAGTATACTTACAGTTGTGTATCTATTAAAGAAAAACTCTTAAAAAAACTATGTACCGAACTATATTGTTCCAACGTAGAAAGCAAACCTTTACTTAAAATATATTTATCATCGAAATTAGAAGATCACGAATCATGCAAAACAATCGATGTCCTTTATGATGTACCTAACTTTGTTATGCTCAAGAGTAAGCTATCCATTTTTAACATTCAAACACCAATAACAATGCGACACTAATAAGCTCTTGTGCAGAATTTGATTATTTAATAAGAGTTGGGCAAGCTTGTTCTCAGCAGTCAGCAAATTCTTGCCCACACTGCTACACAACCTAATATAAAATTCAGGCAGCTTTGGAAATTGGAAATTGGAACTCGTCTAAGATCCTGTAAATACTATTGAAATATTCCATCTAGTGTATTCCATGTAGCGTATAATATTAGTACATTCTTGATTCATATAATAGAATAAGTATATATATATATATATATATTCTTTTTATTATCGATTCATAAAATATATCAGTTCTTTACACGTGGACTATTGGATATAAAATATACTTTGACAAATACATACAACCAAGTCAAAACAGTTAAATCCAATGGCCCACATTATATTTTATATAATATATATATTTAAAAATGTTAGTTTTTTGATAAACAATAGTAGTTTCATAGTCAAATAACGGGGTTTAAAAAATGCCATTACATTATATGAAGTCAATACCAACTTAGACTTTTTGTATGCTTGATGTACTCACATTACATGACATGTAACAAATGAATTGTAGCAAACATATTGATTATAAGATGATGTGTTAATAATAATTTGATAGTTACAAATCAATTTGACACATCATTTGGAAAAAAAGAAAATCCGCGTTACTCTTCCAAGAATGGTTATAAGGGATTCTATTTACAACTGGTCTATGAGTCTCAAGAGAGAAAATACTTTTAACTCAGTTTGATGCGTTTCCAGCAGCTATCGGATAATTTATCTCTCTCTTTTTATCAGAATCATATAATGGTAGACAGTAGATAATTACATGTGTTGGTTTAGGAGCTGAGTCCAAAGAGGCCACATATATGTCTTCCCTTTTAATTAGGTACTGAATCTGCACCGAAACCAAACCTAATCACAACCAACAATTCACTTCTAATAACTTGCTAAAAAGGAAAAACTGAAAAGAGCTTATAAATTATAATATCTATCTTACACAGTAATTAAGTGATACACTACCTATGCTAGTTTGCTGGCTTTTGCCGATGCAAGTACCATGTGTGTTTGATAACTGTAACAATATAAAGGAATATGTAAGAAGCATAGCTTGAACCCATATAAGCTACTGCTAGGCATGGTTTCGAGTCACTTCCTAAGGCTAAGAGTCACTCCATCGTGAAGAAGAATAAAAATCAAATCATAGATAATTTTTAATTTTCATCATTGTCATTATAACTCAAATTGTAATTAGAAGTTTAAGGCAGACTTCTCAACTTGAGGTTGTGCGCACTTGCTTTGAAGGTGTTTCAAGCAAGATTTAAAATAAGTGAAGCAGGACTCAATCAACTAATTGAGGATTAAGACTATAAAGACGTGACAATTGGTCAATACAAAACTATGTACATATAAACATTTAGTGTAGCTTGTAGACCAATTTCCAGACATGTTATTCTTTAGTGTTAACTTCCAGTTTTTGGAATTATATTTCAAGAGACTAAACCCAACAATCCAGCTTTATAAAATTTTAATAATTGCTTCTAATTCCTACAGAATTATTTTGGCACATACAAATTGACATACTTCAATTAACAAGAAAAAAGATACAAGATGGTGTGCAAGTTGAGAGTAATACCCTCATCCACTCCTATGTCGTCGGAAATGCCTGAGAATAAAACTGTCTGCATATAGTGGGTAGTTCTTTCTGATCAAGCCCTTTATGCATTTCCAATATGAAAAATCAATCAATTCTCCATCTTTTCGAACTACAAACAAACATCTTGATCCTTCAAATTCGGGATGATATCCAATCTGTCAACCATACATGAGAAACTTTAGAAACCAGTACAACTGAAAAACAAGAACCGGAATGACATCCTTCAATCCTATTAAAAAAAGAAGAAAAAGAAGACAATGTTCAAAGAGGTTTTAATGTAGAAGAAGGTGTTTATATATGAGAAACATCCATGACACTGCCCTTAAGAATGGGCGATACTTGCAAGTAGCAATACCATCTTGCAACCACCAAGATTAGTTTCCTTGGCAACATTTTGTTGGTGCATGTGTGGCTTCAACTCGACAGTAAAGAGTGAAACTGCCACTGAGTTTTCACAGAAAAATAATTCATGTTTCTCGCAACATTTACAGCTGAATGATATAGGATAAAATTACTTGAACAGGTTTTGAACTACATAAAATTTGACTCGAGCAATACTAATCAGGAATTAATTTAACCAAATTTTCAAAACACAAGAATGAACAAGCTATATCCTTTCACATAGAGATAAGTCCATGAGGACACAGCAGTAACATAAATAATCGGTAAGCTCTGGATATAGCTACAACACAACATCACAGCATAAATCAAATATCTCCTGAAGGGATTTTGACAAAAATCGACAGGACGAACAGTCCCAATACCCAATCTCATTGGTTAGCAGGCTAACTTTTATTAAGACCTAAATCCTATATAAAAGCATTAGTTATGAAGTTTATTCACTTGAAAGACTTTTGATTGAGTTAGAAATATGTAGGCTCTAGGACTTGCTAAGTGTAAGGCAAGGCTATATGCAAGCTGTGATCAGTCTGACATGCATGCTATGATAAAGCATGAACTGAAGATAAGCTAAAAAAAAGTACATATATTATTCATAATCAGTGAGAGTAGAAACTTTTCACCCCACAAAAAGGAATTCTGAGACTTTAATGGAAAATCAAGTAATGATGTAAGAGAGACCAAAACTAGGAAAGTGCATATAAATCATTATTAGAACAAAGCCTCTAGAACAACAAACAGCAATCACTTTCTGATATTTGAAGTATTCAGTGTATCACACAAAATTGAATCTTTAACCCAAAATTTTCTATTAGATATTAGTATGGCTAGAGAGAAACATACAGTAATATAATCAATCCCACAACCAATCTTCTTTTCAAACTCCGGATGATAGGGAAGCAACCTCTCGAGAATTGTTGTCTCATGCTCCGGATCTAATCTTGCTCCACTCTCATACCTGCGCAACAAAATAGAGTTAATTCCTCTTAACACATACCAGTTACTAGCGAAAAGATTACACTCATATATTCTAAATTATCTACCAATACTACCACAAGTTGCAATTTCATCATCATTTTCAATTTCCAAATACATAATCATGGCAGCAAATCAATTTTAATCAAATTCAGCGATTCACTGTACAGTGCAAATGAAATGCTCAAAAGACAGAATCATATCATTTTAGCATTAGTTACCTTCCAGAATGAAGAAGCATCCTAACAAAGCCTACAAGCGGAACGGTTTCCTCCAAAATCTTATCCTCCCAATCAATCCATGCCTCATCCTCGTCCTCCTCGTCCTCCTCGTCCTCCTCCTCGTCCTCCTCCTCCTCCCCGCTGCTCTCCTCTTTGTCCGAATTTCCACTCAAGTCCCTGCTCGTAGGTGAGATAATCGGTTTCCTCAGCAAATTGGAGCCGTACGATTCTTGGCTCCCGATCTTATCTCCGTTCGATTTCAGAGCAGAGACACGGAGGCGAAGCGACGTCGTTCGATAGAATGGAAAAGATAAGATAACTGGAGAAGAACAGAGTGAGGTAGGGTTTGAGTGACGGTGCACAAACGGCGGTGGTTTCGTAATAGAAGCCATGCTCATGCTCTCTAAATGAGTGTAATCTGCTGCTGTGTCTCTGTCACACTAGTTAGTTCTCGCACATTTCTTGTTGGAGGAGCTTTGGCGATGGAAGCAGCAGTTAACGGTCGCATGAGTGAAGTGCCATGGAAAAATCTTAACAGATAACACTTGCTTGCATTAAGTGAGCCTTGGTCCTCCACCTAGTTCTTTTAAAGATGGGCCTCTGCTGACCCTGACCCGGCCCATATGGCTTTCGGTCCAAAATAATTATCATATAAACGTGTTAATAATCCATTAATTCTATCATTATTTTGCTAAGAGATTTTTTTATATATATATATAAAAAAAAATTGATAACACAGTAGCCAAAAGTCAGCAACGAGTCTGAATTGACAGGGAAAATGACTCGCATGCCTGTTACGCTGAAGTATAATTTGATATTGAATTAATCAATTATTTAACAAGGATATATATATTGATCACCATCCAATGCAGTTTAGTGTTATGAGCGTTTATTCAGTCCGCCTATATCACAGGTTTGAGTAAGATATATTGTAATATCAATGAAATTTCTTCTCAGATACTAACAAAAGTATTAGAAAATCTGAGCTAGTAGTTATATACGACTTTGATTAGTTTTAAAACCCCAATAATACTCCAACTTGCCAAGACTCAAGACTTTTCTATGTGTTTACTAGAACAGGAAAATTTGAATATTGGACTTGCAGTAGAATATATGAGGATGATATCGCAGATCACCTACCAAGAAAAAAACAATACGTACTTTGGTAAAATAATAAATAATGTTATTATAAGGAGTACTGGAAAGAATAGAATCTATATATATATATATATATATATATCTTTTACAAATTTCAACACTGTATGGACGAAGTTCTTTGAAGAGCCAAATTAATGTGTGGTGATCTCTGTTTGTTGCTGCTTTTGTTATTGATGGTGGTGGGATCAAAGGGCAAGGCCAAAGATAATGAATGGCACATCGGTGGTGTTATTGACTATAGCTCTCGTGTGGGTAAGGAGCAGATGATAGCCATGCAAATGGCTGTCCAAGATTTCCATCGTTCGGCTTGTTGTAAACTACAGCTGGTTTTGCACTTCAAAGATTCTCGTCGAAATTTAGCTCGAGCAGCATCCGTTGGTAAAGCTTTATTCCACTCTCTAATGGTCGGAAGATTAATTCTTCAGTATGTCTGGACTTGTATGTTTGCTGTTGAAATTATATCAATGGCTGTTGAAAATATCATATAATTAATTAATTAGATATCCATATATACCACGTTATATGATATTATAATAAGTTAAGAATATACGTTTAGACATATCGAAGCATGTTCCGTAACAGGTATATTACTAGAACCATAACTTAGAAATAGGTGATTATTTGCATATATACTTACTACTTGCTTATAATAATTAAGTTAAAGAAGATAAATTGCATTCGATCCTTTTCAATTTAATTAGTTCCTCTTAAAACTACTAAAAAATATTTATCTTTATAGGAAAAAGTAATGACTTGCCGATTCTGTTCTTAGAAGCGTTGAAAATATTTTTGGATAAGTGGTAGACAGTTAAATATTATATTCTTTTCTTATAATCATCAATTCTCTGCTTATCTGACCTCCAAATAATGAGTTTTCAGAGATCTACAGGCATGTGATCACTGGTCTTTAGTCCCCTTCTTCACTGTTTTTTTTTTTCCTTCGTATAAACCAGTGATCGATCGAGTTCACAATCACCCAACCTCAGTCTAATTCCCAGGAACCTAAATTTCCTTAGCTTTTCCATTATCATATTTTGTATTTGACTTACCATTCAGACAACTAGCAAACCTGAATACGATTTATCAGAGATTTCAAACCTTTGTCTTAACCAAACCAAACCCAAGCTCTCTTTCACCAGTCACCACCAGTGGTCTCAAACCACTCTTCCTCTTATCAGTCGCGGTATACAGTCAACTCATTAGTCATTACCCTCTTGCTATTTTATGCGGTCTCTTTCTCTTACTCTTTTTCTATAAGGATGATTACCCCGGTAGCCATCAATTTGGATCACTAATATCAAAATAACAATAGATGAGAAATTAGTTTCAAAATAACATTTTTTTACGAACACTGTTACACTAATGACTATTCCATCCAATTCCCTACGATGAGTGATATTTTGATAAATAAGGAGTTATGTATATATAAATATATATATATACGGTCTTTCTACTATCAGTTCGTCATAATATAAAATATATCAGGATAAAGAATGTGGATCATAGATTATGGAGAAGTTTTGACAAGTTTATAAACTTTGAGTCAAAGTATGTAAATCTAATGGTCCACATTCTTCGTCCTAATATATTTTATATCAGGACGAACTGACAATAGAAAAATTGTATATATATATATATGTTTGAGAAATGCTATACGTATATACACATATTAATATAATTATTTGTTTCAAAATACAAAATAAAAAATTGATTTTCAAAAAAAACATCTAAAATAAATTAATGTCATCCTCTTATTTACCAAAATATCACTTTTAGATAGAATTAGATAGAATTGTCATTAGTGTACTAGTGTTAGTTAAAAATAATCATTTTAAAATCAATTTTCAAACTAATGGTCATTTTAATATATAAATCTAAAACGATGGTTAGCGGGTAATTATCCTTTTCTATATATAAATCCTCTTCAAGAATATAATAAGCTTTATCTTTTTATGATAATTGGTTGAAAAAATCAATGAAACTCCTGTGAAACGCTGATTAATTAGCTTGACATCAAACTTGCATGTGATTGGACAATATCCCGATGGGACTTCACGAATACAATAGGACCCTCTAAATTAATATTCTTGTGACCTATCTTTAAGTATTAATTTAGAGAGGTTATCAATTTGAAGGTTTTTACTTTATAAAGTGTTATTTTATTTTAAAAAAACGTGTAAAAATCGATTTTCTTGATTAGGTAATGTTACTTTTTAGGATTTCTTATTTAGTTGGTTTTATTTTTTAGGGAAAGTTCCTTTATTTTTTTTATTTTTTTATTTTTTTGATTCCTTATTTATGGAAAATTTGTTAAGAAAATTTCTTATTGAAACCTTTTGGTAACAACAAAAAGGTGATCATAAATAATTTTGTGAGGAAAATTCAAAAGATAAAGGATGAAGTCAAAAATATCAAACACGGTGGCTTGTGCAAACTAATATCTTGAAGTATTTTTCTAGTTCTTGAATATTATGTAATATATTTTGTAATTTTATGAAATTATTAATTTATGCGATAGTCCGGACCGAAATTTTATACTAGGTTTTAAAAAGAAATTATTAATTATTACGATAAAGAGATTTATTAATTTTTTGCACTGGCCCGAGTTTGGACCAGAATTTTTTATTAATATAGAGAGGTTATTAATTTATAGGAGATTAAATTATAGGGGATTAATTTACAGGGTTCTACTGTAATAAGTATTTTTTTTTTTAGTATATATATATATATTTATGATAATTGGTTGAAAAAATCAATGAAACTCTTGTCAAAGTCTGATTAATTTCTACTGTAATAAGTAATTTTTTTTTTAGTATATATATATATATATATATATATATTTATGATAATTGGTTGAAAAAATCAATGAAACTCTTGTCAAAGTCTGATTAATTAGCTTTATATCAACTTGCATATGATTGGACAATATCCGGATGGACTTTGCATATAATAAGTATTCTTTTCTGATGAATGGTTGGAAAAATCAATGAAATTTCTGTCAAACTCTGATTAATTAGCTAGATATCAAACTTGCATATGATTGGACAATATTCAGATGGACTTCGCATATAATAAGTGTTTTATTTTTATTTTATTTTATATTTTTTTTTAGTAATAGACTACGTATATAATAAGTATTTTCTTTTTTAGTGTATATATATATATATATATATATTTTTTTTTCAAGTCAATACGCCATGATATAACTCCATCAGTATATTGGATGTGGACAATTAGATTTACATGCTTTGACTCAAAGTGTATGCACTTGTCGGTATATATATTTTCAAGTCAATGCGTCCTGATATAACTCCATCGGTATATTGGATGTGGACCATTAGATTTACATGCTTTAACTCAAAGTGTATGCACTTGTCAAAATTTTTCCATAATCTATGGCCTACCTACAACGCACTGATGAAATTATATTAGGACGCATTGAGGAAAAAAGAAATGTATATATATATATATATATATATATATATATACGGAAATTTTCGTATAAGGATGCTCTGATAGAATTATATAAGGACATTGAATGTGAGTCACTTGTTTTACGTACTTTGACTTGGTATGTATGTACTTGTCAAATCACTTTTATAAATGAGTAGTTCACATTCAATATTCTAATAAAGTTATATAAGAATACCCTAATAGGAACGGGACTCTATATATATATATATGCAAACCCCCCAATATAAAATTATATACAAACTTATTTTTCATTATTTGGATCAAAATCCAAGGGTTGTTGTGTATTCTCTCTCGTGAGTCGTGACCCACCACTTACACAACAAACTTTGGATTTTGATCCAAATGATGAAAAATGGGTTTATATATAATTTTATATCGGGGTGTGTATGTAAAACGAGTGATTTACATTCAATGTCCTTATATAATTCTATCAGGGCATTCTCATATGAAAATTTCTGTATTAATTTTTCTATTGTCAGTTCAAACATATGGGTCATTGGATTTAAATACTTTGACTCGACTGCATACACTTGTCAAAGTATCTTTTAAATCTAATGACCCACATACAATGAATTGAATATATTATATACCAATTCGAACCGACAATAGAAAGAATATATATATATATATATATGAACATTTATGGTACTTAATACATGACTTAATCACTTATTATATGGGTAGTGTTAACTATTAAGGCTGCAAAAATCAATACGCCAAATCGCGGTACAATAGAGTTGTAATTCACTAGTTATTCCAAACGCTTGCAAAATCTGAAAAAAAAAAAAAAAAAAAGGTTATTTGTATTACTTAGAAACACTCACCCATGTCACCGTTCAATATTTCTTGGCCCACGATTGCCCAAATCACTTGGGCACTAGGTCCAATGTGAGTAGGATCGCTTAGCTAGGTTTCATAATTGGAAAAAATGAGCCCCGTGGAAATACATGCCACTCAACCAAAGAAAAATGATGGAGAGTAGTCCGAAATTGGCACGAAATACTTTAAAAACATAAAACTTACTATAAAAATAAAGTCAACCATTTCATTTATTGTTCTGTTATATTATATAGAGTAAAAGATAAGATGGAGTTGGTCCAATAATATATTAAATAAATAAAAAAAAAAGGTAACGTTCTGTAAAATCTTTTATACTATATGTTGTTTGCACTGCTAAAATGGTATACAATATCCATTTCAGCTCTAGAGCTCATGCACAAGAAACAAGTCCAGGCCATAATCGGAACATTGCCAGTAGCAGAAGCAACTTTGGTCTCCATGATTGATGAAACCACCAACAATATCCCTATCATATCTTTAACTTCACCAGGCATTCTTCCTCCACAACAAATGCTACAACAATTGCCATCTATTCTCCAAATGTCTAACAACATCATCCTCCATACACAGTGCATAGCTGCCATTGTAGGCATCTTCAAGTGGCGAAAAGTAACGGCAATATATGAAAACAACAACGATTTTTCAGCTGATTCTGGACTTGTAACTCTCTCCGATTCACTTCGGGTTGTCAACTCAGAAGTCAAACACCACTTAGCTTTACCTCCCCTAACTTCGCTTTCGAAACCAGAAGCTGCCATACAAGAAGAGCTGGAGAAGCTAATGAGCAAGAGCAATAGAGTGTTGGTACTTTTACAATGTTCTTTAGAGTTAGCTATTCTGATTTTTGACAAGGCAAAGCAAATAGGTATGATGGAAAAAGGGTACGTTTGGATTGTCTCGGAAGAAATTGCAAGCCTTCTTCATTCGCTTGATTCGTCTGTTTTCGATAACATGCAAGGTGTGCTTGGTTTCAGAACTAATTTCATTCAATCAAGCAAGTCATTTAGACAATTTAAAACCAAGTTTAGAAAAATGTACCAGTTAAAATACCCTGAAGAAGAAGAGTATTCGAATCCAAGTATTTTTGCTCTCAGAGCTTATGATGCAGTTTGGACAATAGCTCAAGCCATAGAAAAAAAATCACCACAAGAAAAAATCCCCTCTGCAAAATTACTTGAAAACATGTTGTCCAGCAATTTTGAAGGTCTAAGCGGAAAGATTGAATTCAAAAACGGGAAATTAGCAGAAAATTCAACGTTTCAGATTATAAATGTGGTGGGTACAAGCTACAAAGAGATGGCATATTGGTCATCATTATTTGGATTCTGTGAGACTATCATTTGCAACAAATCTGTGACAGAATTGAGCCCAGTTTATTGGCCCGGTGGCTTGAGAAAAGTTCCAAAGGGATGGAGTTCAATCAATGAAGAGCAACCATTGAAGATTGGGGTTCCTGCCAATGGTGCATTTAATCAGTTTGTGAGAGTCAGCTATGATCTCCGCCGCAATGAAACTTACGTCTCTGGATTTTCAGTTAAAGTGTTTGAAGCAGTTGTGAATCGTCTGCCTTATCACTTGCCGTATGTTTTAGTTCCTTTCAATGGCTCCTATGACGAGATGGTAGAGCAAATATTTTACAAGGTCAGATTAATTTGCACTTCTCTTGATTTGTTGATCAATTAATATTATTGAATTAATTAATTCATGTATGGTCTTTTCTTTCTTCAATTTCATATATAGAGCTTGGATGCTGCTGTTGGGGACACAGAAATAATGGCAGATCGATATCAATATGCGGAATTTTCACAGCCGTATGTGGAATCTGGACTTGTGATGATAGTCCCTGTGAAACCAGATAAGTCAAAAGAAACATGGCTCTTCATGAAAACCTTTACAACAAAAATGTGGTTGTTAATGGTGGGAATGCACTTGTTCATCGGATTTGTCATCTGGTTAATTGAACGTGAAGACAACCCGGATCTCAAAGGCTTTGGATCAATGCTCTGGTTCTCTATCACTGTTATATTCTTTGCACAAAGTAAGTTAAACTAAAACTGACAATTGTATTTGCAATTATTTAATGTTTATGATACTTAATACTATACGCCGGGGCGGAGCCACCGTAAGGCTAGGTGGGGCCCGTGTCCTATCTCAGATTTTGTTTTTTATTTATAAAAAAATTGATTCTGTTTATTTATATAATATATACATATTAATTAACATTTATACACAATGATATATCTTGATTCAACTGGTAGCGTCTTTACCAATTAAATTACATATATTATTATGATTCATTTTATTTTATTCTTATTATTTTTCTTTATTTTATAGTTTTAATTTATTTAGAATCAATAAATTAATAATTTATATATAAAAAAAGTAGAAGAATAAAAATTTAAAAACATGTCTAGTAATATTTATTAATCTATTATTGTATTATAAATTTAAAGTGAATTAATTATAAATACAAAATAAAATTTCATATTATAAAGTTATATTGTAATTTATTATTTTAAAAATAAATATTGTAATTTTTTATTTTTTATGTTGTTTTTCTTGTTATTATTTATTTTTTAATATTGTGTTTTTTTTTAATTGTTAGATTATTTAGTTCATCTTGAATAAGTGTTCTATTTATTTTATTTTATCTAAACTTCATTATACCATAAACTTTTCTTTATATAAAAAAACTCATTTTTGTTATTTGAAAAAAAAAAAAAAAAAACAACTCATTTTACTATGATCTTATTTTTTTAGTATTTTTTATATAATTGTTATTTTGTTCAAGTGCCCTATCTAAATAAAATTTTTGGATCCGCCACTGTATATGCGTACAAATCAAGTACGAGATTCTGTACGTTTTTTCTTGCGAAATCCTGCATCCGATAGTTTTCACTTATTGAAGATATACATGTATATGCAGGAGAACCACTCCGAGACAATTTATCTCGGTTAGTGCTAGCACCATGGCTGTTTGTGATTCTAATTGTAACAGCAAGTTTTACGGCGAGTCTTACCTCAATGTTGACGGTCTCACGCCTCCAGCCATCTATACAGGACATTGTGACACTTCAGAGAACAAATGCAGCAGTTGGATGCAATGGGAATTCATTTATTGTAAGGTATTTGAAGAATGTTTTGAACTTCAAACCTGGGAATATTAAGAGAATCAAATCGATAAATGACTATCCGATGGCGTTTGAGAGGGGAGATATCTCAGCGGCTTTCTTCGTTGTTCCACACGCGAGAGTCTTCCTCGCCAAATTTTGCAAGGGTTACACCATTGCAGGTCAGACCTTCAAGCTTGGTGGATTCGGATTCGTAAGTCTTGATTCTCTTAGTACTTGTATATATTCTCAATTTTTTTTTTTTAAATGTCTTACAAAATCAAGCAATACTACAACCGGTTCATATGTCTACTTCCGTAATTGGAAGAAGTTGGCTCCCAACACTAAAAGAGGTTCCCCCCAACACACAGCTTCATTGAATTTTGGGGCTTGGAGGACCATGGTAAAATTTTTAAGACATAAATGTAAATAACAAAATTTTTGAGGTAAAAGTATATAAAATTTCATTATAATTTTTTAAAAAATATTGGGCATCGGCCAAGACCCCTCCAGATCACCGTGTGATTCCCACTTATTGCAGTTTTATAGGCAATATTGCGTTTATATATACATGGTATCAATATTTGAACCTTTGATGGGCATTGGGCAGTATATTCTCATTTTCGTGTGCCTGTAAACTGATCTGATTAGTGAATTTTTGGTTTAATTTAGGTGTTCCCAAAGGGGTCTCCATTGTTATTCGACATTTCGGAGGCAATTCTAAAGGTCACAGAGAGTGGAGAAATTAATCAATTAGAGGAAGACATGCTATCATCTTTCAAATGCACCTCTTCTTTAACAGGCATAATTGATAGTCCGAGTCTAGGTCCTCGACCTTTCTCTGGCATGTTATTCGTTTCTGGTGGCATTTCAGGCTTCGCATTTTTTGTTGCCATCGTGCGTCTAGCTGAAAGGGAATTGCAGATTGTCAATTGGTTACTCAACATATTAATAAATAGAATAGTTTAGAGACTGCTCAACTATGTATAGAATTTGAATTTTTGTTGTAAAGAATTTGCATAAATGTCAACCATCGTTGAAATTTGAAAACTGCTCTCCTAAATAATTTGTGTAAATACTGTCACTAGAAATCTGTATAATTATTTCAATCTAAATCCGTCGAAATCTTCAAAACGGATTGTTAAAAGCAAGTATTGTTATTTCAAAAGGTTTTTTTTTTTATTGTGATGTAGGCTTGGTTATTGTTGATATTAGGCGTCTATTAGTGTCTCTCTCCCGTTTATGTGAATTATGTTTCTAGGAAAACCAACAATGTGGCTTCCTATTTGGTAAAGTTACTTTGTCTAACGGTGAGGATCATGTTTTGATGGAGGACTATCCTTCATGTGTTAGGATCATGTTTGTTTTTAATGAAAATTTCTCTTTGTCAAAAAAAGAAGAAGCAAGTATTGTTGTCATTTTTCGATTGATCGTTTTTGTTGCTTATATTTATATTAAACCACAAAAAATAGATCTTATATACAAGAATTGTTGCCAATTTTAATTTTGATCATTTGTGGTGCTTATATTTAATTTAAAATTGTGTGCTTAGTTCAATTTATAGTCAATAAAACTTGAGTTTCGATGGATTTGGTTTTACAATTGAAACTACAAAATTGAGTTCTTATATTATATACAAGTTTTGTAGCTATTTTTTCTTTTGATCAGTTTGGTGTTGGGTGTGCAACAAAAGTCCCACATTGGCTAGACATGAGGATGATCTTGGGTATATAAGTATGGAAACAATCTTCTTTGGTGTAAGACCTTTTGGGTAGTGATCCAAGAGTAAATCCGTGAAAGCTTAGGCCCAAAGCGGACAATATCACACCAATGTGGAGAATGTGGATTCCGTACTTATAACAAGTGGTATAAAATCCTACCCCTAGACTTAGCCACCCGTAGCTAAACCAAACCAAGAGGTGGTGGGCCTCAGGTAGCTCACGATGGGTCTGTGATGTTAGCTCTCGAGTTAGGAAATGCTCCAAATCTTCACGTAAGGCATGTGCTCCAACGCGGTGGAGAGGAGTGATCTCGATGGAGTGTTCATCCTAGCATTGACGGATGAACCAAACCAGGAGGTGGTAGGCCCTAGGAAGCTCACGGTGGTGGGCCTCAGGTAGCTCACGATGGGTCTGTGATGTTAGCTCTCGAGTTAGGAAATGCTCCAGATCTTCACGTAAGGCATGTGCTCCGACGCGGTGGAGAGAAGTGATCTCGATGGAGTGTTAATCCTAGCATTGACGGATGAACCAAACCAGGAGGTGGTAGGCCCCAGGAAGCTCACGATGGGTCCGTGATGTTAGCTCTCGAGGCAGAAAATGCTCCAGATCTTTACGTAAGGCGTGTGCTTCGACGTGGTGGAGAGGAGTGACCTCGATGGAGTGTTCATCCTAGCATTGATGGATGGATATGATCGTTTGAGTGGAGGCCCGGGCCGTGAAGATAATGATGGTCCTTTGTTCGAGGGGAGGATTGTTGGGTGTGCAACCAAAGTCTCACATTAGCTAGACACGAGAATGATATTGGGTATATAAGTATGGAAACAACCTCCATTGATGTGAGGCCTTTTAGGTAGTGACCCAAGAGTAAATCCCTGCGAGCTTAGGCCCAAAGCGGACAATATCACACCAATATGGAGAATGTGGGTTTCGTACTTATAAAATTTTGTTGTTCATATTTACATTAAACCTGTATTCTTAGTCTAATTTATACTTAGTTTTAGTATATTAACTTAGAGTACTTGAGTTTCAACAGATTTGGTTTGAAACTGAATCCATCGAAACCTCAAAAACAGGTTGTTATATTCAAGTGTTATCTTACCAGATAACACTTGCATTAAGTAAGCCATAGTCCTCCACCTACAGATGGCAAAAATCCCCAACCCACCCCAAACCGGCGGGGCTTCGATCCGTTCGGGATTTGGAGCACTTAGAACGAGACTCGGGTCTAGAATGGGTCTAACATTTTTTACCCGGTTTTTATTGGGTCAACCCCTTATACCCGACCTGACCCGCCCCGCCCCGTTTAACCCTGTATTTATATAATTATTTTTTAAAATATAAAAATATAAAAGAAAAAACAAATCTCTATTCTCTGTCTCTTTATCTAATTGCATTTTATATTTGAATTTCAAGTTTATTAAACTTAGATGTTATGTTATATAAAATTTAGGTTTGTGTATGAATTTTAAGTATAAGTTAAAATGTTATTCTATAATGTATGTTTGTATTAAGTGTATATTTAAATTTCTAATTAAAAAATATTTTTTTAATTTAAATGGATTTTAAAATTTAAGTCAGTGTCCTAAAATTCAATTGTATTGTAAAATGATTTGTATATTTAGTGGTTTGAGAAAAAAATATAAAAAAAAAAATGAAACATGTCATTTCGGGTCCAATTTGGGGCGAAAAACGAAAACCCGTTAATTGAGTTTAAAAGATCTTTTCCTAAAATGTCTATTTAAAGAAGTTCTTCCAAACATATTTTTAATGATTTCATTGAGTTTGCAGGTAATATCTCAATTGCCGCCACTAATATGTGCTATACATAAAAAATAAAAAATAAAAAATAAAAAAGTAAGAAATTTTAGCATTAATTAAATTTAGAAATTTTAGCATTAATGAAATTTCTTTTCAAATATAAAAGAGTCGTTTGTTTTTTCTATATATATATATATATATATATATAAAGTAAGAAATTTAGCATTAATGAAATTTCTTTTTAGATACTAAAGAGGTGTTTGTTTTTTTCATTTAAAACTTAATGAGTTTGAATTGAACTCGTTAAGTTATTATTATTATTTTTAAAGTGGTTATACAGCTTAAAAATAATTAAAATAAAAAAAAACTGGAAAAAAAAAAAGAATAAAAAATCATGACTTTTAACTTAATTCAAAATCATTAGATTACAGTTAAAATATTATCTTCCAAGTCTATCCTCCCAAAGAATATATATTTCCAAATTTATCCTAATTTGATATGGTGTATTAATATATTTCTTACTCTAACCACTTCTCATATAGACCGGTACATATAATTCAGGAACTTATTTATAAAAAATAAAAAATAAAAAATAAATCAATAACCTTTTTTATTTTTGGTTTCTGGTGCATATAATCTAGGAAACCAAAAAAATAAAAATGGTTTCCTCAATTATATACATTGGAAATGTGGGCAACATGCAAAATACTCGAACTATTTTTTCTTCTTTACAATAAATTGAACTTGAACTTTGTTTGTAAAACATGTAAAATCTTATAAATAATTATACATGTTAAATTACTTCTTTTAATTAGTACGAGTATAAATATAAAATTACTTATTTTCAGACAATTTTATTTTTAAAAAACAAACATGTTGAAAGTACATTCAGATATAGATAAAAAAAAAAAATACCAAACATGTTATTCAGATTTAGAGTTTAGTTTCTATTCGAACTTCAGAAAAATCCATAACTATTCGATCTAAGAAAAAAAAAAAAAAAAAGACCCCCAACAGAAGTATTGGAAAATAGTTTTAATAGTTTTAAAACCCCAATAATACTCCAACTTGCCAAGACTTTTCTATGTGTCTAGCTGTTTACTAGAACAGGCCGGAAAATTTGAATATTGGGCTTATAGTAGAATCTGATGGTCGCAGATTCGCAGATCAGCTACCCGGAAAAAACAATATGTAGTTTGAAAAAATAATAAATAATCTTATTATAAGGAGTGGAAAGAAAAGAATCTATATCTCCATTTCAGATTTCAACACTGTATCGATATCGACGAAGTTCTTTGAAGAGCCAAATTAATGTGTGGTGATCTCTGTTTATTTCTGCTTTTGCTATTGATGGTGGTGGAATCAAAGGGTAAGGCCAAAGATATTGAATGGCACATCTGTGGTGTTATTGACTATGGCTCTCGTGTGGGTAAGGGGCAGATGATAGCCATGGAAATGGCTGTCCAAGATTTCCAATATCGCTCCACGGCTTGTAGTAAACTACAGCTGGTTTTGCACTTCAAAGATTCTCTTCGAAATTTAGCTCGAGCAGCATCTGTTGGTAAAGCTTCATTCTACTCTCTAATGGCTGAGAGATTAATTCTTCGATACGTCTAGACTTGTATGTTTGTCATTGAAATTATATCAACGGGGTGTTGGAAATCTTATATAATTAGATATCCATATCATGTGATATGATATACATTCAAACGTATTGAAGCATGTACCTTAACAGGCATATTGCTAAAACCCGTGAAGCATATATGTTCCCTTATGAGCATATTGCTAGAAGCATGACTTAGAAATAGGTATCATTTGCATATATACTTACTGCTTGCTTATAATAATTATGTTAAAAGAAGATCATGAATTGCATTCGTTTTCAATTTATTACTTCTCACAATTGCTAAAAGACTGTATCTTTCTAGGAAGAAAAAGTAACGACTTACGAACTCTATGTTCTTATAAGTGACGATATTGCTGATTCTTTTCTTAGAAGCATTGAAATTGTTGGATAAGTGGTAAGCATGATTAAATATTCTATTCTTTTCTTATAATCTTCAATTCTTTACTTTTCTGAGCTCCAAATGATGAGTTTTCAAGGATTTTCCGGTATGTGAACGTCAGGATTTATTTCTTTACGTTCTTTTTTTTTTTTTTCCTTATAAACTTAACAGTTGATTTGACAATCACCAAACTTGTCTAATTCCCAAGAACCTAAATACAATTTATCAGAGATTTCAAACCTTTGTCTCAACCAAACCAAACCCAAGGTCTCAAACCACTCTTCCTCTCATCGGCCGTGGTCTACTCATTACCCTCTTGCTATTTTATGCAGTCTCTCTTACCTTTTTTTTTTTTTTTTTTTTTTTTTTTTTTTTCTATATATAAGTCCCCTTCAAGAATATTATAATAAGCTTTATGTTTTTTATGATAATTGGTTGAAAAAATCAATGAAACTCCAGTCAGACTCTGATCAATTAGATTCATGAAATCAAACTTGCGTATGATTGGGCAATATCAAGATGGACTTCGCATATAAGTACATAAATTGGGATACCATTTTTAGACAACTGATTTAAATCCATTCTTTTTTAGTATATATATGATTATATTATGTGTTGCAAAATCTTTTACATTTTAGAGAAACTAAATATAATTAAAAATAATAATAATAATAGCTGAAGTCTTATCTGAACAAGTATATCAACTCGATCTTAGTAGAGTACATGAGTTGAATATTGTATATCAACCTGTCCTAATTATCAATTTTCAAGATCACATATTTTGTGTGTGTGTAGAAATCTAAATTTGCACTGGTAAGACAATTTTATTTATTTATTTATTTATTTATTTATTTATTTGCATGTATTGGTGTAAGACATTTTGTTCCTATACAAATTCACATTTTATACATGTGCAAATCGATATTTAACTTTGCACTGGTATAAGATATTTTGCATCTTATAGTTGTTTCTTTGCACCCGTACAAATCGAGATCATGATCTTATAGTTGTTTGCACAACTAAAAATGGCGTACAATATGTTAGGAATTTGAACCGACGAATGCGGAGACGACATGTCTAATATTTACCCATAACTCATAGCAATTAACGTCTATAGCAGAAAAATAAGATGATAGAAAATAAACAATTACATACAAGATATACGTGGAAAACCCTAAATTAGGGAAAAAAACCACAGGCCGTCCGGATGACAAAGAAAGTTCCACTATATGATAAATTGTTACAACCATATACTTTATGATTTTCTCTCACACCTCAACCTCAAATCACAGAGTCTTACCAAGTTCCCAAGCTCACAAACCAAACTTTACATCATGACTCTCAGCTCACAACGCTCACAGAATCCTCACCAAGAACCCGTCCAATTAATATCCCCCAGGTCTTCCTTGAATATCAACCACGAATCTCTAACTCCCTCCTCGGATATTCCTTGGGGTCTCTTCCGGATCTCACCTCTTTGATGTTATAAGTGTTTCTATTATTTCATATAAAATAACTTAGTTACAAGGTTTTATTTATACTAGTAACAGGGAGTTTAAGATAAAAGGAAATCATACTCCTAAACGTACAAGACTTTCTTGTTTCACAAAAGACTATATCCTTTTATGCACAAGTCTTCTTATTCCACGCAGAGAGTATTCCTTTTCTTTTAAGCACAAGAACATCCATAAGAATACTTTTCTTTTTTGCGCAACATTCCCGATCTCAGCAAAATACACCGTCACTGCGGTTTGGGTCACGGTGTGAACCCCGCGCCCTACACCTTGGAAAGTCACTGGAAATGACCTCTCAGAATATCGCAGTTTGCATCTCTTGCTTCTGCCGCGGTTTGCACCCCGTTGATCTCATTGGAATCGACTACTCCCTGTGTTGCGGACCTGCGGCCATGCACCTTGCCCGTATCGTGATCCATGCCGTGGTTCCTTTCGGAATCCGATTCTTCAGTTCTTCTTTGGTCTTCAAACTCCCTCAAACACCATCTTCAACTTTCAAATGTTTTCCCGCGTCTCTAGAAAGTTTCACATCAGTTGAGTCTCGTTTGGTTCGTATTGGATTTACTTGAGAATACGAGTCAAAATCTAACACTATCCATTTCAGCTCTAGAGCTCATGCACAAGAAACAAGTTCAGGCCATAATCGGAACATTGCTGGTGGTAGACACAGCTTTGATCTCCACAATCGATGAAACCACCACCGACAATATCCCTATCATATCCTTAACTTCATGTGGAATTCTTCCTCCACAACAAATGCTACCATCTATTCTCCAAATGTCCAACAACATGACCCTCCATACGCAGTTCATCGCTACCATTGTAGGTATCTTCAAGCTGAGTGGCAAAAAGTGACAGCAATATACGAAAACAACAAAGACTTTTTGGCCGATTCTGGACTAGTAACCCTCCTCTCCGATTCACTTCGGATTGTCAACTCAAAAGTCAAACACCACTTAGCTTTCCCTCCTCTAACTTTGCTTTCGAAACCAGAAGCTGCCATAGAAGAAGAGCTGAAGAAGCTAATGACCAAGAGCAATAGAGTGTTGGTACTTTACATTGTTCTTTAGAGTTAGCTATTCTGATTTTTGACAAGGCAAAGCAATTGGGTATAATGGAAGAAGGGTACATTTGGATTGTCTCGAAAGAAATCGCAAGCCTTCTTCATTCGCTTGATTCATCTGTTTTCGATAACATGCAAGGTGTTCTCGGTTTCAGAATTAATTTCATCCAATCAAGCAATTCCTTTAGACATTTTAAAACCAAGTTTAGAAAAAAGTACCAGTTAAAATACCCTGAAGAAGAAGAGTATTCAAATCCAAGTATTTTTGCTCTCCGAGCCTATGATGTAGTTTGGACCTTAGCTCAAGCCATAGAAAAGAAATCATCACAAGCAAAAATCCCTTCTGGAAAATTACTTTAAAACATATTTTCCAGCAATTTTGAAGGTCTAAGCGGAAAGATTGGATACAAAAACGGGAAATTAGCAGAAAATTCAACTTTTCAGATCATAAATGTGGTGGGTACAAGCTACAGGGAGATGGCATTTTGGTCACCGTTTTTTGGATTCTGTGAGACCACCATTTGCAACAAATCTGTGAAAGAATTGAGCCCAGTTTATTGGCCTGGTGGCTTGCGAAAAGTTCCAAAGGGATGGAGTTCGAGAATTGAAGAGCAACCATTGAAGGTTGGAGTTCCTGCCAAGTACTTTTAATCAGTTTGTGAGAGTTAGTTATGATCTTAGCCGCAACGGAACTTATTTCTCTGCATTTTCAATTAAAGTGTGACGCAGCAGAAAACACAAAGGAATAAGACTAACGTCCGTATTCTGTACCAGAAAAATAGATAAAACTCTTTAAAAAAACTCTAAATTTTTATTGAATGAAAGATAATGAGCCTTTCGGCTTACAACTCTATTTAAGCGAATAAACCCTAACCCTAAACCTTGTTGCACAAGAAACGGGACTAATTAGTAAAAATTACCAAAAATAGCAAAATTGAGATAATTGCGGAAATAAATACTACTAACGACCTTAAGCAAGCCAGGATTGTTGGCAGTCGATTCTGACTTGTCAAATTCAACTTATAACTAAAACGAAACTTTTCTAAAATGACAAAAACAGCAATTACAGGGCTTAAATGATGGAATTTGACCGAAAAAGGACGTGCCTCACCGCCATTATATATATATACATATTATACAAGTTTTGTAGCCGTTTTTTCTTTTGATCATTTTTGTTATTCATATTTACATTGAACTTGTATTTTTAGTCCAATTTATACTTAGTTTTGGTAGATTAATTTTGAGAACTCGAGCTTCGGCGGTCGAAACTATAAAAACTGATTGTTATATTCAAGTACTATTGCCATTTTTCACCTAATCGTTTTTGTTGTTTATATTTACATTAAACTTACGCTATTAATCAAAACTATACTCATATTTGTAGCTTAACTATGAGAACCCTAAATTCAACGGTTTTGACGGTTTCAATTTGAAACTAAATCCGTTAAAACCACACAAAAATAGTTCTTATATATATGCAAGAAGTGTTGCCATTTTTTTAATTTTGATCGTTTGTGGTGCTTATATTTACATTAAATTTGTGTGTTTAGTTCAATTTATACTCATTAAAACCCAGGTTTCGACAGATTCGGTTTCCAACCGAATCCGTGGAAACCATGAAATTGAGTTCTTATATTATATGTAAGTTTTGCAATCATTTTTTCATTTGATCATTTTTGTTGCTCGTATTTACATTAAATTTGTCTAACCGAATCCGTGGAAACCACGGAATTGAGTTCTTATATTATATGTAAGTTTTGCAATCATTTTTTCATTTGATCATTTTTGTTGCTCGTATTTACATTAAATTTGTATTCTTAGTCCAATTTATACTTAGTTTTGGTAGCTTAACTTTGAGAACTCGAGTTTCGGTCAAAACCACCAAAACGGGTTGTTATATGCAAGTATTGTTCTCATTTTTCACGTAATCATTTTTATCGCTTATATTTACATTAAACTTGCATTATTAATCCAAATTATACTCATTTTTTGTAACTTAATTATGAGAACCCAAAATTCGGTGGATTTGACGGTTTCAGTTTGAAACCAAATCCATTGAAACCACAAAAAATAGTTCTTATATGTAAGAAGTGTTGCCATTTTTAATTATGATCGTCTGTGGTGTTTATATTTAATTTAAATTTATGTTATTAGTTCAATTTATATTCATTAAAATTAAAACTCAAGTTTGGGCTGTTTCTTCGGATTCGGTTTTAAACTGAATTCATGGAAATGACCAAAACGGGTTGTTATATTCAAGTATTTCTGTCATTTTTCACTTGATCCTTTTTTTGTGTGCTTATAACTACACTAAACTTGCATTATTAACCCAATTTATGTTCATAATTTTTATTGGTTAACTATGAGAAGTAGAGTTACAGCTATTTCGGTTTGAAAGTGAATCAGTTAAAACATGATAAATACCTGTAAAAAAATAAAAAACAATATAATAACTTAAAATTAAGACGGTAACAGAACACAAAAACAAACAAAACATTACCGAAACACCAATTTTATAATTGTAGAAAAGAATACATCATTTAAACTTTATTCGATGTCCGATTAATTTAACTTGATCAAGACAACCATAATCTCCGGGGGTTTTAATCAATGTTCAGCTTCTCTGACACTGTTATATTCTTTGCACAAAGTAAGTTCAACTAAAACTAACAATTGTGTCTTTAATGATATCAGTTTATGAAATTTACTGTATATTGTTTGTGATTTTGATTGTATCAGCAAGTTTTACTGCGAATCGGTAGGTGGATATTGAGAAAATTTAGAGAAGTAGTGCAGCTGCTGGATGCAATGTGAATACATATATTCTAATCTGAAATATGTCTTTAAATTTGGAAGTCTAATAATATCTAAGCCGATATTGACACCTATAAATATGATAAGTACATCCATATTTTAATAAAAATTTTAATTACAAAAATATGAAATTTACCAATAATGACAAATTAGTTTAATTAAAAATAAACAAAATACTATTTACACCCATTAATTACATCCATATCTTTAACTATATCACTTTATTTAAAAAATAAAATAAAATAGAAAATAAAAAACCCTAATTCAACCTTAATTATATGTTTTTTTAAAGAACGAGAAGAACATAAACCCAATAAAGCCAAAATCTCCTATTATCATGTTTGATGGAAGAAGCTGTAAATTCCCTTAAGGAAATGAAGGCTCATGGTCTTAGACCTTGTTTACTAATTTATAATTCCATAATTCATGGTTATTCAAGAAATGGAAAGTTTGATGAGACTCTGCTTTTCCTTGAGGTATTGAGGGGATGATGGAAATTAATTTGGCACGGCACACCGCACACCGATACGTACGGCGGTCTAATTCAAGCTTATGGGAAACACAAAATATATGATGATATCAGCACGTGTTCACCTGATTATATTACTTATAATTTGCTTATTCGAGAGTTTGCGCATGGTGGTTTGCTTGAAAGAATGGAAAGATTACAGAAAAGCATGGTTTCGAAAATAATGCATTTGCGGTCTTCTACTTGGACTGCCATGCTCCAGGTTTATATGAAATTTGGGGTTTTAGAAAAGATGGGAAGTGTTATAAATGGTTATTAAAATTGGTCAGAAGTCTCGAAATTTAAGAATTTAAGGATTCTTGAGACTGTGTTTTCATATTTAGAGAATTTAAAAATTTAGCATTTATAAAACTGGGTGTGTTAATAATTTTTGAGGGTCTATAAATAAATTGTATTAAAATGAAAACATTAATTTAAATAAGGGTACTGTTGACATTAAAATAAGTGTTTATAGTAATATTTTAATTTTAAATTTTAGACATATATATATTTATAAATAGAGATACGCTTATCATATTTTTGGATATAAATATCCATAACCTATTTATATATGTTTGATGACTCCAAAAATTTCGCCGAACAAATTCGATAAAATCTGGCGTGATCGAAGATCTCACGTTAGAGTGTACAATACTTGACCTTAGACCACGAAAATTCCACCATGTCATCGCCGGTCAATTGATCGAATCGCGTGCTTCACGCTTTTGAAAATTGAAACTGACTAGACCAATTAAATCTTATTAGTTGACTTGCCACGTGGGAACAAACACAAGCCAGCTCAGCCTTCTTTCTTTCTATGTATATCGATCTCCGCCGACGCCCAAAACTAAAATAAAAAACAACCATCAACTCCATTTTTACTTTCTCCAGTAAAATTTAAAAAGTCAGAAGTAATTAATATAATTAAAAAAAAGAAAAAGGAAAATAGAATTGCTTCAAAGATTCCAGTTCATGCGAGGAACACGATGGCGTTGATTGCACTTCATTCCTTATAAAAAGAGAAAAAGAAAAAAGAAAACGACAAATATGTATAAATTTGCAAAAACGAACAATAACAAAACAGATTGCAGATAAGACAGCCTTGCATGCCATATACACACACATACCAAGTTTTTTATGTGTGTGTAAATATATATATATAAATCTGATATGTGCCAGTTCATTTTATCTCTCTCTCTCAGAGTCATTTTCACAAGCACTGACACCGCCTCCCTCCTAGATCTCTCCTGGAAATTCTGACTCCCAAATCTTCACCAAATGTTTCTTTGATTTGATTTGATTTCAATTGTTAACTGCTTTTACCAGGATCGAAGACTGATCTGATTCTGGTCAAAATGGAAGGGCGTGATGATACGGTCAGGTTGAGTGCTCTGAACATGAAGGCAGCTAGGGGATTCGATGTGGATCCGGATGTGTCCGTTTCGTCGCCGGTCACTAGACAGAAAGCTGCCGCCGCCAAACAGTTTATCGAGAATCACTACAAGAACTACTTGCAAGGATTACAAGATCGTAAAGAGAGGTCCAGTTCGTTTAATTCTTGTTGAATTCTAGTGTTCTCATGTTGATTTGTTGTTTGCTTTGGTTGAATTCATATCATTTTGTATGATATATATATGAGAAAATGGAAATCAGTTTTTAATGTATGTGGTCCAGCTACTTATTCTGTGTTTGTATGTGTGTGAGAGAGAGCCGTATTCAGTTTTTACATTAAATTTTAATCTAGAAGTAGACGTGATTCTTCGTACGATAAATGTCAAATTTGTAATTGGTTAGTTTTTGGTTAATTAGAAATATATTGGTATGGTGGCTGTGAAAATCTAACTAGAGAAGAATACAGGTAAATAGAATTCATTCTGTCTTGAAAAATCAGGATTCAGGAGTTATTACAATTTACAAGTTTATAACTAAACTTTTGTGGTATCTATGTTGAAATGTATACTAATGAAGTTTTATTAACTATGATTTAGGCGTCAAACACTTCAAATGAGAGCGCAGCAAGCTGCAATGTCAACTGAAGAACAAGAGGAGATGCTGAGGAATTTGGAGCGCAGAGAAACCGAGTATATGAGGGTGCAGAGACGTAAAATTGGGATTGATGACTTTGAGCAGTTAACTTTAATCGGGAAAGGTGCATTTGGTGAGGTATATTTCATTGAACAATTCACTCATTTCTGTTTCGCCAATAGATAAAGCTTTAGTGATAGAAAATTCTTTTATTGGGTTAGGTTATGTTCGCTTTATCATACATATGTAGGAAGGAATTTAATGTGTGTATATTGTACATTGTATGACACTTGTCCAATTTTGTGTTTAACAAGCACAGGTCAGGTTATGTCGTGGTAAAGTTACTGGGGAGATTTTTGCCATGAAGAAATTGAAGAAATCAGAGATGCTTAGCCGTGGACAGGTAAAACCACCATAGTAGAAGTGCTATCTATATTCAAAATATTGTCTTCCTTACATTGATACTTTTGTTGTATCAGACTTTGTTGTCCCTCCTCTGTTTGGGAGAATTAATTATTAGTTTATATTATTTGTATCTGCTTGCACCTTTAGCAAGTCTGAGCTTTCTTTAAAAACTATATAGTAGGTTTAGCTTTTCTCAAACAGCCATACTCTCCGCATTTTGTGCCTGCTTTTTCTCCCTTTCTTTTGACTTCCAATATTTAGTGTTATGTAGGCTTGCATTGATTGAGATTCTGCTTGATATGCATGTATGTGAGGATGAATGAACACAAAAATCAGAAATGAATAAGATAATTGATGGGCTTTATACAAGAGCTAGCTCATGACTTGTTTAATATTGAGATTTTGGGTTCGTGTGTCCAACAGACGTATGTAAAGTCCTGGTGCAAACATTTCCCTAATTTCACCCTGCACTGACAATTCCTAGCTCCAGTTTCTTAAATGCCTTTATTGACGATTGGTAGCTACCTGGTTATCTTGCTTTTAGCTCTGTTTAAGTTTTTTACTCTTATGTTGTTTGACTTGGTAGCTGCATTTAAGCAAAAGATTTGCTGGTATCACGTTTGCTTATGACAATGCATCACCTGCAAGGGCCACAATTATCCATGCATGAAAATTATTGAATAAATTTTTAAAAAATTAATGAGATGTGAAGGGATTATCATCATTGTAAAATTAAACATAAATGCAGTGGAAATTGAAAGATATGGTCATGTATATTTCAAATTGGAATTGATATCTGCTTTGTACTCCATGATATACATTAATTTTTCCTCTATTTCTTTGTTTATTTATTTAAGGTTGAACATGTTCGATCTGAGAGAAACTTACTGGCAGAGGTTGATAGCCGTTACATTGTAAAGCTTTTCTATTCTTTTCAAGATTCAGATTTCTTATACCTCATCATGGAGTATTTACCTGGCGGTGACATAATGACTTTATTAATGAGAGAAGATATTCTTTCTGAAGATGTTGCACGCTTTTATATAGCAGAGAGCATTCTAGCTATTCATTCAATTCACCAACACAAATATGTTCATAGGTATGATGCTATCTAATAACGTATATTATCAATAATATAAATTTTTCTGTAATTACTTTACATTTAAACTCTTATTAAGTAAGTGGGTGGCTGTGTCCTTTCTTAAGACGCTGATAAACTTTCAGGGTATAAAAAGGAGAGTCAATCTTTGTGAAAGTTGGAATTAGGATGGTTTGCCTGTCAAAACCCATCGTTGGTTCATGTTTAGGCCCTCCACACACACACACACACACACACACACGATTGGGGTCTGAAGTTCATAGGCATGGTTAATGTTTAAGGTAGATTGATGGCTTCAGACTTGTGCAGATTTGTTTCGAAACTGATTATCAGACGAGGATAGACTCCAGCAGTCTTCAAATATTTCAGAAACATGATTTAATAAACTTAGGCATGGTTTAAGTTTAGGGTAGATGGATGGCTTCAGCCTTGTGCAGGCTTGTTTCAAAACTTATTATCAGATGACGATAGACTCCAGCAGTCTTCAAATATTTTCAGGATTGGCCCAAACAGCATTCATACATATAATTAGATAATTAATAGACTTAGAAATGTTTCTAACTTTAGAGGTTGTGCTTTGTAGGGACATAAAACCAGATAACCTTATACTAGACAAAGATGGTCATTTAAAGCTTTCAGATTTTGGCTTGTGCAAGACCCTAGAGGATAAGTATTCATCAATTCTATTGGAAGATGAAGATATTATGAACCAAGAGCCTACAAATGAAGCTGATGGGCATTGGTTGATGCCAAAAGAACGAATACAGCAATGGAAACGTAATCGCCGTGCATTGGTATTTTCTTTATTCTCATTTTCTAAACCTCATATTATAACTCAAGTGCAATGTGCAGACTATCAAGCAATAGTTTTCTTTTATATAGAAACTTTTATGTAGTTCCCAATTTCTTGAGTAGTCATTTTTACCTTTTGCAACTTTTACTATACATCTCTGTTCTGTAGGCTTATTCAACTGTTGGAACTCTTGATTATATGGCACCTGAAGTGTTGTTGAAGAAGGGATATGGAATGGAGTGTGACTGGTGGTCCCTCGGTGCAATCATGTATGAAATGCTGATAGGCTATCCTCCCTTCTGTTCCGATGATGCAAGGATAACATGCCGCAAGGTGGTACCTAAATTCTGGTGTATACTATAATTATTAGAATCTGTTGTTATGAACTAAATAATGTTTTTTTTATCTTGTGTTAGATTGTCAATTGGAAAACATGCTTGAAATTCCCCGATGAACAAAAAATATCAAATGAGGCCAAAGATTTGATTTGTCACTTGCTTTGTGATGTTGAAACAAGGCTTGGAACCGGAGGAGTTGAAGAATTAAAGGTAATTATTTCCAAGAAATAATAGCTCTTATTTTAGAAATATATGATGAAACGCTTAAAACTTCTGCTTAATTTTGACATGTGTAATTACAAATTAGTTAGAACTATATATTGGCTAAAAGTGAATCTGCATTCTCCTAATGTCCAGTCATAAGAACTTGCAGACTACATATTCTCAATTTTTGAATTGGTATGTCCAATTTGCATTTCTGATTGTAGAACATTGCAATGTTGCTTCACAATGTTTGAACTTCTTGGTTTCACCTAGTTACTGTTCTCTTCAATTCATCAAATGTTTTCTCAGGCACATCCCTGGTTGAGAGGCATCCAATGGGATAAGCTGTATGAAATGGAAGCTGCATATAAGCCTACAGTTGCTGGAGAGCTGGATACTCAAAATTTTGAGAAGTTTCCAGAAGTGAGTAGACTATAACTGATTGCATTAGTTTATTCTTTTTGCTGCTTTCAGTTTCAAACTGTGCCCTTCGCCTTTTCTAGTAGCATCACTAATCTGAGTGACGTGGATAATTGACTTGCAATAAGAATAATTACAATACACTGCTGTACAGAATTGGACAGTTTTTGCAAAATTGGGAAAAATAATCTTTATGTTTTGCGGGATAAAACTTCCGCCTGAAGTTTTCCTGAAATTTGAAGATTTCACTTTTTGTCTTATTTGCTGCTACAGATTTTTTTATTTTATTTCCAGATTCCTGGAAATGTTGGCTAAAATGTTCAGCTGGAGTATGTGGGTTTGAATTGTTTATGCAACTTTAAGATTTTCCTTTTGGTTCTGAACTTCCTATTCTGACTCTTTTGCTTTTGGTAGGTAGAAGGCCCACCATCTACAATACCAAGTGTGGGACCTTGGAGGAAGGTAATAACTCAAATTCTCACTACTATATTCCTATAGTATTAGGATGCTCAAAAAGCTACCTATATTTGCATTTGCAAAAATATTCAAGTTTTTCAACTTATGGTCAAGTCATGATATCCTTAGTTGCGTGGTTAAACTGGTGGTAATTTGATCAATGGATGCATTATATACATATTCTGCTAGCGGAGTGCATAAATAAGAAGATAAAATCTTAGCACGAGTATCAAGTTGACGGTTGTTTTCTTTATATGAAGGCTCATTAGGTCTAAGGTGGTAGAAATATAAAATAATAAAATGAAAGGAATAATGAGGAAGAAGAATGGAGAAGAGAATATATGAGCAGAGAATAAGTGGGATTAACCATTACCAATACTCATAAAGTTAAAGGCATATTTTATATAACCCTAATAGACATGATAATTAAACAGTAAGTAAAACCTCATGACATGATATGAATATTAAAAAAAAATATTAAAGAACTCCAACATGATAAGATGTTCAAATATTCATGAACATTAATGACTGGAATACTGAAATTGCTTCGTATTAGTAAGTGGAGCCGGGGAGGTGATCTATTTAATGACCCTATCAAATAACTAGCTTATGTATCTCTAAATTTTTTATATACTTCCTATGTTAATACTTCTAAGATTTTCGCTTGATTGTTTTTTCATTCCGTATGGTTGTAAATTTCTAATATTCTTTGTTTATTTTGTGTGTTTTATGTGCAGATGTTGACATCTACCGATACCAATTTCATAGGATATACTTATAAGAAATCGGACATCCTTAAATCACTTGAAAATTCAGGTATGCAGCTTCTTTTGTTATGACTTTCCTTTTGCAATCCCTTTTTATATATTAATCTCATGTCAAACTATATTGGTACATAATCCAGTTTGATTGAATGAACGAAACACTTGATTTAGACAAATATGAATATCTGTGCATGCTTGTAATACGGAGGAAGGGTCCAACTATTCTAAACTCTGCATCTTTCTTGATTTATCATATGTGACCAACATCTTTGTGTTTCTTACTGTTTGAAATGTGTCAACAACAGGGAGCAATTGCGGTAATGATAGTACTTATATAACATTCAACATGCATCTTCTAAAATATAGAGCTAGACTTGTTAATTTAGATGTGGATTGCAGGTACAGACACAAAATCATATGGATCTTCAAAAGCCCCCTCTCTGATTTCCTTGTTAGGTATGATTAACTCTCTCTTCTTCTTCTTCTTCTTCTTCTTCTTTTTAATTTTTATTTATCTTAAGCATCATTTGTTAGTTCGGTGGAATTGCAATAGAATCATGGTTTTGACAGGAAAATATTGATGTCTTCTCGATGACAAATTATTTAGTCATAAAAACAAAGGAATCCATGTTATGGAACTGACTAAGCCATATTTGCATAATTACATCAGAGTCATAGTCAGATAAACTCTATTTTAAAAAGGAAAATGACATTGCTGGAGAACATACCAATTTTTCGCTAGTAGACACAATATAAGCATATTTATAATATACTAATACACATCATCACACTTTTGCTATGTTTATTATTATGAATTTATGATTGAAGTTATGTTACTTACATGATAAAAGTGTGGTGATATGTATTAATATACCGTAAATATGCCTATTCCTATGAGAGAAAATTTGGAGAACATACTGTGTATTTTGTCCAGTATAAGTGATCAACATAAAAGTGACCATTTAAAGCTAGTTCTTGATACAACACAGAAAAATCCGGTGATGATTGACTTATATAAGTAATTTGTTTTCATTTTGCCAATGCAGGTAGAATTGAATTGCAAGAAACTCCGTTAACAGAGGGCGGCGAGCAGATGCAGTAAACTTGAGTCAATCAAACAATGTTTTGCTTCTCTTGGGGTACACGCTCCCAGTTTTATTGCATGTTTAACCTACAAAAAGAGGTATTATAGAAACACAGAATTTGGCAAGAATTGCGTGGATAAAGAAAAGGAATAAGGAGGTCAAGGTTAAGATTTGATAAGATCTCAAATTGCAATTCTTGTTTCTCTTCTCCCTGCAAATTTTTATGTATAAGAGCTACTACTGTAAAGCCAAAATATGATCAACTCTATTTCAATGAATATGATGTATAAGTGCTCTACCGCAAAGCTCAAATCATGTTAATCAAGTTCCATCCTGAAAACAATTTTCGTAGAACACTGTTTCCTTTTCTCAGGAAGCTCGTTGCAGTACAAATTTTTTTCATTCATGCAGGTTTTTTTTTTTCTATTAAATTAAGGAAAATGTTAACGTGTGCTGTTAGAATATATATTACTACAATTAAAATAAAAATAGATTTAGCAGACCTGGTGAGGAAATAAAATTTACATTTTTATCTAAACTTGTATGTATAAATTCTTATTAAAATAAGAGTAATGACTCAAATGTGAGTGTAATTAACGCAATATTTACAATTTTATTTCATAATTTATATAGTAGTTACTGTTCACGTGATATATTATCTAGACAGAATAAAATTAATCAACCTAGTATTATTCTTAAGATTAATTATTTTTTTCTTGTTTATCCCTGCCTTCCCGGTTCCCAATTTGATCAAGTTGGTCAAGGGGGAAAGCATTTAACAAAGTGTCTATCGGAGAAAAACTTGCATGGGACGGTCTCATTACTATTTGGTGAGACTATCCAATGCAAGTGAACCTTTTACATTATAAGTATAAAACTATAATTTAAAATTGCTATATAGCACACTTGTATTGAACGGTCTCACCAAATGATAATAAGATCACCCCATATAAGTTTTTCTCTCGATGTATATCCAAAAACCTGATTTTTTCATCTATTCAAATCACGTCACGTCTATTCAAATATATTATCAATATACTCAAAATATCTAATATTTTATTGTAAATATAAAACTATAATTTAAAATTGCCACATAGCACACTTGAGTTAGATAGTTTCACCAAATGGTAATGAGACCTGAAACCGTTCCATATAAGTTTTTCTCTAGATGTAGATCCAAAGACTTGACTTTTTCGTCTATTCAAATCATGTCACATCTATTCAAGTATATTATCAATATACTCAAAATATCTAATATTTTATTGCAAATATAAAACTATAATTTAAATTGCCACATAGCACACTTGCATTGGACAATCTTACCAAATGGTAATGAGACCGTCCCTTATAAGTTCTTCTCTCGATGTAGATCCAAAGATCTAACTTTTTCGTCTATTCAAATTACGTCATGTTTTTTCAAATATATTATCAATAAACTCAAAATATCTAATAATTTATTACAAATATAAAACTATAATTTAAAATTACCATATAACACACTTGTATTGGATGATCTCACCAAATGGTAAAGAGACCGTCTCAATTAAGCTTTTCCATCGATGTAAATTGAAAGATCTGACTTTTTCGTCTATTCAAATCTAACATTACGTCTATTCAAATATATTATCGATATGCTCAAAATATCTAATATTTTAAAGAATAGTTTATATCAATCGTATCATAATATGAAAAATATCTAAGATATTTTGATTAAAATATTAATATTTAATTTCCTCCTATACAGACGAATAATATTGATGTTTGAGATGTATATTAGCTATTCTTGGTTGTGAAGTCGATTATATTACCTTTTCTAAATTTAATATCCAAATCTAATATAAATAATAATATATTATTATAATCAATTAATTTAAAATATAAAAATATAATATAATTTAAATAAAAAAATTATAGAATATCACATCGTCAAATTTAGACAGAGTACCATTACTCGATTATCTTATGCTCTATCCGGGAATCGAAGCGGTTTTCAAGTTTTGAAACGTGAGAAATGAAAGTAAATCGTGAAACAGGGAAAGGGACAACAAGGTTAGAAGACGAGAGAGAGAGAGAGGCGGTGCGGTGTTAATTAACAGTAAAAGTGCAACACCACGTAATCCAAATTCTTCTCAAGTATTAGATATTTTTCCAAACTCCAATAAATATCTAGTTTCGAATTTCGATCCACTTCTAAATCAACTCCTTCATTGACGTGGCAACATGATGGTCCCATTACACGTGTAAAAGCGGTGACAACTGTATCGTTTCTTCGATCTTCAACACCAACAACACCAACACCCACCTCTTAATTCATTTTCACCATCTCCTTTTCTCTCCTTTTCTCCCTTTCTGTCAATGTTTTTTCATTTTCTGATATAGAGAAATCATCATCTGAATTTTTTTTTTCATTTTATCAAAATTGTCTGAATGGATAGTTACAGGAAAACTGAAAATCAGACGAGTTCACGGACATCTGAGTTTAGTCTTGAGCAGCAGTCGTCAGGACAGTTTGCTCAGGACGATGAGAGTTGGTCACTGGTATATTTTTTATTTTTCTTGGTTTGAATTTTGACATACTTTGCTTTTGCTCTTTCTTTATAGCCTGCGTTTTTATCTTTTTAACAATATTAAAATTTCAACAATCTTCAGTATTTTCAACCACTTAGTTTTCAATTTTGGTGATATGTTTGTTTTTCTTGATGATGGTTTGGGTTCCAGCTAGGTTAGGTTATTTGTGTTGTTGAATCTAAAGTTGGATTGCTATTAGCAATTACTTTTTGGTTCTAGACCATAGTTTCTCATGAATAGTTGTTTAATCATAATTAGGCCTCTTGTGAATATTGTATTTAAGATTGTTATGAAATTGGGACACTTGATAGCAGCTTTTACCTTTTGTAAATGGAAAACAATTTAAACTAAATTGTTTAGTTATCTGCTTCTATGCTATTGGCAGGACATAAAATGGTATGAATTTTAATAAATAAATTCATTCTAGGAGCGAAAAGGTGTGGTTTTTTAGTATACTAATTTCGGAAAGATATGATTAGACATGTGTAATACTTTTGACGATCAAGATCATCAAATTTTTCTGTGTAGAAACATCTAAGTATTGTATGATTCCCAAAGGTGTCTGGAATTTCAAATTCAGTGTCAAGTCAAGTACTGAAAGTCTGAAACTTCCGCAAAAAGTTAGTTATAGTAGTTATTTCGGAGCTGAACCTTTGAAGATGATGAAAAAACCATCGCCATGTTAATAAAGCCTGTAAATTATGGAAAAGTTGGGAAAGTTGGGATATATGTTGATGTTAATCTTCTATATGACTTTCTCAACTCTGGGTTGTTTTTTGTTTTCTGCTGCCTGTGAACTGTATAATGAGCTATATAGTTTTTGTTGTCATTTTCTCACTTGAGATGTACGCTCTTTGAGGGTTTTCTGATTACAATAAGGTTAATTGCATCTCAGGATCCTCCAGTGGTAGAATCTGTGTCTACAGAATGGACAGATGAGAAGCACAGAATGTTCCTTAAATCCATGGAAGCATCTTTTGTTGACCAATTATATAATTCCTTGGATTCACTCGGTTGGCGCTCACCCAAAAAGAAGTCTTCAGATATAACATCATCTAGGCAAATACATCGAACTCCTTCTGGCCAGGTTCGAAAATAATCTCTATTGTTTGAATATCTGCCCTCCCATTCTTTATGTATATATGCTTGCTTACAATCTGTTGTGATTTTTATTGCTGCTCTGTATCTTTGTTTTAGTTTAAGGTTCTTCGAAGTGGTTGTTGGCGAATATCTGCCCTCCCATTCTTTATGTATATATGCTTACTTACAATCTGTTGTGATTTTTATTGCTGCTCTGTATCTTTGTTTTAGTTTAAGGTTCTTCGAAGTGGTTGTTGGCAGAAGATCAACTTTGAAAGACCTGACAGTCAACTAAAGAAAACACATGATCCTTCTGGTTTTTTGTCAAGTCCATGGATCCGGCACTATAAATCTTCATGCAAACCTCAAACTTTAGCATCTCCAAGTCTTCCAGGTACTGCTGGACTGAAAAATCAAGCAGTCAATTCCAATGGGAAGAATGCAGTTTCTTGTGGATCAGCTAGTAGTTCAGAACACTTTGCTGCATGTCAGTCTCATTCATGCAATCAAGATTTGGTTGACAGCAATACAGGTACTTACAGAGTTACAGCTATATTTTGATTCTATTGAATCTACTACTACTTTTCTTTTGTGAAATATAACTTTACTACCTCTTAAATGGTACAGAGTTCCAAAATCTGAAATTTCATTGAGTTATCTAACTCTGATTCATCTTATGTTTGATTTCACTCTCTTATTTGGAGAAATTTACAGTTTCTAAAAAGATCGAAGATGGTATTGCTAGGAGTTTGGAAACTTGCATTTGAGATTTTAATTATATGGTTCCTAATTTATAGAACTGGAATAGTTGAAAAGATATGTTCAGGAGATGGAAACCTGTGAAGTCCAGTTTTATTTTTCTTTAGGAATCTATAAGAAAAAATTCATGCAGTGAACCTAGTTTGGATTTTGACATGAATAAGTTGAGTATGATAATCACTTTCATGTGAAAATTTAAGTTTTGAGATTGATTCATTTCACTATGGCAATTTGAAGGGCTCTTTAGTCTCTAACGCAGAGATTGTCATGACCTATGCCACACTTAAATAACTTGAGCTCTGAGAATGTTTGTGTTCTTGCAGAGGTGTCAGATCAGAACTTCACTGATGAGGAAATCAAAAGTGAAAAGCTGAGCAGTAAGTGCAGCTCAAAAAAGATAAAAACTTCTAGACGTGATCAGGTAAGATTTACAATTGATTTCTAAGCATTTTTGTTCATTGGAGTCCTGAGATTACAGTATATTGTAGCATCTGAATTTAATTTTGGTCATCCCTCCTGTGATGGTTTAGGTCGTTCCGCACAGCAATCCTCCCGAAACAGGAAATGGTCCTGACTCCTGAGAAGAGGAACTTGCATCATCAGTAACCCTCAGATGAAAATTGCAAATGGGTTGTTTAATTACTTTCTAACCAAAGGGGTGATTCCAAGAGACTATGTGCACAGTAATTACGATGAGTTGACCAAGCTCGTATATGAGCGTTTGTGCATATGGTTACGGCATGACTAGTTGCATCAGAACATATGACCCGCAAGTTGGGTCTACCTTACAGGAGTAATATTGTACATTTCATTCCATAACAAAAATGCAACAGAGCTGAATGTTAATCGTTTCAATGGCGTTACTACAAGTCAGCTATTGCAGTACTTGAATGGAAGATTTGAGATGTTCAGTATTACTCGATCTATATTTATATATATATATATGTTCCAAGTTATCATGTTTTAGATCATTTTTGTCTTCTATTTTTAATTTAATACATGGTATGGTAGATGGTTTGACATATTATCAGCTATTAGAGGATAAAATACAAGAATATGGTTCAAATTTATAACCTTGATGATATAGGTGTGTTATTCTTAATATAGGATTCATAACTCGAATTCATAAACTTTTAGGTTTGAACGTTATACCACTAAATACAGATATATTAATTCGAACATATACAAATATATCTGAAATATTATTATAATGAATTTTTTTTTTTTTGAAGTATAATATTATATAAATTCAGGGTTTTTGTTAGGGAGGGGATATCGAACACACGACCTTATTAGTGCAGGTGTGAGGGGTTTATCGTCGAACAAACATCATCTCATTGAAATATTATCATAATAAAGGAGTGATCATTGTATATCAAAACAATAATATTAAACATCCTATCTAAAATCTTACTTTTTTTATCCCATTATTTATGGCATGTTAGGTGTCAAATGGTGAGTGGATATACATTAATGATGATTTATTTCACCTACCCTATATATCTATTTACCATTTAACACCTCACATACTACATATAATGGGATGAAAAAAGTGGGATTTTAGATAGGATGTGTAACATTATGCTATTACTAATATCAAAAAATCAAAAAATAAATAAGGTGACCTTAAGAAAGGGCAACAGACGTAACGCAGCCGCATCCTAGGCGGACACCACAGCACCCATGAGTCATGACCCAACCCATTGTCTTGACTCTTGCTTCGTCAACCTCTCTTCCAAGTTCCAACAACTACTCGCCTTCTTCTCCTTTATTTCTTTTCTTTTCATTTCCAAACGAGTCGCGAGACGAGACGAGACGACACGTATATCCTTCGATACTCTTGAGATTACGTATTTTACTAAAACTCCTATCTTAGCTCCAAAGGAGGTACGTCTTTCGCTTTCTATTTTATCTAAGGTTTTGATATGTTTTTCAATTCCAAACCATTACATTTCCTGAAATTATTTTGTTTTCAATTTCTTATCTTTTTACCAGATTTGACGATAATAAGCTCCAGCTCCAATTGTAGCCGATTAGGCTGTATTGTGCTTTTTAAATAAATTTACAATGCCGCCAATTATGTCAGCCTCAAAAGCCATCGGTTCCGTGATTTCACGTAAAACTGGTGTCAGACATTTGATTAATTCCGCCAAATCCGATGCACAGTTGCCGAAACCCGATCGGTTTCGTCGGTTTAGTAGCATAGCAGGAGTCGAGACTCCGTCAGTCTGTAACTTGATTGGTAGTCACGATTATATCGATTTTTCAGCCAAGACTTCGTGTAATGGTACTGGTATTGTGCAAGGAGGCAGTTTCTTGGCTGCTGAGATGGCGAAGAGGGTGATGTTTTGTCCAAAGTCTATGAGGAGCGACGTGTTTTAGGGTAATTTTGCCCCAAACTTTTTTATTATGCTTTTGTAATTGGTTTTAGGTTTGCTTTAATGTGATATATTTGTGGATTTTGTGGTTTTAACTCGTATCTGATTTTGGTGTTTTGGTAAGTGTGTATTTCTATTAATGAATGTGTTTTGTTGTTCTTGGTTGATGAATTTGTTTCATCTATTACAATTATGGAAAATGTTATATTGTTATTATTTTTGGTGTAATTTTCATTTTATTTTTGGTTCACAATAAAGACATGTACATGAATCTGAATTTAGTTAGTTTTTCTGTTTCTATGGAGGGCTCTCTGATTTGATTGCATTGTTTGAATTTTCTCATCATCGGATTCTTTTCATTATGCTTCCAAGTGTCTACTTCTACTAAATATTTAATATATAGTTAAGTTTTGTGACAGATTTTCACTTTTTTACCCATTAAAAAACATTATGAATTGTGCTGTTGGAAACTTGTTGATTCATCAGTAGATTTTAAAAAACTGGTTGCAGCCGTTGACTGGTATCATGGGTTTGTCCCCTGGTGTCAGCGATCAGAGATACCGAGACATAATCCAGACGGATCTTTTGATGCTGAGCTAGAGCCTAGAGGTTGGTTTTAAATTTCTTGAAAGTTATATTTCCCATGGGGAATTACACAGACCAAAATCAGTAAAGGTAACAAACTTCTGCCGAATATTTGAGTTTTTGCCTTCTAAAGTAATGGTTGGTGATCTTTTCCCTCCTAGGGATGAGCATTTATCCCCGGGGCCCCAAATCCCCACATCCCCATCCCCATTGGGGGAAGAAAATTTGGGGAAAATTGGGGAAATGGGGGGGATTGGGATAAATTTTATCCCCAAATTCAAATGGGGATAGGGATGGGGGGACCCCTACCCCTACCCATCCCCATTTCCCCACTTTCCCCACAAATATATGGTAATGGGGATAGGGATGGGGATGGGGGGAGGTGCCCCCATCCCTATTTCCTCAATTCCCAAAAATATTATATTAATATATATATATATATTATATATTAATATTTTTATTATTCTATCTTACATTTTTACTTATTATATATACATCCTTTTAACTAGTGTTCAATTTAAAAATGTGTAATTTAATTATTAGTATATAGATTAATGCTTCAAAGTTGTCCATTCAATTTAAGGACTTTTGTTTAATTAGTGTTAAGAGTTATGACTTCTAATGTTGAACAAAATTAGCTTTCATTTGAATTTGTAATGGATTTTATTTCGAATTTGAATTTATGATGGATTTTGTGTTTTTAATTTTTTATAGTATGTAAAACAGGGGAAACAGGGAAACGGAGAAAAACGGGGAAAAACGGGGGGAAAATGGGGATGGGGATGGGGATGGGGGGACCTCCCCCCAAAACTCCCCCATCCCCATTTCCCCCAAATGGGGGGCGGGGGGATGGGGGGACTTATATCCATCCCCATTCCCCAAACACTCATCCCTATTCCCTCCATATTTTGAAATAAAAAGATGAGTTTAGTTTTCAATCAATATGAGCTCTTAAAACATGTAAACGGAACCGTGTTGGACATGACTGACATGAGTGTATGTAAGGGATATGTGTGTCCAAGATATGTACCATAAAACACTTATCTGCAGGTGTGTCAAGTGATTAAAGACAAGAATGGTTCTTTTTCTATTCGCCATTTTTTTTTTGGATATTACAACATTAGTAAAATTACCTATATTTTGCAGACATGAGTTTTACTAAGTTATGGAGGTAGAAAATTTGGACAACTAAATACTCAAAAAGGAATTAAGTTGTCTTTGCACTATAAGTGTAATTGGATAAAAATGGCCTTAGAAAATTATCTACTCTCAACACCCACACAAGTCTGTAGAACAATAACTATAAGTGATGTTATTTGATATGATCATGTTCTGTATCTTTGGATCTGAAACCTCTTAACTTATAATTAAATGTGTGTTTGTGTGCAGTTGGAGAAGACTTTTAGGTATTATCGAAATTAACTTTAGAGATCTTTTGTATGTGTGTGCCTATACACACATACTTTTTTTCAAAATGTTGTGCAATAGCAGCTGGTTGAGCTATATATATATATATATTATAGTGTATTTTCTCTAAATACAAGCATGGATCAATGCATCATAGGTATAACAAGCTGCTATTCTCATATATATATATTTAGAGAAAATACACTATATTTCAAGCCAATGGGAACATTTAGTTCAGAGCTGAGTAACAACATGGTGTTTAAATGAAGCGCTTGAGCAGCAGCTTCTTTCATATGTACCATGCAAGCTAAAACATCGACTTTATTATTTAAGCCAGAAGTTGTAGCTGCTCTTTTTTTTTACCCTGAAAATAACATAAAATGTAAATGATTGAAGTATAGCCAACTCTCTAAGTGGCTAGTTGGCTGCCTGTTAGGAAACTAGTTATCCGTGGGTTATTATTTACGTTGTGACTTATTGTTTGGGCATCTTTTTGTTTAATTACCCTAAATATGGCCCTATCTACAAGTAATTTTGAATTTCATTTGATTTCTCTTTTGGCTGCTGGGTAATTGATGGTACTATTTTTTGTCTGTTTTACTTTCAGACAACCGTGTCAGAGAGTTCCCTTTTTGACCATCTGATAAACATTTGGGAATTCAGTCCTGGCCCAATTCCAGGAAGTTGCAGTCTCTACCTTTTAGTCGACTTTAAGTTCCGATCACCGTTTGATCACCGCTTTATAAACGGGTAACAGTCTTTTCTTTATTTAAATTTCTTCTAGCTTGTTAACTCTAAATAATTTCTACATCATATTTTCTTCTCACATGTTTTTATATACATGAACAAATAGTCATGATGAAAATTTTAATTTCTTGAGGAACAAGCATGATCAAAATGTGTAGCTTTTGTAAAAAATTGCTTGAAGCTAAATGTGAACAGTGTTCTAACTTCTAAGTGATTGCTTGTGATACATGTTAGAATTTGCCTTTTCGTAGACTGGTACTGGCTCAGTCGTGTGTCTTTGGTAACATATCCTTGTACCACTGAGAAATAAAGTACTGTTAGCTCTACTTAGTAAACTTCTGCCGTCAGAAGCACCATCCAGAGGCCCACCTACCCCTCCTAAGACAAAATTGTAAATAATGTGTAAATTGTGATCAACGCAATATTTAAAATTTTATTTCATAATTTATATAGTAGTTACTGTTCACGTGATATATTATCTAGACAGAATAAAATTAATCATCCTAGTATTATTCTTAAGATTAATTATTTTTTTTCTTGTTTGTCCCTGTCTTCCCGGTTCCCAATTTGATCAAGTTGGTCAAGTGGGGAAGCATTTAACAAAGTGTCCATCAATGTAGGGGAAAAACTTGCATGCGATGGTCTCATTGCTATTTGGTGAGACCGTCCAATGCAAGTGTATCATTAAATTACAAATATAAAACTATAATTTAAAATTGCCACATATGCAAGTTGCATTGGACAGCTCACTAATTAACAATGAGACCGTCCCATATAAGTTTTTCTTTCGATGTAGGTCTAAAGACCTGACTTTTTCGTCTATTCAAATCACGTCACGTTTATTCAAATATATTATCAATATACTCAAAATATCTAATATTTTATTGCAAATATAAAATTATAATTTAAAATTGCCACATATGCAAGTTGCATTGGACAGTCTCACTAATTAACAATGAGACCGTCCCATATAAGTTTTTCTCTCGATGTAGATCCAAAGACCTGACTTTTTCGTTTATTCAAATCACGTCACATCTATTCAAGTATATTATCAATGTACTTAAAATATCTAATATTTTATTGCAAATATAAAACTATAATTTAAATTGCCACATAGCACACTTGCATTAGACAGTCTCACCAAATGGCAATGAGATCTTTCCATTTAAGTTTTTCTCGATTAAGATTCAAAGATCTGACTTTTTCGTCTATTCAAATCATGTCACATCTATTCAAATATATTATCAATATACTCAAAATATCTAATATTTTATTGCAAATATAAAACAATAGTTTAAAATTGCCACATAGCACACTTGCATTGGATAGTCCCCCCCAAATGGCAATGAGACTGTCCCATGTAAGTTTTTCTCTCGATGTAGATCCAAAGATCTGACTTTTTCAACTATTCAAATCATGTCAGGTCTATTCAAATATATTATCAATATACTCAAAATATCTAATATTTTAAAGAATAGTTTATATCGATCGTCTCAAAATATGAAAAATATCTAAGATATTTTGATTAAAATATTAATATTTAATTTCCTCCCATATTAACGAATAATATTGATGTCTAAGATGCACGGAAGCTTTTCTTCGTTGCGGAGATATTTATTTTCAATAATGCTACTTTGTTCAAATTTGGTGTCCAAATCCAATACATAAATAATGATACATCATTATAATCAATTCATTTAAAACATGAAAATCTAATATAATTTAAATGAATGGATTATAGTGATGCCACATCATTTGGACGCCGGATTTAAACACTAAATTTAGACAAATAAACATGAGGAATGCTAAAATCACTCTCTCAACCCACTCTCTCAACACTTTCAATTCCTGTGTTGACATAGGGGCAGTAATAAATGTTTTACATTAAAAATCTAACCTTTATAAATAGCTTACTTTTTCATTTTATTTACAATACAAACCAACAACTAATTTCCTAGATTACCCTTCTCCATTTAATATCAATTTATATATATATATATATTTAAAAATTGATATGTAGAGTTGTAGAGTTGCAGAGTTGTAAAGTAACAACACAAACAACAGACCTGATATATATATATATACACACAGGAATGTTCAAGTCAGTGCCCACTGACTTAATCAGTGCGTTGGATGTAGACCATTAGATTTACATACTTTGACTCAAAGTGTATGCACTTGTCAAAACTTTTTTATAATCAGTGGTCCACATGCATTGATACTAGTTACATCAGTGCGCACTTACCAGAACTGGAGCGTATATATATATTTAAAAATTGATATTAAATGAAGAAGGGCAATCTAGTAAATTAGTTATTGGTTTGTATTGTAAATAAATTGAAAAGGTAGGTTATTTATAAAGGTTGGATTTTTAATGCAAACATTTATTGCTGTCCACATATCAACACAAGAACATAGTGTATTGAGAGAGTGGGTTGTGAGAGTGAACTTAGCGCTCCTCAATGAACATTACTCATTTATTTTAGGTTTTTTCCAGGAATCGAAGGTGTTTTTATGTTTTGAAACATGAGAAGCGCAAGTAAATCATGAAAATAAGGAAAAGGACAACAAGGTAAGAAGGGGAGAGAGAGAGAGAGAGAGAGAGAGAGAGAGAGAGAGGCCGTGCGGTGTTAATTAACAGTAAAAGTGCAACACCACGTAATCCAAATTCTTCTCAAGTATTAGATATTTTTCCAAACTCCAATAAATATCTAGTTTCGATCAACTTCTAAATCAACTTCGTCATTGACATGGCAACATGATGGTCCCATTACACGTGTAAAAGCGGTGACAACTGTATCGTTTCTTCGATCTCCAACAACAACACCCACCTCTTAATTCATTTTCACCCTCTCCTTTTCTCTCTCTCTATCACTGTTTTTTCATCTTCTGATTTAGAGAAATCATCATCACCATCTGAACTTTTTTTATTATTATTTTTTTTTCATTTTATCAAAATTGTCTGAATGGATAGTTACAGGAAAAGTGAAACTCAGACGAGTTCACGGACATCTGAGTTTAGTCTTGAGCAGCAGTCGTCAGGCCAGTTTGCTCAGGATGATGAGACTTGGTCCCTGGTATATTATTATATTTTTCTTGTTTTGAATTTTGACATACTTTGCTTTTGCACTTTCTTTATAGTTTGCATTTTTAGCTTTTTAACAATGTTAAAATTTCCACAATCTTCGGTATTTTCAACCACTTTGTTTTCAATTTTAGTGATGTATTGTTTTTCTTGGTGGTGGTATTGGGATTCAGCTAGGTTAGGTTATCTGTGTTGTTGAATCTAAGTTGGATTGCTATTAGTAATTACTTTTGGTTTTAGACCATAGTTTCTCATGAATACTAGTTTAATCATAATTATGCCTCTTGTGAATATTGTATTTAAGATTGTTATAAAATTGGGACACTTGATAGCAGCTTTTACCTTTTGTAAGTGGAAAACAACTTAAACTAAATTGTTTAGTTCTCTGCTGCTATGCTATAGGCAGGACATAAAATGGCATGAATTTTAATAAATAAATTCATTCTAGGAGCGAAAAGTGTGGTTTTCAGTATACTAATTTCGAAAAGATATGATTAGACGTGTACTACTTTTGACGATCAAGATCATCAAATTTTTCTGTGTAGAAACATCTAAGTATTGTATGATTCCCAAAGGTGTCTAGAATTTCAAATTCAGTGTCAAGTAATGAAAGCCTGAAACTGTTGCGAAAAGTTCGTTATTGTAGTTATTTCGGAGCTGAACCTTTGAAGATGATGAAAAAACCGTCGCCATGTTAATAAAGCCTGTAAATTATGGAAAAGTTAGGAAATATATTGATGTTAATCCTCTATGACTTTCTCAACTCTTGGTTGCTTTTTGTTTGCTGCTGCCTAAAAACTGTATAATGAGCTATATAGTTTTTGTTGTCATTTTCTCACTTGATATGTACTAAGCTCTTTTGAGGGTTTTCTGATTACATAATGTTAATTGCATATCAGGATCCTCCAGTGGCAGAATCTGTGTCTACAGAATGGACAGATGATAAGCACAGCATGTACGTTAAATCCATGGAAGCATCTTTTGTTGACCAATTATATAATTCCTTGGATTCATTCGGTTGGCGTTCACCCAAAAAGAAGTCTTCGAATATAACATCATCTAGGCAAATACATCGGATTCCTGGCCAGGTTCGAAATTAATCTCTATTGTTTGAATATCTGTCCTCCCATTCTTTATTTATATATGCTTACTTACAATCTGTTGTGATTTGTATTGCTTCTCTATATCTTTATTTTAGTTTAAGGTTCTTCGAAGTGGTTGTTGGCAGAAGATCAACTTTGAAAGACCTGACAGTCAACTAAAGAAAGCACATGATCCTTCTGGTTTTTTGTCAAGTCCATGGATCCGGCACTATAAATCTTCTTGCAAACCTCAAACTTTAGCATCTCCAAGTCTTCCAGGTACTGCTGGACTGAAAAATCGAGCAGTCAATTCCAGTGGGAAGAACACAGTTTCTTGTGGATCAGCTAGTAGTTCAGAACACTTTGCTGCATGTCAGTCTCATTCATGCAATCAAGATTTGGTTGACAGCAATACAGGTACTTACAGAGTTACAGCTATATTTTGATTCTATTGAATCTACTACTACTTTTCTTTTGTGAAATATAACTTTACTACCTCTTAAATGGTACAGAGTTCCAAAATCTGAAATTTCATTGAGTTATCTAACTCTGATTCATCTTATGTTTGATTTCACTCTCTTATTTGGAGAAATTTACAGTTTCTAAAAAGACCGAAGATGGTATTGCTAGGAGTTTGGAAACTTGCATTTGAGATTTTAATTATATGGTTCCTAATTTATAGAACTGGAATAGTTGAAAAGATATTTTCAGGAGATGGAAACCTGTGAAGTCCAGTTTTATTTTTCTTTAGGAATCTATAAGAAAAAATTCATGCAGTGAACCTTGTTTGGATTATGACATGAATAAGTTGAGTATGATAATCACTTTCATGTGAAAATTTAAGTTTTGCGATTGATTCATTTCACTATGGCAATTTGAAGGGCTCTTTAGTCTCTAATGCAGAGATTGTCATGACCTATGCCACACTTAAATAACTTGAGCTCTGAGAATGCTTGTGTTCTTGCAGAGGTGTCAGATCAGAACTTCACTGATGAGGAAATCAAAAGTGAAAAGCTGAGCAGTACGTGGAGCTCAAAAAAAGATGAAAACTTCTAGACGTGATCAGGTAAGATTTACAATTGATTTCCAAGCATTTTTGTTCATTAGAGTCCTGAGATTACAGTATATTGTAGCATCTGAATTTAATTTTGGTCATCCCTCCTGTGATGGTTTAGGTCGTTCTGCACAGCAATCCTCCGAAACAGGAAATGGTCCTGACTCCTGAGAAGAGGAACTTGCATCATCAGTAACCCTCAGATGAAAATTGCAAATGGGTTGTTTAATTACTTTCTAACCAAAGGGGTGATTCCAAGAGACTATGTGCCCAGTAATTTCGATGAGTTAACCAAGCTCTTATATGAGCGTTTGTGCATATGGTTACGGCATGACTAGTTGCATCAGAACATATGACCCGCAAGTTGGGTCTACCTTACAGGAGTAATATTGTACATTTCATTCCATAACAAAAATGCAACAGAGCTGAATAGTAATTGTTTCAATGGCGTTACGACAATTCAGCTATTGCAGTACTTGAATGTAAGATTTGAGATGTTCAGTATTACTCGATCTATACTTATATATATTTATGTTCCAAGTTATCATGTTTTAGATCATTTTTGCTTCTATTTTTAATTTAATACATGGTATGGTAGGTGGTTTGATATTTTATCAGCTATTAGAGGATGCTGAAAATTATCTTCATTTTGATATTATCAGCAGCATTGAAGAGAGTCTGTTCGGTTTTATTTTTGATTTCGCAACAGAAAAAGAGGCTGCGATAAAAGTTTTTCAAACAAACATTGCATTCTAGTTGATTAGTTGGTTATTATTCAAGAATCTCCCGTAAACATAGTTAGTTGTATAATTCAAGCACAAAAGATAAAAAAGTAAATTTCAAATTTGCAATCCTTCAAAGCCCTTATGAGCCATGTGTACTTTGAGAATTTGGAAATTGTCTCATATTTTTATTTTTATTTTTTGAAATACAATTTTGAGATTTAGTAGGAGATATGATTTGAACATATTATTGTGAGGTGATTGGTAGCCAACTCAAATTTGACGAAATTGTCTCATTACATGTGTAGATAATATCTATATTTTTCTTTTTAAATGCTATGTTCAATTGTTTTTGTGTTTATTTATTTTATATTTTATATTATTATTTCAATTTTGAACAATAAATTTGAGAATTTAGGTAAGAGGATACTATTTAAATTTACAATCTTATTGATGCGAATCGGAAAAAGTTATCATTGAGTGGTTTTTTAGTTTTTGTATGTTCTTTTTTTCTTACTAAAAGCATTTTTAATTTAACTTTTAATACAAAAATGTGAAAGGTTTTCGACAATCTAACATGGAAGCAAAGAATAAAATATCAGTATCGGTATCGATATCCGGCATCTGAATTTATGGATATATCGGGGATATTATCGATATCGGTGGATATTCGGTAAAAAATTTAAAAAAAAATGATAGATAGGGGATATTATCGATATCGGTTGATATTCGGTAAAAAAAAAAAAAAAAAATGATGGATACTTACATCTAGAGTTAGAATTTTTCTGTGAAACTTTAGGACAAACTTAAACAAATAATTATACATCAAATGAATCATATTTCAACGATAAATTAACATATTTTTTGAGTTTATTATAAATTATAATATAGATAGAGTTTGTATATAATTTTTAAAATTGAGTATTTAATAGAATAATATTTTATTTTACTATATACAATATAAAGAGATTAAATATTTAATAAACAAAATTATCATTCAAAAATATATGGTTTCATACTTCAAAGATTTTATCATAAATCATAATTCGAGGAAATGGTGAAAAATATCACTTTTTCCAACTCATTTGGTGATTCTATGACCGGTTTAATAACTTAAGTTTAAAAGACACTTATTATGGTGAACTACCAAAATTGCCTTCAGATAATCATTTATGCTATTCTGCTTGTACTTTTCTCTCTCCACACTTCCAACAAAAACGATAATCGAGTTAGTCTCTCTCTCTCTCTCTCTCTCTCTCTCTCTATCTCTCTCTCTCTCAATACAAATAGAAGTTCAAGATCCAAACAACTGGACGTGCTTCATTACAACAAGGTAATATTTCTTGCAAATACTTCTTTTCATTTGTTCACATTTTCATTGTGACAATTGTGGATCTCCGAGACTTTGTCACATTTTTTCGAGCTTTTTAAAGTAGTATCCTAGCTTTTTAAAATGATCTCCGAGCTTTTCTATGTCTTCTCCGAGCTTTTTCATGTCTTATCCGAGCCTTTTCATATCATCTCCGAGATTTTTCAAAAATCAATAATCGAGCTTTTTCAAGTCTTCTCAAGACTTTTCAAAAATCACTAATCGAGACTTTTCATGTCTTCTCCGAGCATTTTCATGTCTTCTTCGAGCCTTTTCATATCATTTCCGAGACTTTTCAAAAATCACTAATCGAGCCTTTCAAGTCTTCCTCGAGCCTTTTCAAGTCTTCCTCGAGCCTTTTCATGTCTTCTCCGAGACTTTTCAAAAATCATTAATCGAGTCTTTTCAAGTCTTCTCCCAGCCTTTTCATATCTTCTCAAAAATCACTAATCGAGACTTTTCATGTCTTCTCCGACCCTTTTCATATCATCTCCGAGACTTTTCAAAAATCACTAATCGAGCCTTTTCAAGGTTTCTCCGAGCCTTTTCATGTCTTTTCCGAGACTTTTCAAAAATCATAAATCGAGCCTTTTCAAGTCTTTTTTCGAGCCTTTTCAAGTCTTCTCCGAGCCTTTTCATGTCTTCTCAAAAATCACTAATCGAGCATTTTCATATCTTTTCCGAGCCTTTTCATATCATCTCCAAGACTTTTCAAAAATCACTAATCGAGCCTTTTCAAGTCTTCTCCGAGACTTTTCAAAGAATCACTAGTCGAGCCTTTTCAGGTCTTCTCCGAGACTTTTCATTGAATTACTAATCGAGCCTTTTAAAGTCTTTTTCGAGACCAAAAATGTTTTCTTCGAGACTTTCATGTATTCTTTGAGACTTTTCTACTGTTCTCCGAGCCTTTTAAATATCCTCACTCGAGGCTTTGTAAATGTAATTTGTGAAAATATTTTGTACTCCTGAGTTTTTATTAATAGTTTTTATTAATTTGACAACATCATGAATCGGGTTAGAATACTAATATCTTACAATGGTCGATGGGAGCAACTACCCGACGGAAGTCAGAGGTTTGTTGGATCCGATAACCAAGGAATGTATGTGTCAAAGAATATGACTTACGAAAACTTGGTGGCGATCGTGCATACCGTTGTGAAGTATGATGTAAACAAATTCAATGTTGATCTGGCATCAATATCAATCGTTCCTGACAGTACATGTCGTACATTTATAAGAAATAACGATGATGTTCAGTTTATGCTAAGGGAAGATCGGATGATCCCTCAAGTATGTGTAAGTCTAACTCAGAGGACAACTGAAGATGTGATAGGGAATGATATTCCTCCTTTTGAAAATACCCAACAATTTGGATCCTTTAGCGGTAGCAACCAAGTGTATCCCCAAAGGAGTTTCGTCAAAAGTGGGGAAAACATGTGTGGTGTCCCACCAGTAGCGGTTAACCAAGTAGTTGAACCTCAATTTGGCGATGTGTTTGGTTGTCGAATTGAGCAGTACAATGAGATGGACAATTACTCGAACCATGAGGTGGATAATGAGGCAAATAATGAACAGGTAGATGATCTAGAAAATGTGGACGAAGAGCCTACACAAATTCGAACACAAGGAAGACATGTACAAGGAGTTAGTTGCACTGTGCCAAATATGTCTGGGACTTCCGAGGTCCGACATGATATAACTGTATCTGATTCTGATAATACGATAACGGGGGTTATTCCCAGAGCAGATTCATACTCGTTTGGTATTGGTAGAAACAGCACCTTGGTAACGCAAGAACCTACAAGCATGATTTATAAAGGTAATTTTTCCCGAGTAAAAAGGATTTGAAGAGCCTAGTTGGCCTTTTTTCAATGCAGGAGAACTTTAAATGGAAGGTGAAAAGGTCTAATAAGACAACGTTACATCTAGTTTGCATCATTGACGACTGTACGTGGAAATTAATAGCAGTGAGGAGAGATAAATGGACTTACTTCCAAGTCAAAAGTTTTGTCAACCAACACAGTTTTCCTTTGGAGGAGGTTCACCGTCGCCACCGACAAGCTAGTGCAGTCATAATCAGAGAAGTCATTGCACCTAGACTTTAACAACATGATGGTCGTCTCATGCATCCGAAGGACATAATCGCTGATATGAAAACAATGTATGGCATCCAAGTGATGTACAGTAAGGCACATGATGCCTTGCAATATGCATTGTCATTGACCTATGGAACGCATGAAGAAAGTTTCAAACTGTTACCATCTTTTGCGTACGTTCTGGAACAGCAAAATCCTGGCACAATCACCGACTTACAGTGCGTAGACGATGATACATTCCTGTACTTTTTCATGTCGTTAGGGTCCTCAATTAGAGGTTTCCGAAGGTGTATGCATCATGTGATTGCAGTTGATAATACCCATTTAAAGGGAAGATTCGGGGGTACAATGTTTGTTGCAACTACACAAGATGGAAACAAACAGGTGTATCCAATTGCTTTTGGGTACGGTGACTCAGAAAACAACCTTTCATGGGAGTGGTTTTTGGAATGCTTGAGGGTTGCCCTTGGTCATGTAGATGATCTGGTTTTCATTTCCGATCGCCATGCAAGCATTGAAGCGGGGATTTCTAAAGTGTTCCCTTATGCAACCCATACTATTTGTTGTTGGCATTTTGGTGAAAATATGAAGAAGCGATTCCACAGAAAGGATGTTGCCGACATAATGGATTCAGCAGCTAGGACGTATAGTGAATTCAATTATAACAGGCACATGGAGGAGTTACGTAGGCTGCACAAGGGTGCATTCGATTATACCATTGCTGCCGGTCCACACAAGTGGTCTTGCGTACACTGTCCCCAAAGAAGGTACAGACTGATGACCACAAATATTGCAGAGTGCATAAACTCATGCCTAAAATTCGCACGACAACTGCCAATGATGACACTGGCGGAGTTCATTAGGAATATGCTACAAAAGTGGTTTCACGATCGTCATGCAGCTGCACGGTCCATGCGTCATCAATTGACCGACGCAACACATCTTGTGATCCTAAAACGTGTCGAGAAGTGCAATTATATGCCCGTAAATCCGGTTGACTAGAACATATTCTCCGTCAAATTGAAGGGAAACCAATGGACGGTTAACTTACATTTGAAGACTTGCACATGCAACAAATTCCAAATGGACCATTTCCCATGTTCTCATGCACTCGCAGCGGCAAGGTACATGAGATGTTACAGTTAACGATTTATATTACCCACAAACATGAATCTCATTGTTTTCATTTTGTAGGGAGCGAAACTTGGATTTCACATCTCTGTGTGCGGACTACTACAAGAGAGAGACACTTATTGATGCATACTCGGTTCTTATTATGCCTGTTGGCTATCCTTCTTCATGGGTAGTGTCATCCGACATCGCATCTCGGGTGGTTTTAAATCCAAAGTCGAAGAGACAATCAGGTCGCCCGATGGAGGGTTGACATGCCTCGTCTTCGGAGAGGACAACCACACAGTCGTGTAGAAGATGTGGACAATCAGGACATAATAGCAGGCGGTGCTCTAACCCGACGATGGTTACTGAAGGTCCCAGCATAAGTGTTCCTGATGAATACCGTCGCAAGTGCGACATCTGTCATTCAATTAGACATAACAAACAAACGTGTCCTGAGAAAGACTCTACCGTGGAATGAATGGAGCCGTTGAGGTAGGTGATCAAACATAACAAGGCAATACAAGAGGCCCCTGAGTTGCCACCAGAAAAGCTTGTGATTGCTAATGTGGGACGGCAAGATGCTAGGAAGCACCTTAAGGAACATGTCTCCAACTTGATGTCTCTAACTTGATGTCTTCCAACATCGTTCAGACGTTGGGAACCATGCTCGATACAGTTGTGTTATGAGACCGTTGGTTATTATGCTTTTTTATGTTGAACTATTATGATATATTTATTGGTTGTTCGTTTAATGCCATATTGGATCTTTTGTTATAGTGTCTACAATTCATTGTATTGTTTATAGATTTCAATATATCAAATGTGTGTTCAAGTGTTAATTACAAACAACTAAATTTTTTTAAAAAATCATTTTATTTCATTACTCAAATGTTATATACATCAACTAAATCACTAACTGAAAGATTAATCCTTCGAGTTATAAAAAACCTCCACATCCATCTTTTCTCGGATGGTGCCCATTTTGTTTTCTGACCAGTCGAACGTATCCTTGTTCGCTGCCAGGTACTCTATCAATTTCAAAGTATGGGCACCACAGTTGCCACTGCAATTCACCACATAAACAACCGTTAGAATTGAATGTTATTAAAACCAATTGGGATAGAATAAGATCTTAAAATAGTCATACCCTCTATCCTGTAAAGGCACAGGGTCTCTAGACACAATGTTGAGTGGAAAGGGTTTATTTTGCAATGTGTACGTCATATCGCCCCTCTGTTTACGACCGTGAAATTCCACCGCATGCAGCATCGACGGTAAAAAATATCGTAAGCAAGCTGCGTTTTCCTATGGCGAAATGGTACCTCCTGCCTGAATGGGTCCATCAGGTACATACTCCCTATTGTGAGGTCGACTCTAGCTAGTGCCCAATGCGTACGTCCAAGGTTGCAATGAATCAAAACCTATATGTGTTTCAACAAAGTGTTATCACTGTGAAATTTATTTAAAATTCTAATTCAAACAATGTAAATTAAACACTGACCATGTCAACTTCGTTCCATGGTTTGGTTCCTACCGGGACCAATCCACGTACCACCATCTGGTCATCAGCGGACCACTAATGCTTGAACAAAGACCAACCGCGGTTGGGTTTGTCGGCCCCACTTCCCATCAATCTCTTCCAGTCATTCAATAACCATGATTGTATAAAGAAAATTTATAAAACGTTAGCTGAAAGATGTACGAAACACATAAATAGAGGTTTAAAAATCATACAACTTAAACACTTACATAGAACTGTGAATCCAGTATGTTGATCCTCGGACTGTAGACAGTGGAGTAATATCTCTGACGCTTCCGCAGAATATACAAGTACTTGTCTATATGCTGACAATTTCAACATTTTGTATTGTTAGCATTCTACTATTTCAGAAACATTTTATACACAATGTTCAGGTAAGGACCATACCGTATCCTCCAACTCCATGATGTTGGTTTGAAACCGATGGAACCAAGGGACACCAACTGGCTCGAGTAGATCCACATCACGCCTACATAATTGTTGAAGAAGTTAGATAAGAAAGTAGTTTTACTTAGGAGTTTCAAAATACAAAATTTTTTTTATAATATCTGCGATTATACTTACAATTCCCCAGTCGAGTTCCTCTTATAGGCTTGGTACACTGTAAGGTGGTCAGGATCTATCAATGCGTGGGGCGCCCATACATGTGGTGGTTGTGGCATAACCCTTGGCCTCTTCGGCCGAGAGAGGTCAATGTATGGGGTCCGCTGCTACCAACCTGGCTTGCGAACCCGATCCTGACGTTGAAGGAATCCGATCCAGCTCAGTGCGATCCACTAAATGGGTGCACTATAAGGAGGAACTCTGTCCCCGTGTATTGCCTCCAGAGGTGCCATGTATGGAGGGACTCTATCCACATGTATCGCCTGCATGGGTGGGCTATAAGTAGGAACTATGTCACCGTCGATCGCTTGCAGGTGTAATCTCTTTGGGTGCGCTGAGACTGAGGATCTCTGTCCCTATGGAATGAATGAAGGGGTGCTCTGCACTAAAATCAACCGGAGGGATGTGCTGTAAGGAGGTGCTCTATACCAAGCCCTAAGAATGAACAGGCTAGTCTGGTAAAACCTACTGAGGTTCCTGCTCTATTTCCATAGGTGTTATATCTGTACCACTAGTTCCACAAGTAACCTCCTCTCGTGGTGTCACACCAGGCCCCTGTTAATCACCCTAATGACTACCTGTCCTCCCTCTGGGACTAAAGTCTCGGTGTCCTCCTTCGTCATCGAAGGGTGGGTCATCGAACCGTGTACCTCGAGTACGGGCGTGCGACGTCAAACTCTGAAGCCTCCGAATCAAATCTAGCAACTCCTGATGCTGTTGATCTCGCTTCTCATTACTCTTTCACACCTCATCTTGTAACTCACGTAACACATCCATCAGTTCAGTATACCGATAGTCCTGAAAGGATTTTGAAATTGTCAGTACTAAAACCGTTCACTCGATTGAAATTAAATAATACGGTAAAAAGAATTATACGTACCTCTGCTTGCCCTCCAACGCCTCCTTGTAAGTCATCTCCAGTTCGAGAGTTATCTCTAGTTCGAGGCTTTCTAGGCAACGTGAATCGAATCTGCCTAGTCCTCGAGGGACGAATATTACGACCGTCAGAGTCAGAACCCTCCGTGTCATTGGGTTCGAAAGATAGACCCTCAGTGTCATTGGTTCCGGCAGTTGCATATCATTCGGGGTTAGAGATGAGAACAGGTATATCACCGACATCAGCATCATACAAATTGCCTCCCTGGGAAATGCCATCGAAGTACCGTTCAGCCCTTTCAGTTGTCGTCGGCACCAATTTCACCTTCGCAAACATCTGAAATTGCAGTTAGACCAATGTAATTGTATACATACTAATAGTTATGAACATAAAAAATATATATATATATAGATATTTACACTTTCAAGGAAAATGATATTCAACTTCTCCCCCATCGGTGGCGTACTCAACTCCCATTTCAGAATTCGGGGGGAGAGCTCGATTTCCCTCCGCTTCCCACATCCGATGTTGCCAAGCTCGGGGATTACCTCGAAAGCAAATATCTGCGAAACTGCTAAGAACGATAAGAATCCAATACAATACATCAGTCATATGGAAAAAATAATAAATTCAAAATTCTCACCAACAGGGCGTGCGTTAGATCATATATGTTGTATGTCTCTGTGGTATGTATGTCAACGCCCTTTCATCGCTGGCGTTGTTCAAACCGCCTACGTCGACCATCCAACGCATGCTTGAAACCGTATATAGACCGCCTTTACACGTGTGCATCCCAAGGGAACGCATCAAAAACGTCCAAGTCCTCAACTAGGCGAAGCTGCCATACTGGAACTTTCTCTCTCTCGTCCAACCCCATCAGTATCCAGTTAAGCATATACAATAAGCACAGCTTAACCGCGATGCAACTCACGAATAAGCAACCGATGTACAATGCCATCGTGATGCAACTCACGAATAAGCAACCGATGTACAATGCCAGCTGAAAACTTCATCCCACAATCCATCCGAATGAGGTCTCCAAAACATGACTCAGTATACCGACGTCGTTCTTCGACTGCAAGATGTTCAGGTACCTTGTTAAGTGCGTTGTAGATATCTGTAAGGCCATCAAAATGGTTATGTCGAGTTATTTTCCCCGAGTACCTTTCTTCTTCTTGAGTTTTAAGCGAATCTTTTAATTGATTCCTCATCTGCATATTGACATTAAAAAAATATATCTAGTTAAATAAAATAAATAATATAAAAATGAAAAGTTTCGGACACTATATGAAAAGGCTCGGACATTATATGAAAATGCTCGGAAACTATATGAAAAGGTTCGGAGACTATAATTCACAAACACAGGTAAAAAAAATTAAAAAGCTCGGATTACTATTCAAAAGGCTCGAACAGTGTATATAAAGGCTCGGAGCTAAAAAATTTTTCAACCAAATCAAACGGCTCGGATTACTTTTTTAAAGTCTTGGATGGTTATTCAAAAGGCTCGAAACCAGTGTTAAAAGACTCGGAGATTCAAAATTAAAAATTTAATATAAAAGGCTCTATTTAAAAGTCTCGGACAGTTATTGAAAAGGCTCGAAACAAGTTGTAAAAGGCTCGGAGATTCTAATTCTAGAAACCTATTCATATTCCTTAAAAGGCTCCGATTACTATTTAAAAGTCTCGGACAATGTTTTAAAAGGCTCGGATCCTATTTTAAAAGTCTCGAAGCTAGTGTGAAAGGCTCGGAGATTCAAATTGCAGAAACTTATTTAAATTGCTTGTAAAAGGCTCGGATTACATATGACAAAGCTCGGAAAAGGCTCGGAAAGGCTCGGAGAAGGTTTTAAAAGGTTCGGAGATTCAAATTGCATAAACATATTCAAATTGCTCGGAAAAAGCTCAGATTACATGTGAAAAAGCTCAAAAAAAGCTCGGATAAGGTTTTAAAAGGTTCGGAAACCCAGAACTTCATCGTGTTCAACAGAATTTTTTTATAAATTTAAACCCTAACCTAATCAAACAAACCTAATCAACAACAACAAATCAAACATAATATACATGTCTAACCAACATCCAACATCAAACGCATATAAAAGTTTCAACAACAAAAACGCGTGAGAAAATCATATCACCTTCTCTTCGACTTCAAGACTGTATCTCCACCGCCGGTAGGTTTCCCGTGAGATTTAGTACCAGATTTTTTGCACCCAAGGTCTCTCTTTCCACTATTCTCTCCCTTTCCCTCTCTCTCAACTTTTTTCTCTTCAGACGTAAAATGACAAAAATGAGGGTATTTTTGTCTGGTCACCTAAATAGGTGCTTTTTAAACTTACAATAGTAAACCGGTGACATTCTCACAAAAGCCCCTCCAAATAGTGACAAAAAATTTTTGAACCCATCATAATTCATATATAATAATACATAGCATGTTTGAAATTTAAAACCAAAATGAATTTCTTACTGGTTCAAATACATAAGATACGATTCGAACAATATTTTTCCTAGGAAAACGTGCTAGCATAGTTTTCAAGGTAGTTATTAATATGTTACACGTATGTTGTTTGATCTCTTACAATTGATCTATAAATCGGGTAGTTTGGATTTACCCAACTTTGTGGATATTGTTGATCTATATGCATAGGTATTACATATGGCATTTGTGGAGAAGGATAATCAAATATACTGCAACCACCAAAACTACCATAATATAATACATGAGAACTTGACCTTGTCTGCGAATCACTCAAAGAACTATTTTATTGTCCATACTCATTGAGGAGAGAGTCATATTCAAAGAATCTTCATTAATTTGACTTGTTCCTCTATGTTGTCTACCACGATTTTAATCAAAATTACCTGTATAAGCATCCCAACCTCCGGCACAAACATCCCAACTTGTTGCACCAGCATCCCAACCTCATCCATCATATCCATCATCTCCATAATCTTTTCCTCCACTATTTTCATCAGAGGTATGTTGGTCATCGAAAGAGTTTCTAATAGTAACTCCACGATCTACACCAACTTCTTCTCTAATCACTTGTTCAACATTTATTCCCATGTCTCGAGCATGAGAAGCAATTTGTGGATCAAGATTTCCCTAAGAATCATCCAAATAGGCATGTCTAACCTAATAAAAAAAAAAAAGAATTCTCATTATCATCCCCTACTTCAACAGCTACTTGAAGTAGTTCCATAAAACAGTTTCATCTACTTTATTTTTTTCGGCTGCCATATCCATAAGTTTCAACTTCATATTATAATAGCAATATACAAGTTGTTAAAGCTTATAATAGGCAAGACGGTTTCCTTTGTTTTGTGTGAATTAAATCAAATGTGGACCAATTTCTTTCGCATGTAGAAAATGATGTTGTTTGTGACAGTATGCGAACTGCTATTGCACGCAATGATGAAGCACAATTTCCATACATTACCCACCAATCAACTGCAATAAAAATTATTAAGTATTTTTTGTATGAACACCATTTTAATGATATTCTTATTTATTATCATTACATAGATTTTTGAAATAAAACTTATATACCCGGTTGCATTTTGCTTCTAGCTGCCATAATTGCTCATTCACCAAAACTTTTTTGTCCATCCTTAAAGTACATGATTTACATTCATGACTCATGAGATCCGTATATAAATAATATATATAAATATGAGTATATGACATAATACTCCCATGCAAAGAAGTTATAATATTGAAATTATAAAATTGATTGTAAGTTGTAACTTTTTACTTCATTTCCAAAATTAGCAATCTCTGCAGCTTTAGGGTATAATTGTGTATAGACAATATGTACGGCTTTCAAAAGATCTGAATTATACCTAATATTGTCTATATATTGGTATTTTAGGTTCAAATAGTAAGCTAGAAAAATAAAAAATATTAATTGAGGTACTTTTTTTTTTGTTTAAATTTTTTAATAAATATTATGAGTTTTACACGTTTTAGACAAACAAATTAGATTGCTTTCACAATCTTTGCCCACTTCTACTTCAATAATTATACTATTGACCATTGTGTTGAAAATTTTTATAAATTTGTTAATGCTTCCTTTAAAATAATTTTCAATATAGATTATTTGAAAAATAATTTAAGTGTTTAAAATTAATTTTTTTTTTAAAAAAAATAATTTACAAAATATCTCTGGATTTCGGGATGAAATTCACAATATTTCAGGAATATTGAGAGATTTTTATAGATATTTCGAAATCGACCGAATTTTTGCTAGACATTGGATATTACCCCTGTTTCAATATCGATCCCTCCAAAATATGAAAATATCAGTGGATATATCGATTTTAAGTTCCTTGCATAGAAGTATAAACTTCATTTCATTATTCTTTAGCAAGTTCTAGCCTCTTTAAATGTAACTGTAATAATAAGAAATTTGAAATTACATAGGTATTTTTTTTTTTAAATGGTTAATCACAAACTTTTACGGATTCTCTTTGAAAAGTATTGAAGCGTTATGTTTTAATATAAGGATATGGTTCGAATTTATCACCTTAATGATATAGGTGTGTTATTCTTAATATAGGATTCGTAACTCAAATTAATGAACTTTTAGGTTTAAAAGATATACTACTAAATACGGATATATTAATTCGAACATATACGAATATATCAATTCAAATCTGAAATATTATTATAATGATTTTTTTTTTTTTTGAAGTATAATATTATATAAATTCAAGGTTTTTTTTAGGGAGGGGATTTCAAACACACAACTCATTGGTGCATGTGTGAGAGATTTACCACCAGACCAATCTCATCTCATCAAAATATTATCATAATGAACATTGTATATCAAAAAATCAAAAAAATTAATCAAGTGACCTTAAAAAAAAAAAAAAAAAAAAAAGGGCAACAGACGTAACGCAGCCGCATCCAAGGCGGACAACACAGCACCAATGAGTCATGACCCAACCCATTGTCTTGACTCTTGCGTGGTCAATTTAAACCTTAAGAAGCCTCTCTTCCAAGTTCCAAGTTCCAAGTTCCAAGTTTCTTCTCTTCTCTATTTCTTTTCTTTTCTTTTCATTTCCAAACATAGAAAATTTAAATAAGGAGAAAGAAACTCACAGTTTTTCTTCTCCCAAAAAAAAAGAAAAAAAACTATTTAATGACGAGTCACGAGACGAGACCAGACGACACGCATATCCCTCGATTTCGCTTTGGCTGTCCGAGACTCCGATACTCTTGAGATTACGTACTCTACTAAAACTCCTATCTTAGCTCCAAAAGAGGTACGTCTTTCGCTTCTATTTTATCTAGGATTTTGATTTATTTCCAATTCCAAACCATCACATTTCCTGAAATTATTTGTTTTCAATTTCTTATCTTTTTACCAGATTTGACGATAATAAGCTCCAGCTCCAATTGTAGCCGATTAGGCTGTATTGTGCTTTTAATAAATTTACAATGCCGCCATTTATGTCAGCCTCAAAAGCCATCGGTTCCGTGATTTCACGTAAAACTGGTGCCAGACATTTGATTAATTCCGCCAAATCCGATGCACAGTTACCGAAACCCGATCGGATTCGTCGGTTTAGTAGCATAGCAGGAGTCGAGACTACGTCAGTCTGTAAATTGATTGGTAGTCACGATTATATCGATTTTTCAGCCAAGACTTCGTGTAATGGTACTGGTATTGTGCAAGGAGGCAGTTTCTTGGCTGCTGAGATGGCGAAGAGGGTGATGTTTTGTCCAAAGTCTATGAGGAGCGACGTGTTTTAGGGTAATTTTGCCCCAAACTTTTTTATTATGCTTTTGTAATTGGTTTTAGGTTTGCTTTAATGTGATATATTTGTGGATTTTGTGGTTTTTAACTCGTATCTGATTTTGGTGTTTTGGTAATTGAGTATTTCTATTAACGAATGTGTTTTGTTGTTCTTGGTTGATGAATTTGTTTCATCTATTACAATTATGGAAAATGTTATATTGTTCTTATTTTTGGTGTAATTTTCATTTTATTTTTGGTTCACAATAAAGACTTGTACATGAATCTGAGTTTAGTTAGTTTTTATGTTTCTATGGAGGGCTCTCTGATTTGATAGCATTGTTTGAATTTTCTCATTATCGGATTCTTTTCATTTTGCTTCCTAGTGTATACTTCTACTAAATATTTAATTTATAGTTAAGTTTTGTGATAGATTTACTTTTTTTCCCATTAAAAACCATTATGAATTGTGCTGTTGGAAACTTGTTGATTCATCAGTAGATTTTATATGCATATTAGAAAGAAAAAATCTTGAATGTTGTTCTTTAGGTTTGCTTCACATCATTGCCTGTGCTCCTTATGGATTCTAGATGAGAATGTGATAGGCTGATACAACTTTTGGTTGCCAAGTATACTCCAGAGCAGTCATTTGATGTGGTTGCAGCCGTTGACTTGTATCATGGGTTTGTCCCCTGGTGTCAGCGATCAGAGATACTGAGATATAATCCAAACGGATCTTTCGATGCTGAGCTAGAGGTTGGTTTTAAATTTCTAGTTGAAAGTTATGTTTCCCACTTGGAATTAAACAGACCAAAATCAGTAAAGGTAACAAACTTCTGCTGAATATTTGAGTTTTTGCCTTCTAATGTAATGGTTGGTGATCTTTTCCCTCCATATTTTGAAAGAAAAAGATGGATTTTAGTTTTCAATCAATATGAGCTATGTCTCATGAGCTCTTAAAACATGTAAACGGAACCGTGTTGGACATGACTGACATGAGTGTATGTAAGGGATATGTGTGTCCAAGATATGTACCATAAAACACTTATCTGCAGGTGTGTCAAGTGATTAAAGACAAGAATGGTTCTTTTTCTATTCGCCATTTTTTTTTGGATATTACAACATTAGTAAAATTACCTATATTTTGCAGACATGAGTTTTACTAAGTTATGGAGGTAGAAAATTTGGACAACTAAATACTCAAAAAGGAATTAAGTTGTCTTTGCACTATAAGTGTAATTGGATAAAAATGGCCTTAGAAAATTATCTACTCTCAACACCCACACAAGTCTGTAGAACAATAACTATAAGCGATGCTATTTGGTATGATAATGTTTTGTATCTTTGGATCTGAAACCTCTTAACTTATAATTATGTGTGTTTTTGTGCAGTTGGAGAAGACTTTTAGGTATTATGGAAAATAACTTTAGAGGAGTTGCAGAAACTAAATTTATTATCTTTTGTATGTGTGTGCCTATACACACATACTTTTTTTCAAAATGTTGTACAATAGCAGCTGGTTGAGCTATATATATATATGTTATAGTTTATTTTCTCTAAATACAAGCATGGATCAATGCATCATAGGTATAACAAGCTGCTATTCTCATATATATATATAGAGAAAATACACTATATTTCAAGCCAATGGGAACATTAAGTTCAGAGCTGAGTAACAAAATGGTGTTTAAATGAAGCGCTTGACAGCAGCTTCTTTCATATGTACTGTGCAAGCTAAAACATCGACTTTATTATTTAAGCCAGAAGTTGTAGCTGCTCTTTTTTTATACCCTTAAAATAGCATAAAATGTAAATGATTGAAGTATAGCCAACTCTCTAAGTGGCTAGTTGGCCGCCTATTAGGAAACTAGTTATCCATGGGTTATTATTTACGTTGTGACTTCTTGTATGGGCATCTTTTTGTTTAATTACCCTAAATATGGTCCTATCTACAAGTAATTTTAAATTTCATTTGATTTCTCTTTTGGCTGCTGGGTAATTGATGGTACTTTTTTTTGTCTGTTTTACTTTCAGACAACCGTGTCAGAGAGTTCCCTTTTTGACCATCTGATAAACATTTGGGAATTCAGTCCTGGCCCAGTTCCAGGAAGTTGCAGTCTCTACTTTTTAGTGGACTTTAAGTTCCGGTCACCGCTTTATAGACGGGTAACAGTCTTTTCTTTATTTAAATTTCTTGTATCTTGTCAACTCTAAATATTTTCTACATCATATTTTCTTCTCACATGTTTTTATATACATGAACAAATAGTCATGATGATAATTTTAATTTCTTGAGGCACAAACATGATCAAAATGTGTAGCTTTTGTAAGAAATTGGGTGAAGCTAAATGTGGACAGTGTTCTAACTTCTAAGTGATTGCTTGTGATACATGTTAGAATTCGCCTTTTCCTAGACTGGTAATAGCTCAGTCATGTGTCTTTGGTAACAGATCCTTGTACCCCTGAGAAATAAAAGTACTGTTAGCTCTACTTAGTAAACTTCTGCCATCATAAGTACCATCAAGAGGCCCACCTACCCCTCCTAAGACAAAATTGTAAATATTGTGTAAATTGTAATTAATGCAATATTTTCAATTTTATTTCATAATTTATATAGCAGTTACTGTTCACATGATATATTATCTAGACAGAATAAAATTAGTCATCCTAGTATTATTCTTAAGATTAATTATTTTTTTCTTGTTTATCCCTGTCTTCCCAATTTGATCAAATTGTCAAGTGGGGAAGCATTTAACAAAGTGTCCATCAATGTAGGGGAAAAACTTGCATGGGACGGTCTCATTGCTATTTGGTGAGACCGTCCAATGCAAGCGTATCATTTACATTACAAATATAAAACGCTAATTTAAAATTGCCACATATACAAGTTGCATTGGATAGTCTCATCAAATAGCAATGAGACCGTTCCATGTAAGTTTTTCTCTCGATGTAGATACAAAAACCTAACTTTTTCGTCTATTCAAATATATTATCAATATACTGAAAATATCTAATATTTTATTGCAAATATAAAACTATAATTTAAAATTGCCACACAGAACACTTGTATTGGACGGTCTCACCAAATGGCAATGATACCGTCCAATGTAAGTTTTTCTCTCGATGTAGAACCAATGACTTGACTTTTTCGTCTATTCAAATAATGTCACGTCTGTTCAAGTATATTATCAATATACTCAAAACATCTAATATTTCATTGCAAATATAAAACTATAATTTAAATTGCCACATAGCACACTTGCACTAGACAGTCTCACCAAATGGCAATGAGACCTCCCCATGTAAGTTTTTCTCTCGATGTAAGATTCAAAGATCTGACTTTTTCGTCTATTCAAATCATGTCACGTCAATTCAAATATATTATCAATATACTCAAAATATCTAATATTTTATTGCAAATATAAAACTATAATTTAAAATTGCCACATAGCACACTTGCATTTGACGGTCTCACCAAATTGTAATAAGACTATCTCATGTAAGTTTTTCTCTCGATGTAGATCCAAAGATCTGACTTTTTCGTCTATTCAAATCATGTCACGTCTATTCAAATATATTATCAATATATTCAAAATATCTAATATTTTAAAGAATAGTTTATATCGATCGTCTCAGAATATGAAAAATATCTAAGATATTTCGATTAAAATATTAATATTTAATTTTCTCCCATATTGACGAATAATATTGATGTCTGAGATGCACAAAAGCTTTTCTTCGTTGTGGAGATATTTATTTTCAATAATTCTAATTTGTCCAAATTTGGTGTGCAAATCTAGTGCATAAATAATGATACATTATTATAATCAATTCATTTAAATCTTGAAAATCTATAATTTAAATAGAAGGATTATAGTGATGCCACATTATTTGGACACTAGATTTAAACACCAAATTTAGACAAATAAACATGAGGAATGCTAAATTCACTCTCTCAACCCACTCTCTCAACACACTTTCTATTCCTGTGTTGACATGTGGACAATAATAAATGTTTTACATTTAAAATCTAACCTTTATAAATAGCTTACTTTTTCATTTTATTTACAACACAAACCAACAACTAATTTCCTAGATTGTCTTTCTCCATTTAATATTAATTTATATATATATATATATATATTTAAAAATTGATATGTAGAGTTGTAGAGTTGTGGATGAAACTTTAGGAAAAAAAAAAAGAGGTAGAGCCACAACACAAACCACAGACCTGGTATATATATATATATATATATAAATGTTCAAGTCAATGCCTACTGATATAACTTCATCAGTGCGTTGGATGTGGACCATTAGATTTACATATTTTGACTCAAAGTGTATGTACTTACCAAAGCTTCTCCATAATCAGTGGTCCACATGCATCGGTACTGATGTAGTAATGCACACTGACCAAAGCGGGACCGTATATATATTTAAAAATTGATATTAAATGAAGAATGGCAATCTAGGAAATTAGTTATTGGTTTGTATTGTTAATAAAATGAAAAAGTAGGCTATTTATAAAGGTTAGATTTTTAATGTAAAACATTTATTGTTGTCCACATGTCAACACAAGAACAGAGAGTGGGTTGAGAGAGTGAATTTAGCACTCCTCAATAAACATTACTCATTTATTTTAGGTTTTTTCCGGGAATCGAAGCTGTTTTTAAGTTTTGAAACATGAGAAGCAAAAGTAAATCGTGAAAATAGGGAAAAGGACAACAAGGTAAGAAGAGGAGAGAGAGGCGGTGCAGCGTTAATTAACAGTAAAAGTGAAACACCACATATTCCAAATTCTTCTCAAGTATTATATATTTTTCCAAACTCCAATAAATATCCAGTTTCGATCAACTTCTAAATCAACTTCGTCATTGACATGGCAACATGATGGTCCCATTACACGTGTAAAAGCGGTGACAACTGTATCGTTTCTTCGATCTCCAACAACAACACCCACCTCTTAATTCATTTTCACCCTCTCCTTTTCTCTCTCTCTATCACTGTTTTTTCATCTTCTGATTTAGAGAAATCATCATCATCATCTGAATTATTTTTATTTTTATTTTTTTCATTTTATCAAAATTGTCTGAATGGATAGTTACAGGAAAACTGAAACTCAGACAAGTTCAAGGACATCTGAGTTTAGTCTTGAGCAGCAGTCGTCAGGCCAGTTTGCTCAGGATGATGAGACTTGGTCCCTGGTATATTATTATACTTTTCTTGTTTTGAATTTTGACATACTTTGCTTTTGCACTTTCTTTATAGTTTGCGTTTTTAGCTTTTTAACAATATTAAAATTTCAACAATCTTCGGTATTTTCAACCACTTTGTTTTCAATTTTAGTGATATATTATTTTTCTTGGTGGTGGTATTGAGTTTCAGCTAGGTTAGGTTATCTGTGTTGTTGAATCTAAGCTGGATTGCTATTAGCAATTACTTTTTGGTTGTAGACCATAGTTTCTCATGAATAGTTGTTTAATCATAATGAGGCCTCTTGTGAATATTGTATTTAAGATTGTTATAAAATTGGGACACTTGATAGCAGCTTTTACCTTTTGTAAATGGAAAACAATTTAAACTAAACTGTTTAGTTCTCTGCTTCTATGCTATTGGCAGGACATAAAATGGTATGAATTTTAATAAATAAATTCATTCTAGGAGCGAAAAGTGTGGTTTTTAGTATACTAATTTCGGAAAGATATGAGTAGACATGTGTATTACTTTTGACGATCAAGATCATCAAATTTTTCTGTGTAGAAACATCTAAGTATTATATGATTCCCAAAGGTGTCTGGAATTTCAAATTTAGTGTCAAATACTGAAAGCCTGAAACTGTCGTGAAAAGTTCGTTATTGTAGTTATTTCGGAACTGAACCTTTGAAGATGATGAAAAAACCGTCGCCATGTTAATAAAGCCTGTAAATTATGGAAAAGTTGGGAAATATATTGATGTTAATCCTCTATATGACTTTCTCAACTCTGGGTTGCTTTTTGTTTGCTGCTGCCCGGGAACTGTATAATGAGCCATATAGTTTTTTTTGTCATTTTCTCACTTGACATGTACTAAGCTCTTTTGAGGGTTTTCTGATTACAATAATGTTAATTGCATATCAGGATCCTCCAATGGCAGAATCTGTGTCTACAGAATGGACAGATGATAAGCACAGCATGTACCTTAAATACATGGAAGCATCTTTTGTTGACCGATTATATAATTCCTTGGATTCACTCGGTTGGCGCTCACCCAAAAAGAAGTCTTCAGATATAACATCATCTAGGTAAATACATCGGATTCCTGGCCAGGTTGGAAAATAATCTCTATTGTTTGAATATCTGCCCTCCCATTCTTTATGTATATATGCTTACTTACAATCTGTTGTGATTTTTATTGCTGCTCTGTATCTTTGTTTTAGTTTAAGGTTCTTCGAAGTGGTTGTTGGCAGAAGATCAACTTTGAAAGACCTGACAGTCAACTAAAGAAAACACATGATCCTTCTGGTTTTTTGTCAAGTCCATGGATCCGGCACTATAAATCTTCATGCAAACCTCAAACTTTAGCATCTCCAAGTCTTCCAGGTACTGCTGGACTGAAAAATCGAGCAGTCAATTCCAGTGGGAAGAATGCAGTTTCTTGTGGATCAGCTAGTAGTTCAGAACACTTTGCTGCATGTCAGTCTCATTCATGCAATCAAGATTTGGTTGACAGCAATACAGGTACTTACAGAGTTACAGCTATATTTTGATTCTATTGAATCTACTACTACTTTTCTTTTGTGAAATATAACTTTACTACCTCTTAAATGGTACAGAGTTCCAAAATCTGAAATTTCATTGAGTTATCTAACTCTGATTCATCTTATGTTTGATTTCACTCTCTTATTTGGAGAAATTTACAGTTTCTAAAAAGACCGAAGATGGTATTGCTAGGAGTTTGGAAACTTGCATTTGAGATTTTAATTATATGGTTCCTAATTTATAGAACTGGAATAGTTGAAAAGATATTTTCAGGAGATGGAAACCTGTGAAGTCCAGTTTTATTTTTCTTTAGGAATCTATAAGAAAAAATTCATGCAGTGAACCTTGTTTGGATTATGACATGAATAAGTTGAGTATGATAATCACTTTCATGTGAAAATTTAAGTTTTGCAATTGATTCATTTCACTATGGCAATTTGAAGGGCTCTTTAGTCTCTAACGCAGAGATTGTCATGACCTATGCCACACTTAAATAACTTGAGCTCTGAGAATGTTTGTGTTCTTGCAGAGGTGTCAGATCAGAACTTCACTGATGAGGAAATCAAAAGTGAAAAGCTGAGCAGTAAGTGCAGCTCAAAAAAGATAAAAACTTCTAGACGTGATCAGGTAAGATTTACAATTGATTTCTAAGCATTTTTGTTCATTAGAGTCCTGAGATTACAGTATATTGTAGCATCTGAATTTAATTTTGGTCATCCCTCCTGTGATGGTTTAGGTCGTTCCGCACAGCAATCCTCCCGAAACAGGAAATGGTCATGACTCCTGAGAAGAGGAACTTGCATCATCAGTAACCCTCAGATGAAAATTGCAAATGGGTTGTTTAATTACTTTCTAACCAAAGGGGTGATTCCAAGAGACTATGTGCACAGTAATTACTATGAGTTGACCAAGCTCGTATATGAGCGTTTGTGCATATGGTTACGGCATGACTAGTTGCATCAGAACATATGACCCGCAAGTTGGGTCTACCTTACAGGAGTAATATTGTACATTTCATTCCATAACAAAAATGCAACAGAGCTGAATGTTAATCGTTTCAATGGCGTTACTACAAGTCAGCTATTGCAGTACTTGAATGGAAGATTTGAGATGTTCAGTATTACTCGATCTATATTTATATATATATATATATGTTCCAAGTTATCATGTTTTAGATCATTTTTGTCTTCTATTTTTAATTTAATACATGGTATGGTAGATGGTTTGATATATTATCAGCTATTAGAGGATGCTGAAAATTATCTTCATTTTGATACTATCAGCAGCATTGAAGAGAGTCTGGATTCGGTTTTATTTTTGATTTAGCAACAGAAAAAGAGGCTGCGATAAAAGTTTTCAAACAAACAATGCGTTCTAGGTGATTAGTTGGTTATTATTCAAGAATCTCCTGTAAACATAATTAGTTGTATTATTCAAGCACAAAAGATAAAAAAGTAAACTTCAAATTTGCAATCCCACAAAGCCCTTATGAGCCATGTGTACTTTGAGAATTTGGAAATTGTCTCATATTTTTATTTTTATTTTTGAAATACAATTTTGAGATTTAGTAGGAAAGATGATTTGAATCCACTGACTTCAACATATGGATGTGAGATGATTGGTGGCCAACTCAAATGTGACAAAATTGTCTTATTTTTAATTTTGAAATGAAATAAGATATATAAATGATTTTAACTTAATTTTATAAGAATAATAATGATATTTTAAAAGATGCATTACATGATGAAATAGATTATTCCATAATCATTTTTAAAAAGTAACCCCTAACTACGTCTTAAAATCTTTGTCAAAACTTGTAAGATTATCAATTAATCACTTTTGAAAGTTTTACCAAACATCATTTATGATAAAATTATAAAATAATCTGATTTTAACTTTTCAAAAACAATACCAAACTAACTCTTAGTAAAAACATTTTTAAATTAACTTTTAATAATTAATTTGATTCGATAAAAATTACGAAAAGTTTTCAACAATCTAACATTGAAGTATAAACTTCACTTCATTATTCTTTGGCGAGTTCTAGCCTTCTAGGCCTCTAGCCTCTTTAAATGTAACTATGTAATAATAAAAAGTTTGAAATTAGATAGTTATTTTTTCAAAAATTGGTTAAATCTCACAGACTTTTACGTATTCTCCTTGGAAAGTATTGAAGTGTTATATTTTAATATAAGGATATAATTTGAATTCATAATTTTAATGAAAAATATGTGTTATTCTTAATCGGTTTTTTTTTTTTTGCACTATTTCCAAAGTCATTTATGGAAAAGTCACCCACTTAATAAGTTTTGTAAAAATAACATCAATTAATGAGATCTGTCAAAATTACCCATAATTTCTCTTTATTTCTCTCTTTCTTTCTCTCTCCTCTTTTTTTTTTTTTTCTTTCAAAAACCTCCATCGATCCATCAATGGAGATCAAACAAACCTCCAATGGAGGTCAAAACGACTTCCAATAGAGGTCGTCAAAACGGTCAACTGTATTAGAGGTCGTCAAAATGACCTCCGTTATATAAAAAATTATGGAAATAAGTCTCAGATATTTGACAATAAGTCTCGGGTAGCTAAAATAAGTCTCGGGTGTAGCTTGAAATAAGTCTCGGGTGGCCTACCCAAGACTTATTTCCAGAATTTTTTTTTTTATCTTCTTCTTCATCGACCACCAATGGAGGTCGAACATTGTGAGGGTTTACCACTAGGCCAACCTCGTCCCGTCAAAATATTATCATAATGAATGAGTGATCATTGTATATTAAAAAATACCAACATGGGCGTAACTCAGCTGATAGATGGACGGGTTTAGGACTTGGGTAAATGACTCCGAAGTCACCTACCAATGATGAAAGCTTTCAAAAAAAAATATCCAATCCCGAATCAATAGACATCGTCAACAAAATATATATATATATATATATAAATTAATTAATTAATCAGGTGACCTTAAAAAAAGGGCAACAGACGTAACGCAGCAGCATCCTAGGCGGACAACACAACATCCATGACCCAACCCATTGTCTTGACTCTCGCGTGGTCAAATTTAAAGTAGCCTCTCTTCCGAGTACCAACTTTCTTCCCTTCTGTATTTCTTTTCTTTTCATTTCCAAACATAGCAAATTTAAATAAAGAGAAAGAAACTCACAGTTTTTCTTCTCCAAAAAAAAAAAAAAAAAAAACCATTTAAAGACGAGACGAGACGAGACGACACGCATATCCTTCGATTTCGCTTTGGCTGTCCGAGACTCCGATACTCTTGAGATTACGTATTTTACTAAAACTCCTATCTTAGCTCCAAAGGAGGTACGTCTTTCGCTTTCTATTTTATCTAGGGTTTTGATTTGTTTTCAATTCCAAACCATCGCATTTCCTGAAATTATTTTGCTTTCAATTTCTTATCTTTTTACCAGATTTGACGATAATAAGCTCCAGCTCCAATTGTAGCCGATTAGGCTGTATTGTGCTTTTTAAATAAATTTACAATGCCGCCATTTATGTCAGCCTCAAAAACCATCGGTTCCGTGTTTTCACGTAAAACTGGTGCCAGACATTTGATTAATTCCGCCAAATCCAATGTACAGTTGCCGAAACCCGACCAGATTCGTCGGTTTAGTAGCATAGCAGGAGTCGAGACTCCGTCAGTTCGTAAACTGATTGGTAGTCACGATTATATCAATATTTCAGCCTCGATTTTATGTAATGGTGCTGGTATTGTGCAAAGGAGGCAGTTTCTTGGTTGTGGAGATGGCGAAGAGGGTGATGTTTTGTCCAAAGTCTATGAGGAGCGACGTGTTCTAGGGTAATTTTGCCTCTAAACTCTTTTGATTTTTTTTTTTTTGTAAATGATTTTAGGTTTGTTTTAATGTGATGTATTTTTGGATTTTGTGTTTTTTGACTCGTACCTGATTTTGTGTTTCGGTAAGTGTGTATTTCTATTAATGAATGTGCTTTGTTGTTCTTGGTTGATGAATTTGTTTCATCGACTACAATTATGGAAAATGTTATATTGTTCTTATTATTGGTGTAATTTTTAATTTATTTTATTTTTTGGTTCACAATGAAGACTTGTACATGAATCTGAGTTTAGCTAGTTTTTCTGTTTCTATAGTTAGTGTTTCTGTTTACAACATGGACGGCTCTCTGATTTGATAGCATTGTTTGAATTTTCTCATCGTCCAATTCTTTTCATTCTTGCCTATTAGGCTATCTTGCCTATTAGGCTACCAGTGTCTACTTCTATGTAATATTTAATTTATACATTGAGTTTTGTGATAGATTTGCCCTTTTTTCCTATTAAAAAACATTATGAATTGTGCTGTTGGAAACTTGTTTATTCATCAGTAGATTTTATGTGCATGTTTAGAAAGAAAAAATCTTGAATGTTGTTCTTTAGGTTTGCATCACATCATTGCTTGTGCTCATTCTAGATGAGAATGTGATAGGCTGATACAACTTTTGGTTGCAGGTATACTCCAGAGCAGTTATTTGATGTGGTTGCAGCTGTTGACTTGTATCATGGGTTTGTCCCCTGGTGTCAGCGATCAGAGATACTGAGACATAATCCAGATGGATCTTTTGATGCTGAGCTAGAGATTGGTTTTAAATTTCTTGTTGAAAGTTATGTTTCCCACGTGGAATTAAACAGACCAAAATCAGTAAAGGTAAACAAACCTCTGCCGAATATTTGAGTTTTTGCCTTCTAAAGTAATGGTTGGTGATCTTTTCCCTCCATATTTTGAAATAAAAAGATGGAGTTTGGTTTTCATCAATATGAGCTATGTCTCATGAGCTCTTAAAACATGTAAACGGAACCATGTTGGACATGTCTGACATGAGTGTATGTAAGGGATATGTGTCCAAGATATGTACAATAAGACACTTATATGACGGGTGTGGCAAATGATTAAAGGGAAGAATGGCTCTTTTTCTTGCGGACATGAGTTTTACTAAGTTATGGAGGTAGAAAACTTGGACAACTAAATACTCAAAAGGAATTAAGTTATGTCTTCGCACTATAAGGTGCTGTAATTGGATAAAAATGGCCTTAGAAAGTTATCCACTCTCAATACCCACCCAAGTCTGTAGAACAAAAACTATAAGTGATGTTATTTGGTATGATAATGTTCTATATCTATGGATCTGAAACCTTTTAACTTATAATTATATGTGTTTTTGTGCAGTTGGAGAAGACTTTTAGATATTATGGAAATTAACTTTAGAGGAGTTGTAGAAACTAAATTTATTATCTTTTGCATGTGTGTTTCTAAACACTTTTTTTTTTAAATGTTGTACAATAGCAGCTGGTTGACCTATATAAAAAATAAGAGACTAAGAGAGAAAAGCAACTTATTATACCTATGATGCATTGATCCATGCTTGTATTGAGGAAATACACTATATTTTAAGCCAATGGGAACATTAAATTCAGAGCTGAGTAGCAACATGGTGTTTAAATGAAGCGCTTGAGCAGCAGCTTCTTTCATATATACTGTGCAAGCTCAAACATCGAGTTTATTATTTAAGCCAGAAGTTGATGCTGCTCTTTTTTCCCCTTAAAATAAGATAAAATGTAAAAGATTGAAGTATAGCCAACTCTCTACGTGGCTAGTTGGTCTATTAGGAAATTAGTTATATGGGGGTTATTTTTATGTTGTGATTTCTTGTATGGGTATCTTTTTGTTTTAGTAGCAGTGATTTTGATTTTCATTTGATTTCTCTTTTGGCTGCTGGGTAATTTATGGTACTATTTTTTGTCTGCTTTACTTTCAGACAACCGTTTCGGAGAGTGCCCTTTTTGACCATCTGATAAACATCTGGGAATTCAGTCCTGGCCCAGTTCCAGGAAGTTGCAGTATCTACTTTTTAGTGGACTTTAAGTTCCAGTCGCCACTTTATAGACAGGTAACAGTCTTTTCTTTATTTAAATGTCTTCTTGTAGCTTGTCAACTCTAAATAATTTCTACATCATATTTTCTTCTCACATGTTTTTATATACATGAACACATAGTTGTGATGAAAATTTTAATTTCTTGAGGAACAAACATGATCAAAATGTGTAGCTTTTGTAAGAAATTGGGTGAAGCTAAATGCGGACAGTGTTCTAAGTGATTGCTTGTGATACATGTTAGAATTCACCTTTTCCTAGACTGGTAATAGCTCAGACATGGGTGTCTTTGTAACAGATCCTTGTACCCCTGACAAATAAAAGTACTGTTAGCTCTACTTAGTAAACTTCTGCCATCAGAAGCACCATCAACAGGTCCACCTACCCCTCCTAAGACAGTAAGAAAAAAAAAAAAAAAAACACCCCCAACTTTATTCATCAATATCATCACTGCTCTCTGCCAACTCTTAAATCTGTTTAGCTGCCTCCCCTTTCCTCATTACCCACAAAAAATTAAAAAATAGTTCATCTTGTGTGTATGAAGGTGCTAATGTAGTTACATTCTGATTGCCATCATAGCCTGATCATCGATACCATCAAATTAGTAAGACAACAGTACTGGTGTTATCTCTATTGTTACCTTTGTTTCTATATTAATGCTTCCTTTCCCGAGACAATTCAGTGCAACTTCCCTTAAACATTGGTAGCAGAACCATGATTGATCTTTACCTTGAACTCTGTCATGGACAATGCTTCTCCAATGTGTTTCTTACATAAAAATCTGCTGGTGTATTTTTCTTTAATTTTTATTATGTAAAAATCTGTCTGGTTGAGTCAGGATATTTGATTGCAGATAAAATCTGTCTGTGTCTTTCACCGTATCTTTGCTTCATGTGGCCCTAATTAGCATTTATTACAATAGAATGTGAAATTGTTTAAAAATGAAAACTGGGTTTTGGGCTTATCAAATTGTAGTTCACTCAGGCCTAGGCATGATAAATAATTAGTATTTATTTGCCTGTTTCCCAGTCGTTTTTTACCACCCTTATACCCTTATCAGCCTATGTAAGAGCAGTTTGCTAGGACTAACTTCTTGATATTAGTTTCATTGCTGCATACTAATCTTTATTGGTAGTGGTAACATGTGCCCTTACCCTAAAGACACATGTTAATAACTAGAAATTTACTATAATAGGAAGCCCAATAAATACACAATCACTGTATTGATTGTCTTGTCTTTACCTGTGTATTTATTGAGTTTCCTGTTATAGGAAATTTCTAGTTGTTAACATGTGCCCAGCACAGGTTAACACTTAACACTACCCAATCTTTATTAGTAAAGAGCGTGTATTATTATTATTATTATTATTATAAATTTTGACTAGCACGTGAACTTGCTTTTTTTTTTTTTTTTTTTTTTTTTTTTCCAGACCTAATACAGTAATACTTTCATAAAAATAAAGGGCATTTTTTCATTATTAATTTATGATATTTCCATATACTTATAATCTCTCAATTACAAACTGTGTGCACCCATAAACCAAAATTTTCAGATCTGTTGATGGCTTCTCAAATGCTAACAGCATATTGCTTTTGTCAAAAAATTTGCAAGTTATTCAAGACATTACTTGAGAATTTACTTCATCCTTTCTGGAAAAGCATTGGGATTCTACACCAACTTCATAAGCTCCAGATTATCCTGAGAATACCTATTAAAATATGCCAAAAACTACAATCAAAGTAATTAATCAAGTGAATAAACAAAGCTATTGTTTCTTCCACAACCCATCTCTCTCTTTCTTGATGGCTGAATCTGTCCCTTTCTCTCTCTGTGAAGCACTGAATTGAGAGATTCAAATGGAAAACCTACAGGAAAGAGAAATATTAGCTATTTTCAAAAGACTCTCTCTCTCTCTCTCTCTATATATATATATATATATAAAGATGCTACCTTGCACTAGCGACGGAGACAATTGTGGCTGTTTGCAATGAGGGGATACAAGAGTTTTCTTTATACTTTTAAATTTGACATGTATGTTAGTCAGTATTCACACATCGGTCTTTTCCCTCAGACCTTGCCGGCTCTTATTGAAGGGTTTTATTTTTGCATTGTCTTCCTCCTTTTATATAATTGAGCATATAGGTATAATATATAGATGTATCTATAGGTTTAGATGTATGGTTTCACATTACCATCGAAAGTTCTTTAGATTTGAGTTTTCTGTTGCATTGATGTAGCATCCTAATTTTCTGCTTGACAGGCAGCATCCATGTTCTTTAAGGAGGTGGTCTCTCGACTAGTAGGCTCATTCAATGAACGCTGCCGTCTGATATATGGACCAGGTGTCCAAATCCTTGAGAACTCTTATGAACAAAGAGTATGAAGGTTTGCTTTTCAATTTAACCAGGATTAGCGCGGAATTAAATCCTCTTAATTCCATTACGGATATAGAATGCTGGCGAGATCAAGGTCTCACCAGTCACCATGCGCATTGGCTGATTTTTTGTTTTGTATACTTCCCAGCCATCGATATTTTATTGTGATTGTGATGATAAAATTCATCAGGCATTGATCACCCACTTATTTAAAAGATTACATTACTCCATGATGCCTTATGTAATTTTCTTTCATCAACCAAGATTGACTATTTTTCCAATTGAAAAAATTTATTGTAATAAATTTAGATGATTACCTTGAATTAATTAATTAAGCTTGTGAAATATTACAGTAATGACACGCTTCAAGAGCTACCATAGGACAGGGACTGGACTGCTGCATTCTCTACTGTTAAATGTTTGTCAAAATAAAGAATAGAACCCTATGTTTGATCGTAGAAGTCAATGATTTCCAAACAAACTTTGATCATAGAACGAATCTTTCATCAACAGACAGCAATATCAAAATTGAAAATCGACGGCCCATTTCTAAAAAGGCCTAGAATTCTACGGTAGATAACGCCACTGATGTACTTAAAATAAGTTACCAGTAGAAGTAGCGGATCACAATTGAAAATCGGAGTTCAATTGCACTGAGTCGAGTCTCTCTCTGTTCGCATCGTGGGCTCGCTTCAAAATTCAAATTCTCAATTATCCTACAATATACTTTAGTTATTCTGGTATCAGCCTGGCATGAAAAAAATGATAGATAATTTATTCTTCCAAACACGGCCTTACTTTGTGTTATCGAGCATTTTTGCCTAACAAACATGAGCTTGCTCTCTCTGGAGGTTGAAATGTTAACTTATACGACTCCTGCCCTTGCAAATTGCAATCGCATTAAATTGTTTTTTTTATTTTTTAATCCAAACCCAATTGAAATTAACAACATTTGGAGTTGATGGTGATATATACACAATGGCATTGAAAATTAAAACTCATATACGGTTTGATAAATGGAAAATTAATTAAGGATGGGAATTGGGAAGAGAACATTCAGAACATTAAGGCAAATGATTGGATTTGGATTGATGTACACATATATGCAAATATGCAATGCGCAGCCGATCGTGAGATATTTTTATGAAGAATATGTGAAAGTACTGGAGTTGTGGTGTGACACGTGTACGGATGATAGTGGCATTGCATGAAAGAAGCATGCATGATATTGATATGCAATATTTATCAAAGATGGAAGACAAGAAAAAGGCGGCTGAAGATATATATATATATATATAGAGACGATAGAGATAGAGATAATAACAATATTAATTAATTAGCGGTAATGGATGACAGTCATACCAAAATTAATGAAAATGACACATTGGTGAAGTCATAATGCCCACGTTAATTACATTCATTTGATCGTACAATGTACACACATTACTCTCATTAATATTCGACCTCACTAACTAAACTATATATTATAACAATCTCCATATATTGGTGACTTATGAGGGAGCATATATATATATATATAACTATTGTATATCCTGTACGTATTTAAAGATGCAAAGAGAGATCATATATATAAATAAAGTACTGATTGAGTAGAAAGTGACAAATGATTTGGTCATCATAAGCCCACAAGAGAGACGATATATGTTGTTTATATGTATATATATGTATATACTAAGTAATTAATAATGATGTCATATGATCGATCAGTGGAGTTTAAAGAGCTGTCATGATCTTTGGGGTTGCCCAACCCAGATCCAGAATATGATTTTTATCATAAGATTCCGATTTTATTATTACATCGACAACTTAAATCAATAATTGATTCACTTTCTGAGATACTACAGCTGTGTGATGTGGCGTTATGGGTCCTTTTGAACAATCATCAATAGACAATAATAATCATCAACATCTCTCTTTCAAGCCCTTTGATCGATATGGCGCCTGATATATATCAATCTCACCCCTCAACCACACAATATCAGTACCTATTTATGCAAATGACTAACAGCTAGCTATTAGAATATCTCCTTTTCATTTGTCAATCCGCTCCATCGATCGAGTCATTATCTTCCCTGTATAATTACAAAACTAAAGTATCCTATCATCACTTACCTTCTCTCTTTTTTTTCTTATTCCTCATCTTCTTTTTCATTTCCCCTTTATTTTCCGTACTCATTTTTGTAATCATTATATATGGAGCCAAAATGTTAATCATAATTATATGCCACATTACGCCAATTCGATCTGATTTTTTTTTTTTTAAATGTAACGTGAAAACTACAAGTAATTAACATTTTCTTTGCGTAATTTTTTGTCCAAAACAGTAAATGCCAATTAGAATAGACTTTAATTAGAAGTTTATATGTACCTATCCAACAGATTGGGATAAGCACGATATGGAAAGATATAAAGATTTATGATGTATATGAGATATTAAAAGTCCAAATACAAACCGTGAATAAATGATATGATATTTTATCATCTATTGGCTTTTATTCGCGGATCTTTTTGACTCTCTATGGAATATGTTATAATTCAAATTCAAGAACCCATATTGGTAGGGTAGCCATTGGAGAGGTTGACAGGTACTAGTGAAGATATTAGATATTGATACATTCTCAGACTGATTCCCTTGGCATTGGCCTCACATTAACTTTATGCTTCATTGATATTAATAATAAAAGAACTTCGAAAAATTAATCATATATATATTCTTCTTTTATTTTTGTCATGAGAACTCAATATTTTCTTAAATAATTATCTGAGTCATCAAATTGAGATCTAATAAATAATATTCACGATGTCAAATGGATAATAGATATACCTTCATTAATTTGCCAATTTTTTTAACAACTGCCTCATCATTCAAACAAACTTAATTGGGGGTGTAGAATGCAATAGGGTAGTCAATTTTTTATCGATTACTCGTCTTATAAGGGCGGCTAGGTCCTTGTTAACATGCACAAGGATCAGGATCAGGGGCGGACCCACCTTTAGATCAGATAGGGCCTATGTCCTTTCTCAATTTTTATTTTTAAAAAAAATTGATTCTTCTACTTATTATCTATATTTATATCAAACAACATCTACAATAGCTGGTGCTGTTTGTTTGGAGCTTGGTGATGGTAAGAGTTCAAGTCCTGTGCTTGCATTCTTTTAATGCCTTTAACTTTTTTTTATTTTTTATTATTATTTTTTTTATTTTTTAATTTATCTTTTTAATTTTAAATTATCTATTATTATTTAAAAATTTTCTTATTTTTAGTAGTTTTAGGGGTCATTTTTTTTTTCATTTAAAATTTAATGGGTTTGAATCATAATTATTAAGTTGTTTTGTTTGTTTTTTTAAGTGGTCAAACAACTTAAAAATTCTAAAAAACAACTTTAAATAAAAAAGTAAAAAATCATGACTTTTCACTTAATTGTAAATCACTGAATTGTATTAAATGCAATCCAAAATCTTTTCTTCTGATACTATCCTCTATATATAACATATCTCCAATTTCATCATAATTATATATTGTATAAAAATATTTATTTTAATAAATTACTTATTTTAAATAGCTTTAAAAATAAAAAAGAACCCTAATTACTTCTCATATTGGTGTTTAATATCAATACTTTATTATGATATTAGGGTGATGTGTTTATATACATATTTTTTTAGAGTGTTTTATGTGAGTTTTCCTGCTGACCCTTTTATTTTTTGAAAAAAAAAAAACCTTTTCTTTTCTTAATAAAAATAAAGTTTGTTTATAATCGAAGAAGAAGATCATGATCATATGTGTTCATATATAATTATTATTTTTGGATTGTTTTTATTCTATATTATATATATATATATATATATATATATAATTGTTTAGCATGAGTATAGATGTAAAATTACTTTTTTTCAGATAATTTTATTTAAAAAAAACATTCATGTTGACAGTACATTCAGATGTGAGGAAAAAAAAAAAAAAAAAAAACAAACATGTCATTCAGATTCAGATTTCAGTCACTATTCAGTTTTCAATAAAATTCAGAACTATTCAGTCTTCAGACAAAAAAACAAACGACCCCTTAGTTGACATACCTAGGTCCTAACTCCTAACACATCTAATCAATCCCTAAAATCTCAAATTTATTAATTGTATTAAAATAGTCTATCTATTATTAGGATTCATTTTATTTTATCATCAATGTTTTTATTTATTTTATAGTTTTAATTTAGTTAGAATCAATAAATCAATAATTTATCAACAATTAGAATATATATATATTTTAAAATATATCTAGTTAGATTTATTAATCAATTATTTTTATATAAATTTAAAATAAATTCATTATAAATACAAAAAAATTTCTTATTATAAAATTATATTGTAATTTATTTTTTTAAGAATAAAGATTATAATTTTTCGTTGTTTATGTTGTTTTTCTTGTTATTATTTATTTTTAATGTTGTGTTTCTTTTTTTTAATTTCTTTTTCAATGTAATATTATTTAGTTCATCTTGAGTAAATATTTTATTTGTTTTATTTTATCTAAATTTAATTATATCATCATTTTTTATATTAAAAAAAAAAAAAACTAATTTTATTAGGATCTTAAATTTTCAATATTTTTTATATATAATTATTATTTCGTGCTAGTGCCCCATCTCATAAAATTTTCTGGGTCCGCCACTGATCATGATTCTTTGCTATGCTGATATTTTTTCTGATCTAAAACACTTAAGAATAGAACTTTATATTTAAATGAAATAAATAAAAGAAATAAATGACAACCATTGATTATACATATCAACAGATCTATATAGGACTTGACAAAAATCATCTCAGTAGAGAATCCTAATTCTTATATCTTAATGCAGAGTTCCTGCAAGCTAAAATATTAAAAAGGTGCCCACCACACACACAACGACACAAATTGTTGCATATGCCAATCTGTAATCCCAATTATTTGTCCAACATTTGGGTTCCCATACAAGGATTTTTTCAGCAACAAATATGTACTTATGGTTCATGTGTTGCATGTGGATGAATACATATTGAAAACAACACGTGACAGTTGAAATTATAAAACTCGTACATGTTGAAAGAGATTGATGCTGATTTGAACTCAAAACATTTATACATTATACTTGTTTTGAACATATCAGTAAAATTAAACCCAGGTTAAAACTCAGATTTGTATCACTCATTTTCAGATTGTAAATATGAAATTAGCTGAATTACACTGCCGGATGAGCTAAATATAGTTAGAACTAGCAGCTTTTATATATATATATATATATATATGGTACGTGTATGCTCAAGGAAGAAAATGAAAACGAAAACCATACGTTAATTTCTTTAACCAGACAACAATACAAAAGACCAACTGATAAATTCTGAAATATGACCTAATTTTTGTTCTTTTTTTTTTTTTTTTTTTTTTTTCATGCAGACGTCATTGCTAGCGTTACATCTTATTAACTGATACATGAGAATCTATAGTGGTTTATGGGAACTGGGAAGTGATTCTTTTAACCGTAACGTAAAAGTTGTTCCTCATCTGGAATACTATCGTATATATCATGAGACCGCATGTTGTTTTCATTGATTCAAACGTGGAAATGGAAATGGAAAATGATTGCTGTCGCTTAGCAAGCCAAAACGTTGCCATCAAACAGGTATTCTCTCAGGTTCTGTGTTTCGTATTATAGCTAATTTAACATGCATGCATGCATGCATATGATTATTGCATGTCGTCTGGCGTGAAGTTGAGGAGTCTATTATTACTAAATATTTCAATATAATTTATCGGTTTATTGAGGTAATTATTACTAAATATTACTATATAATTTGTAGGTTTACTGTGCTATGATCGAGCCACCTTTAGAGATATAAAATAGGCTCGTCCACAATGATTGGGGTGTCCCACGTTTCCGTTTTGCTTGTGGACTTAAATTCTTATGTTTTCTTCTCTTTTCTCTTGAATAATTTTTTTTTTTTTTTAGCTAAAAAGAAATGTAGGTTTACTGTGCTAATTACTGGTAATATATATTTTTTTTCTTGTGCTCAATGTTTGGGAGAGATTAATTAGCTTCATATTTAATGTAACAAAAAAAATTTGTTGTTAATTTGAAGTGGAAAAAACTAATAATATGTGTCAACTGTGTCTATCCACTAGGAATAATAACAATAAAAAACGAGGGCGGAGAATTTGAAGGGATCTGTGTATATATAATTATATATCATCCGATCTTTATGGACACAAATCTTCTATCCAAAATTGGTGTCTCAATTTGTGTTTAACCAATAAATTGGGACATTTGTTTATCTTTTATTTTATTTATTTATTTTTTCAACTTCTTATATAAATATAAATACATGTCTCAATTTGGTTAGTTATACATAAATTAGGACACCAATTTTAGAAAAACGATTTGAGTCGGATCTATGTATAATGCGATGCAACATTTATGCTGTCAGCATCATTACCCTTATCAAGATAATGTAAAAGTAACAGTGATAGTCAAAGAGAGACGAGATAGATCTCTGGAAACACTGTCTGAAATACATCTCCTATAGAGGACACCTTCACTTGAAAGATAGATCAAAGAGAGACGAGAAATATATACATAATATATGTACACAACCGGGTTTGAACCATGGTGGTGGAGATTTCTATGGAATAGCCTCACCAAATTGGCAAGAGCCCGGTGTTTATTATTATGAAAGCAAGATGTAGTTCAAATCCTTCTTTCTCGGCCACTATTTCTTATTCTTCAGACTCATTATCTTAATTTAATTAATTTCATCTTCCTTATATTCTTATTAGTCACTTCCTGTTCATTGAATATGTTGCACGTGTAATGGGCCTTCTTTTTATTCAACAGATATATATATATATATATATATATATATATTTATATAAATGGACACCTCTAGCTCTATATACATGTAAATGTGTCAACTCCACAGACCCAAGCTTGACCTAAATACATGGCCTGGTAGTCATATATTAGAGGTTAAAGCTAGCTTGCATGTCGTAAGTTGATGACATAATAAAGTAACAAACTAGTTAATTGGCCGGGCCAGGTAATTAAGGGACAACCGTGAGTGGATGGTCGTTACGTTAATACGTTGCATATGGTGGATCCTCCGTCGTACAATGGAGCTTATAAGCAGTGGACACCTACCCGTATAATTGATGACTCAAGAATCTTTAGTAGATTTTGTTTACAGGTTGAGATCTTTGAAAATGTAACCAGTATCGAACCAGAACAAGGACAAGTATATTGAAGAGTCGACACGTCTCATGCGACCCCCACTTCTTTCATTAACATTAATTCAACCTTCCTCTTATGCATCATTGTTTGCTTTGAAATGGCTGACATATCCAAAAAAAGACCAAACAAAATTTTAAAGGAGTTACTAAATTTGTCGAGCCTCTCTCTCTTTCTCTATATATATATTGTTTGGCTTATGGCTTATGGCCTTACAGCATGATGGTTGGAGCCTTCTCTAGGAGCCCTCAACCATCCAAATTCGAGTGCCAAAGTATGTATATGGATATGTCAATTTTTCTAGGTCCACCTATTGTGTGTATGTTATCCCACCTTGTGTGGGTGTTTGTCCCTCCTTCGTGTGGGTGTTTTCTCTCCCCATCAGTAAGAGCTGCTCTCCGGACCGTACTCGTTAGTGTGTCTATACTCACAGGATCCCAACTGTTGTAATCCAATTCCAATTAATATAATCCTGCTGTTGTACTCTTGTTGTTGTATCTCCTATAAAAAAATATATATATATATATATATATATTGTTTGGCTTCTAAGATGTTGCCACAGCGATCCGGCGTGGATGGATGATCATAATTAATTAACAGAATAACAAAGTGCAAAATACAACAGTTCCATGATTTTGCCCCCACGAATTCATATGATCATCTAGATGTGCTTTCCGGTATTTGGTATTGTAAGACTATATAGTTAATTTACACGTGGTTACACGCTTTAACATAGAACATGTAATGATCTGTGTCACTTTCTATGTGGAATTATGCTGTTGGATTATGACTGAATCAATAGTGTTGTGCTATGTAGAGTGTAGACGCATCACGGGGTCAGTTTGTGGGGGACAGGTGGTCATACCTAAGCAAAATTTCAATTACTAGTTACATTGTGGAGTGCCAGAGCCAGTATTACAGTTTACTATTTAATCTCTCCTATTTTTAGGGTTTGTATATGACAGATAATAAAATACAGAGAATCAAAATCGAGTGTTTTTGCTTCACAATGTAAACAACCGTTTGACTATGAAAATTAAGTGTTGGTCTTCTTTGTAGATGTAGAGATCACAGATCCGTGTAAAATCTCATATATATATATATATTATTTACTACGCTTTCATGTGTGTTTAGTTTATTATTTTAATTAGTTTTGGGTTTATATATTTCGTAACATATACATGATTAAGCTGGATAGATATAGTGACCAGGAAAATGGACATATCAATCATTTCTAGAAATTAAAGCTACATTCTGGTTTCCAAAGTGAATGCATGAATAATTTTCCTTCAAGAAAATTTGTTGAACATGAACAACAATTTTTCTGTGCCAACCACCTTCATATGTATTTGTAATTGCGTCAAATTAAAAAGAAACTTAGAGAGTAATCTATCTAGCTAAATCTCTACTTTACATGATGCATGTGGTACGATCCCGACCAGGCCAGCTGGTGTTCATGATTAATGCAGCACAAGTAGTGCTTCTGTATATCCTCGTGTGTATCTATCTTCAATCTCTGCATGTCTTTTCCAACTTTGATTGAAAACATAAATATATAAATATATAGTACTGTTGTGGTGCCAAATTCTGATAGGCCCGTGAATCCCGTGCAAGTACTTCCTGGTTCTATGCTTCATATGGATATTTGACACGTCTCACCCATGCTTCACATGACTGATCGTTGAAATAATTTAATGGCTGAATAAATATTGAAATTTATCTTGTTTTGTCTCTCATGCACGTTCATGTACCTGGAAGATTTCCAGAAACTTGCATGCCTGAAGTGATATATAATATTAATTAATTAGACAATTGCTCTTTCTAATCGATGTGTCAAGTATGGTTGAGAGCCACGTCTATCAACTTTTTTTTAGTCTACCAAATAAACTTTGAAATGCCATTTTCTAATTTCACTCTGGAGTCTAGATTGTGTCTGTCTCTCTTTAGGACTCGATAGTCGATACGATTGAATTTACTTTTTTCTTTTCATGTTTTGTACTTCTGTTAAGGAATATTAATATATTGTAGTGAAAACATTGCTTTATATTTATATATATATATATATATATATATCAAATCTTCGAATGCATATAAGATTGAAACTCAGGAATGTTTGAGGAAATTTAACAAGAAAAATTAACAGAATGCAGACATCTGACTAAAATAGATTTAAAATAATTTGCAATCCTACAATATATAATATTTGAAAGTATTTGCGTTTTTTTTTTTTACACAATTAAAGTGCTGTCAAATATACCTGTAAATATATATATATATATATATATATATATACACACTATCAAACACTCACTATTTTGAAATCTAACGTAGCGAGATCAACCGTAACAAAACATGGTTTTTAATATATTCCCGACTACAAGTGAGAGGTCTCCCCACTTTATGATTTTGTGATTTAATATGTAAATATAAGACTTGAACCTTATCACATAAGTGAATAGAGAAATACACAATCACGCTTTAAAGAGTGGAGGCGTAAATACTATTGTATAGAGTGTATATATTTATATTCAATAATAATATAAATCAACCAAAATGATATGTAAATACTTCGTTCTTATAATGATATTTATCACATCATCTCATAATTTAAAAGAAGAGGAAAAACTATTTAGGTTTTTTTTTTTTTTTTTTTAATTGTGTAGCATTACTTTTGTATATATATATATATATATATTGGGTCTTTCATGAGAGATTCTTTATTTTAATTTCAGTAAGGACCCTAATGAAAATACATCGATTTTAATGAATTTTAATATGATTTTTTTTTGTGAATGACGAATTCAATGAAATCTAAAAATAAACAAAATTTGAGAATTTTTCAAACACTAAAATTATTTATCCAAATTTTGTTAAACAGGAAGGTATCGGAAAATAGATGGAATATATGAAAATTTAAGAAAAATAGTTTTAGTATTCACAAAATTCTTAAATTTTGTTCATATATATAATTCAATGAACTCATCATTCACTAAAAAATTCAGATAAAATTTATTAAAATTGATGTATTTTCATCAAGATCCTTATCGAAATTAAAATATTATGGAATGTTTTTCTAATTTTTATTTTTTCTCTTCAATTTGGATGACACATTTTTACCTTTTCTTTTCTCGTTTGAAAGGAAATAAACTTTCATTTTTCATTAGTCAAAAAAGTTAGTTATTTCATTAAAAAAAGTTTTGTCTTTAATGAAAACATATTAGTGAATGAATAGACAAAAGTAAGTAGACGTGTAAGTCTGTAACCAATAGGAGGCCTCGATAAGATTGGAGAAACATGAAGGGGCCCGCCTTGAGGTCTTCTGGTATCCGAAGGCTCTCGAAATGGACCACCAAGATTACGACAAGTGTCAAAATCCAGCTAGCCATGATGGTGACAATTGAATAAATGAATGAGAGCAGTGATAGAGTGGTAGAGAGTGCACCGAAAGATATCATCGGGAGAGTTCCACGTTGACACTGACCAAAATTCTCCGTACATAATCGACAGAGATTGGAGTATTGGACCCGCAAACGCAAAGAGAAGCCAAAGGGACTAGTCGTCTAGTCATCTTATCGTCGGAGATCCTAAGATTTCTGATAACTCCGATGAGCTGTATGCCACTTTTATTGATATTACTTTGCTTTTAAAAATATCAATATTACATTGTATAATATATTATACAATGTAATTATTATATATTCTTCTTTGAAGCAAACTTTCCTTAAGTTTGGTAATACATGCGGTAGGGAAGTTTGTTTTATTTTCAAAACTCCAAAGAATTAAACATATAAGTGCTCATCATGAAAAAATTAAAAAAATAATTCTTCTTAAGAATGTATAAAAAAAATTAAGAAACTTCTAAATCAATAGATTTTTGTAATATAGAATAGAGAGAAAAAAAAAATTGGAAGCCACACTTCTATGGTGGACACCACCACCTCCACTATAGTCTTCTTTTTATCTTTATCTTTTTATCTTTTTTTTTTTATGGAAGAATTTTTTTTATCAACTATTACAATATACTATTGAGATCTCTAGATCAAAAAAATAAATGTCCGCTTCTGATATTTAGTACTCTAACAAACTAAGAGAAATCTTCATACACATGTTTATAAAATACATATAGTAAGACTCGATTACTCAAACTCATCACCACAAATATAAAAGAGATGTATACTACCACGTATGTTGAAGAGTGATGTAAAAAGGAGATTTTTTTTTTTTTTTTTTTTTTTTGAAATGATTATTTTATCAATTTTATTTTATAATTATCTTTTTCTCTTATTTTAGAGATATGTAAAAAGTTTCAAATGCATAAATATGAAAGCATCATAATAGCTTTTGTCTATCCGACCTACGTGTGTGTAATTGTGTATATATATATATATATATATATATATTATATATATAATTTTTAGGAAATAAGATTCGTATAACTAATCTGCCTTTTGATGAAATTTAATGATTTTTTTTTAATTTTTTATTATACAACAACTGTTGGGACCAGTGAGATTGAACTCTATAAGCGTAGTCTAGACTATAGCTTCCATAACGGGGAGACGGAAGCTTCCATAATCGGAAGAAAACTCCCCACACTTGGAATGTCATGACCAAGGTGGGACACAAAAAATTTACACAAATATATGCACACTCACAAAATTTAATGATATAAAATGTTGTGATTTTGTCTGTAATTAAGGTGGCAAGAGACAAATACTAGAGTGCATGTTCTTGTCAAAAACTACAGTTGCACTTGCACTTATTCTTGAGTGGCATATATCTGAGGCATGGTATATATTTTGGACGATATATATGTATGGATCGCTTTTGTGTTCATTATTTCCGAAAGCTATCTACTTTCTGTGACGATTCTATATCTATCCTATTATTTTGACCAAATAATGTTGATGTAATGCGTTCTCACACTATAGCTATATATTAATATAAAATGTGCTTAAATGAAAACAAATCAAGATAAGCTATTAATTACTTACTAGTTATCATCCATACAGTCATTATACTGCTGGTTCGGTCCAAACCAAATCTTTGTTTGCTTGCCGACTGATCTCTCTCTCTCTCTCTCTCTCTCTCTCTCTCTCGTTTTTGCATGATAAGTTTATAACAAGCTAGGTGATCGAGAGTCAAAGGTCAATAAGAAACCGCTAGATGTTTCAGATGAGCCAGCGAATAATTCAAGAGGACGGTGGCCTTTTCTAGCTTACCTGTCTAAACTACCAAATAAAAAAATGTTGATTACAGTAGTATCGTTGAAATTAATCTCTGGAAAGGCATATTTGCCATGTGATTTGATTTGTATACTACTACTGGAATCAACATTTTGGAACATCTTTCCTTTTCTCTTCATTTCTAGTAAAATCAAGAAAGCTTACGTGTCAATCTTTTGTGGATTAGTTCTAGTTAAATTTCATCTGGCTCTGTCTATAGTACATTCAATCTTTGTCAAATTGAGAGGGTTTGGAGACCAATTTGAAACACTGATAAAATTTTAATAGAAAAATATATAGAATAAAAAAGTGAACAGCTACATTTATAGTAAAAACAGGATTCAATTCCTGGCTTATTTTTTAGTTTCCAAAATGGGTATATTTGTTGTTTGTATATCTTAATAATATTGACGAGAGAATTTGAGTTAATTTTTATCTTGACCTATATAGGTTTGCTATCATATATAATCAATAACTGTAATTTATTATTATTTTTATTTCTTCTTTATTATTTTTAAATACAAAATTTTATTTTCAAGTGTTTTAGATCGGGAAAAAAATCATCACACTAGAGGATCCTGATTCTTCCTCTTGACCTGTTCACAGTATCATGCAGAATCGACTATGGGCAAGGGCAGACCTGGGGTGGGTTAGAGAGGGGCGCCCACCCCAGGCCCATCATGCTTAAGGACCTCAAATATATGATATGAGTTTTTGTTATGAGTTAAGTTGTAAAAAAAAAAAAAAAAAAGTCCAAAAAAATGCTCAAACAATACCCAAAATAAATTAGAACCTGATCAATTCGTTTTATTATAGTACAAAACCCAATTTTTCAAAGTTTCATACTTTCTTATCACCTATTACTTATATATTCTTTATTTTTACTCCACCCACCAATGGGGAAAAAAAAACCGGCAACTGGAGACATAACAATCATAGATTTTTTATTTTTTATTTTAATTTTAGGATGAGGTAGAGATGATTTTGTTGGTATGGGGTCCATTTTTTAGATTTCGCCCAAAGATCTTGGAATAGTCAGGACCGGCATTGGCTATGGGGCCTGCACTTATTTGTACAGGAAATGACCTAAATGCCATGAGCAAGATATATGCATGGCAGCCATTGGTTCGATATATAAAATCCTGCTAGTTGCAGTGTAGGGAATCTGTGTTGGTAGCAAACAGTAAAGATAAATCTTATATATTTTCAATATTTGTTCAGTTGTTCTTATATGAGCTATTAATTTAGACTGATGAGTCATTGGTAATTGACATAAAAACCAATGTGTAGGTATATGTATTTATCTGGACAAAATCTAGAGAGGATTTATCTTAGAATTTGGATCGGTTTGAATGTAGAAATTGTAAGTGAAATCTTGATTAATGTCTGTTATTGTTGGATTTATATGAATCTTATGGTATATACTCAGTTACATACTCTATGACAAAATCTGGGAGTGACATTTGTCGAATTTAATTTGTCTTTATCCTCTCGCTGGTTTTCTTGATGTCTATATAAACATCAGTGTCTGCTTACTCAAATGACTCAAACAAAAATATCACAGTTCATATTCCTGCATATAATATCAGTGCATTTTGACCAAGAATACTCAAGTTAACTGATCAGTTGTGTTAAAGAGAGAGATGGGTGAAATTTTTCTGTATATTTTCTTCTTTTTCCTTGCTCTCTCCTCATACATATATTTTAGAAGATACAAGAGAGAACCTTCAAAAAAAACCAAGCTCAAGCTTCCTCCTGGTTCAATGGGTTGGCCTTTCATTGGAGAAACTCTTCAACTCTACTCTCAAGATCCAAATGTCTTCTTGGTTTCCAAACAAAAAAGGTTTCATTTTTTAACTTGTCTTTTTAATGTTCATGAATTCTTTGTTTTGTCACTGTGATTATGCTCAAATGTGGTGGACATGTTGTGTTTAATTTTCTAGGTACGGGGAGGTTTTCAAGACTCATATTCTTGGATGTCCATGTGTGATGTTGGCTAGTCCTGAGGCTGCTCGGTTTGTGTTGGTGAACCAAGCACACTTGTTCAAGCCAACTTATCCGAAAAGCAAGGAGCGTTTGATTGGCCCTTCAGCGTTGTTCTTCCACCAGGGTGATTACCATCTTCGGCTGAGGAAGTTGGTTCAAGGCTCCTTGTCACTGGATGCAATTCGTAACTTGGTTGCCGGTATAGAAGCCGCTGCAGCCTCAGCTTTAGAATCGTGGAACGGTGGCCGTGTCATTAACACCTTTCATGAAATGAAAAAGGTTTTCTTTAGTTCAATGCCGTTTATTATTTTATATTATATTATATGACATGTTTGTTTAAAGTCATCCCCTCCCTCAAACCCCGAATCATTGTAATACTTAAAAAAAATAAAAAAAAAAAAAAGAGAAAAAAAAAAATATTGTTTACAGTCAATGGTCTTTTGTAACTTTCTTGGAGAATATAACATTTTTTTTAAAAAAATAAGTTTTATTGCAGTTTTCTTTCGAAGTAGGTATACTAGCGATTTTCGGACAATTGAAGGACCATTACATTCAAGAACTGAAGAAGAATTACTGCATACTAAATAAAGGCTACAATTCCTTTCCTACAAATATTCCAGGGACTCCTTACGGGAAAGCTGTACAGGTTAGTTAGTGAGCAAATTATGATTAATAACATCAACGATCTCTTAATTTTGACATTAAAATCTTACAAAGTGACCTTATATATATATATATGTCCAGGCAAGAAAAAGGCTAAATCAAATTCTTAGTGAGATCATTCGAGAGAAGAGGGAGAAGAAGTTGATTGAAAAGGATCTGTTGGGTTGTCTATTAAACTCCCAAGGCGAAAAAGGACAAGTTCTAACGGAAGATCAAATCGCTGACAACATAATCGGAGTGTTATTTGCAGCTCAAGACACTACAGCAAGTGTCATGACATGGATTGTCAAGTACCTCCATGACAACCCGAAACTTCTAGAGGCTGTAAAGGTATTGTCTCTACAAGAAGCCAAATCATTGGCGAGTTCCAGAACAAGTCTCACACTAATTTTTATATTTTTTGTCTTGTCTTGAAATTCATATAAAGTAAACAGTGAATGTATTAATTATTGGTCATGCTGTGTCTTTGTAGGCTGAACAGAAGGCAATCCGGAAAATAAATGAAGAGAGTAACCAACCATTAAGCTGGAGTCAAACCAGAAAAATGCCAATTACTTACAAGGTACTAAATTAAACTCTGTTTAGTGAAAGTCTGTTTCTCTTCATGTACGTTTTCCAGGTTGAGTTTTATTGGATTAGTCACTAACAATAGGAAAAAAAAAAAAATGAATTCAAATTACTCAGGTTATATTAGAGAGCTTGAGAATGGCAAGCATCATATCATTCACCTTTAGAGAAGCTGTGGCTGATGTGGAATATAAAGGTAAAAGAAAAAAAATAAATTTGAAAACAAGAAAAAACCTGAAATATATTGAGCATCCAATAGTTTTGAAGGAAATGATTTACACTGAAATCTGAAATTGACTGACAGGTTACTTGATTCCGAAAGGATGGAAGGTGATGCCTTTGTTCAGGAACATTCATCACAATCCAGAATTTTTTACCGATCCTCAGAAGTTTGATCCTTCTAGATTTGAGGTACTACCAGATGATTTTACAAGATTTTTGTAGTGTTTATGGTTAAGAAATTTCTCACGTTTTTAGTGGTGTATGCAGGTTTCTCCAAAACCCAATACATTTATGCCATTTGGCAGTGGTGTACATGCCTGCCCAGGAAATGAGCTTGCCAAGCTGGAGATGCTTGTATTGGTCCACCACTTAGTCTCCAAGTTCAGGTATTGTTGAAACTTGAAAATAACATCTCCCCATTCAAATAATCTCTCATGTCTGCCATACAACAGCAATCTTATTCAAGGGACTTTAGATAATTGGTGGTTGAGAATTGTGAGTGGTTTTGGAGAGCACAAGTGGTGGAATTGTACAATCATTGTCATTGACAATAATTTTTTTTGCTGGTTTTTTGCAGGTGGGAAGTGGTGGGATCCCAAAATGGGATTCAGTATGGTCCATTTCCTGTTCCTCTACAAGGACTTCCTGCTAGATTTTGGAAAGAATCTACAACCTGAAACCTGGAAATTCAGGGACAATCAATAGCAGAGATGCCAAACCTCTCTAGATTTTAGCTTTCTATTCTATTATTGTTATTGTATGATTTTTTTTGGCTAAGCAGTTGCTTATTTTTACTATAGAGATAAAGACCATCCCCTTCCAAGTAAATGGGGATGCAACTTTATGCTTTTCTTTTTTTTTTTTCTTTTTTTTTTTTTTTTTTTCATTTTTATGGTCTCCACTCTCCACCACATTGCCATATCTCTATCTCAACTGGGCAATTTGTAACTTCTTGATTTATGTAATATATATATATATATATATATATATATTAATGGAAAGTCTTCTAATTAAATACTAATTATATCTAGTGTTTTAGTTTCTCAGTCCAAAAAATAAATAAACAAAAATGGCCCACATTATATTAGCAATGGCCATGCTTGTCTGCGAAGCACCACAGCGCATGCCCTTGGCTCTCAAGCAGAGGTTGTGAGAGAGCCAGGTGTTGCGCTGTGATTGGGAGATTTGAAAAGGTTGTGTTTTTTCCGGCTGGAGAGCACCCTTCTGGGCCTGTAAATAACAAACAAAGCTCAACTGTTTGCTTGACCAGTTACGTTCATGGACCCTACACTAATTGTCGCTACCAGAGCTTTGAGGGCATCTCCAACCCTGCAGCAAATCACCAATTTTCAGCAAAATCAGCCTCTAACCCAGCGCCAAACCTTGCGCAATTTTTGCTACAATGCACAGTATCACGCAATACACAATACACAGCTTAAATGTTTGCTTGACCAATTACGTTCATGGACCCTACATTAAATGTGGCTACCAGAGCTTTGAGGGTGTCTCCTACCCTGTGGCAAATCGCCAATTTGCAGCAGAATTGGTCTCCAACCCAGCGCCAAACCTTGCGCAATTTTTGCTCCAATGCACAGTGTCGTGCAATATGTTGCGCAACACTGTTCACTTGGCGCAACTTTTCCCTTTTTTTTTTTCTTTTTTTCTTTTTTAATTGTAAACCGGGTTTTAATTGGTTGGAGAAAAGTATTTGTTGATAAATAATAATAAATAAAAAAAGAAATAGGGTAAGATTTGATGCAATAGGTTGAAGATGGAATAGTGAAATAGTATGAAAGTTGCACTGTTATATAAAAGTTGCACCAAAACACTATTTGGGTTAGAGATGGTAAGCCGTGAAACTATTGTACTTTCCACTAGTGTTGCAGAAAGCGCTAGGCGTTAATCGAGTGGCGACCCCTCGCCTAGCCCCTAGCCTGCCTAGTCGGGGACTAGGAGGCTGGCCGGAAGTCAATCGGCGGCAGGCCGACAGTCGGTTGAAAATTTTTTAATATATTTTTTTGTTGTAATTGAGTAAATGTTTATACTATTTCATATATTGAACCTCAAATTGAAAATAAAATTCCAAAAAATTCAATATTGAGAATCAAAATCCATAAAAAACTAAACAAACTCAAGCAAATTCTAAAAAGCCAATTAAAAAAAAAAGTCAACCTAATTGGTCAACGGCGACTAGTCATTGACTTTGACCGAATAGGCCAATTAGATAGTAAACCACCTAATCGGGGAGGCGGACCACTGACTAGGGACTAGGCGGCGCCTAGTCAACCCTAGACGGGGACTTTTGCAACACATTTTCCAGCAGTCTCTCTCTGGTTTTGATATTTTTAAGTATACATTGGCCAACAAGCCATGGACCATTGGACCTTACTTGTTTGTGAATTGTGACCTGATCATCATGGGGCTCCATTAACCCACCCTGTATTTGGCATTTGCTAATTGAATATTATCAATCAATATGACCAAATTTTGTTCTAAAGAGGTTCCTAGATTTCCAGCATACCATAACCATCCAAATTCTACAGGGCAGCATTCTCTACAGATCCATATGCGTTCGATAAACTATTTTGATGTAATCATATAGCCAATTACGCACAGAAAAATAAAAATAAAAAATAAAGCATTGAATTATTGATAATAGTAAAAATGAAAATATGTAGAAAGACAATGTAAAAAAAATGTAATTCTCAAGTACCTCCTATATATGAATTTTTCAGATGTGGCATGTTCTACAGCACTTGGTCTTATCAATTTAATTTCAATCCACAGTAAAGTTGGGAAAACATGACCAGATTAGTTCAATCGTTGGGAGACGATGTAGATGGCGTGTATTTAAGAATGGCTGCATCGATCCTCTCTTTGTCTCTAGTGGCGAATGATTCCAGCATAACTCCGTTTTTGTAGAAGTGGAATAAGGGCACTGTCTGCATTTTATGGATTAGGATGCTTCTGTTAGTATTGTCCTCATTTGAATCAATAAGTTACGTAAGCTAAAGAAAGAAAAGGACTGAAAGGAATAATGAAATTTTTTTTTTGAGCATATATCTCTCTCGTCTTTTTCTTCTCTCAATTTGCTTGAAGGAAATATGCCTATAAAAAGCTGAAGTCCTTTTCTTCACTCTAATTCAATTTTGATTTTATATGATTCAAAAAATTTCTCAGCACGAATGGTCGGATTTAAATGCTATCTACAAATTGAACAAAAAGCCAACTGCGTAAACCAACTTGAGACTCATTTCCTATCAAAGAATCTTAGTCAGATACAAACAAATTTTTTTTCTGAATACAACAAATCAAATCGGTGAATGGAAGTGATATCTGGAAGCTATAATCGTTACTGCCAAAACACATTCATTGAAGAGAACGAATTGAAAGCTATTAACCAGAAAAAAAGAACAAAAAAATTACCTTTATTCGAAGTCGTTCAGCAACCTCAGACTGTTCATCATACTCATCAATTACCTGCCGTGTGCGACATGCAATAAGAATTTCATTTAAATTCATCAAAAACAAAAAGAAATAAAAAAGGTTCCCAATTCTATAACCTATTTGCAAGAAAACTCCATGCTCAACCTGATACAAATTGACCATGACAGGGCAAGACCCTTGAGAGCAATTTATATACCATGCTTAAACCATAAATTAACACTTTGGGATCGAAACCTCTAGCGTTATGGTCTTTATTCGCTATCAACATTAGAATTCACATAGACTGTAACTTTTATTTCGTCGTTATGCCAAAATATATACAAGTTTTATGCTATCTACAGTTCTACACTAATTAAGCTTATAAAAGTACTCACATTATGTTTTAAGAAGATAACTGGAGCTTCCTGATCACCAGATCCCTTGCATAATTTTGCAAACCCCTGCTCTATGTACTTGCAGCTTCCACAAGAAGTGCGATAAAAATCTACTACAACTAAAGATTCCATTTCTTTGGCCCTTTCAAGAATTTTGAAGAACTCCTCATCAGTCTTAAATTCTCTAACACATTCTACAGGACAGAGTTCGTCTTCTTCATCAGATTCCCCTTGATTTTCATCACCAATACCTTTGATTTTTCCACCTCGCAGTGTATGGCTACCATTTAAATTTAAATAGTCCAAAACTGTACATCTACTGATAGATGGAATTTTGGCTCTCATGCAAAAAGATCTAACACGAGTTCTCTCAGGGACATAGCTGGGTGCAATACATGGAATTCTAGAATCAAATTTTCCATCCAGATAAATTCCAAACTCGAAAGAGGCCTTTTTATACAGAATATTCCGCCTTAGCATGACAACATACAGCAAGCCTCCACAGGAATGACCTATAAATAGCACTTATATTTAAGAATTTACACTAAACTTTGGACATGTCACTTAATACTTTGTAGATGGAGCAACTGATATCCGAATTAGTCCTTATTTCTTATCTCATTCGATCTTCTGAGCCTTATAGAACATGAATCATATGAAACATAATAACCATCACTATTAGAGAAAAAGAAAACAACTATATTAGAATAGCCATTTAGTTGGTAAGACATAAGATGTTTGGAAACAAAACTGACAAATTCAGACTAATCTAAGGCATTCCATAATTTTGAGAGAATTGCATCAATGATATGAAAAATTAAAGAAAAATAATGCAAAAAACAGAATCTAAATTTTAACAAGAATCTAAACATAATGGTGTATTAACAACACAAACTTGGAGAAACATCGAGCACATAATTTTAAGTTTCTAAAAACAGAATCCAAATTTTAGAGCTTAGAATCATATGATGATGTATGTAAACTGTGATTCTTTAGGATAGATGCCTATCAAACTCAAAAGAAGGCATGTCCACACAGGCCGTGCTCCACTGAACACTTCATCTTCCTCAATATCAGAATCAAAATGACAACCATCTTTTACACCATTTCCAATGAATTTACACAGTAAGAAAATTAATTTGCAAATTGAAAATTAATCTTTGACAACCCAGACAACTTTTTCCAATAATGTTTGACGATAAAAGCTAAATCTATCACAATAATTAGTCATCTTCATTCACACTATAGTTCTGTTTAAGGTATCAATAATCACAGTTTACTGTCAAAAATGATGTCAAAGTTGGGATTTTAGTCAGAAACATGAACAGCACAAGAGAACACAAGAAACTATTAAAAATTGAATGCAAACAGTTGAAAAGAAATCAAGAATAGGACAAGAGGAGATAGTTCGATTAATTTAAGAATTCGAATAAGTGATTAGCAGCTTACCTCTAGCAGTTACTGCATTGCGATATCTGGAACAGAAAGAAGCTTCGAATGAGAAAAGGACACGCTATTACCACATCCGCTTTGCTGTGGTGTCCATACACCATACAAGATCCATCCAAACATCTTTTTTCGTTGAACAACAGTAATATTCGGGTTTGATTATGTTCGGGTCATTTCGGGTTTGATTATATTGAACAATGAACAACTTCGAATGAGAAAAGGTCATATTCGGGGTTTGATTATGTTGGGCCTAAGGCCTAATTATAGAAAGTCCTCTAAAAATGTCCAAGGCTCTTTTGGGTCACGGCAAATGCAGGATTTAGTTACGGATCAGGCTAAACCAACTTAAGGTCAGTTTGGTATTGCTATAATTTTTATAATAATCACCGTTAGCCGTGAAGTTAATCAATATATGTTTGATTAAATTATACTTTTAAAATTACTGTATAGCTCAAAAGCAGTATATATATGTTTAGTAATTTTATTTCGAAAGTGCTGAAATTAGTTACAATAACTAAAATAAATATGATTTTAGAACTCTATTTCATTTGTTTCATTAATTATATATAATAAATCAATATTTAAGTAGAATATTTAAATTTTAAAAAAAATCCATAAGAACAATACAAATATTTTTAAAAGATTTTATAACTAAAATTAATATTTAATTAGAATCTTTAATTTTAAGATGAAATAAGATATATAAAAAATTGTAAATTGATTTCATAAGAATAATAATGATATTTTAAAATATTCATTAAATGTTGAAATAAATTAGACTTATTGGCACTAGACCCCTTGAATTGTATGCGAATTAACAATGTGCCTCAAAATGTTTTTTTTAGGCGTTAAACCCTATGAACTCTGGTGCAAAGAAAATGAGAGTTTATTGGGTTTAACGCCTAAAAAAAACATTCATGGGGCACATTACAAATTCGCATACATTTTAAGGGGGGTAGATTATTTCATAATCATTTTAAAAAGGAATCCCCCACCTACTTTTCAAAATCACTATCAAAACTTATCATATTATCAATTAATCACTTTTGGAAGTTTTACCAAACTTTATTTTATATCAAATTATAAAATAAGTTGGTTTTAACTTCTTAAAAGTAATACCAAACTGGCCCTTAAATTTCAGATTTAATTTTTTGACTTCAACTTCTCAACCAATAGATTAAGAACACATGACCAAATGAGTTATTAAGATGTTGAAGTCAAAAAATTAAGTCAAAATTTTAAGTTGGTTTAGCCTAACCCATTATTTAGCGTACAAGTTTTATTTTAGATTTGTTCAGTTTTGACTTTTTAAAGTGTTGGGTTTTTTTAAACCGCAATCAAATGGATATTATCTATGTGGATCATCCATTTAATCTATATCATCGAAATTTTGCCTATGTGCATTTTGTTTTTGTTTAAGCCATTACAATTAATTCAATATTAAGGAAAATGATACAACTTGAAATCACAACCTTAAGTGTGAGGATCATAGCTTATTCTTTTCTGATAGTTCGACCGCGAAATTTTTGTGTTTCTGTATTTCTAGAATATGAGTGTGTGACTTGTTATAATTGATCCTATTGAGAGTACAGAGAGTGGGTCAGGGCATGGGACGGAGCCACTACGAAGAAGTTCGGGGAGTTACGAAGGAAACTTCGAGTTCAGAGTCTAGGGCCGACCTTAGGGCACGGCAATTAAGGCCTTTGCCTAGGGCCTCCTCTCCTTGGGTGGGCCTCAACAACAACAAAAAAATTGGAAAAAAATAAATTGAAAAAAATAAATTATTTTCAAAGCAATGATTTGAGTCCTCATCTTTTTAGGGGGTCTAAAAAAGAGTCATGGACAAAGAAAAAAAATTAATTTTCAAAAACATTAATTTCTTTTGAAAGCTTCATCCCAACGGAATTGTTTCATTATTTGTCATTAATCAAGTAATTTGGAGTTAATATATATATATATATATATATATGAACTCCATTTTCATTTTATAATTACAACATCATTTTTTTTTTTACATTACAAAACCTCCCACTACATTAAGATTTCTCTTTCATCAATCTCAATCAATATTCTTTTTCAATTGCAATAAATCTCTTGTGTTTCATTAGGGACAAAAAAAAATAAGATAAGTTTTAATTTTTTTTTTAATTTAATTTTTATTTATATTTTATTAGTTTGATTTTTTTTTTTTTTTAGGGTTTTAACTATATCAAGTAATTGATTGAGTTTGTTTTCTTGTAGCTATTATGGAAGATTGAGTGTTACTTCAAATCTTCAATATTGTCAGAACTTGCTTCTTCTAAAATCAGATGCTATTTTTTCATTTTATTTAATTAAAATTCTGTTTTTGTTGTCTTTCATCATTTTAATTTGGTAAAAATGTCTACTAGAAAATTCGAATATGGTTATTACAAACAAAAGAAAAAGAAAAGAGTGAAAGATTTAGTTCAATCTCAAAAAAGTGCATTTTAAGTGAGAACTTGCATTTTAAATGAGATTTGGTGTCAAAACTTGAATACAAAAATTTGATAAATGATTTTGCATCTTAAAAAGCAAGAAAAGTGAATTTTAAGTGAGTATTTGAATGCATTGCATGCATGTCAACAAAAAGATGGAGTGAAGACGATGATCTCAAGTTTTGATGTGATACCCAACTTCATTTCAAGAGTTTTTTTTCCGAAGAGCATAATACTTTGATTTTTGTAATTATATTTTTAAATCTATTTCACTTTGGTTTTTATTTTTATTTTTATTTTTAACTTATATTTTGTATTCTTGTCATTGGAATAAAATTAATTTGTTTAAAGAAAAAAAAAATGTATCACAGTACAATTGCACATAGGGCAAAGCCAGCCCTGCTATAGACCAATCTCGTATTGTGACGTGCTTTTGTTCAAGCAAGGAAATTATGCAATATTACAACAAACCTTAATTAGAATAAAGTTGATTAGTGATAGCCCATTAAACGAAAGTAGTATAGTGTAAGGACCAAGCCCAAACCAAAACTGTACGCCACCTAATACAAAGGCTAACAAAACGTGACGTGCAGTACTTGAAAAATGTCGCAGTCTGGCATAGTCTTGAAATGCGTGTCGAGACCTCATCCGATCCGATCCGATCCCGTCCCATCCCTGCAAAAAACCTATATTAATTTCGTCACCCACCCATCTGCTTCCGCTCAACTGTAACTATTATTTAACCGATTCTCGAACGCTCTATTTTTATTTTTTTTGTTCTCATAGGTCATAACAATTACAACAATGGCAAATTCAACTAAGCTCAAGTCCGATGCCTTGTTGGAGCTGATGAAACAACACTTGACCACCGATGCCGGTAAACAAATCACCAAGAAAATCGGCCTTGTCTACCAGATCAATATTGCTCCCAAGGTCGACCCTGCCACGCTTGCCTTCTCTTTCTCTTTTTCTTTTTTCTTTTATTTTTTATTTTTTTCAATTCCAGATTTTGTTGCTAATTAATGTTTATGAATTGCAGAAAATTGGGTTTGATGAGGTTACTTATGTTGTTGATCTCAAGAAAGGGGAAGTCACTAAAGGTTTGGCTTAAGATGATGTTTCTTTTTTACTCAAATCTTATTCAATTTATATCTTTTTTTTTTTTGCAAATTATAGTTAAATGATATCTCTACAGTATATTAATGGCTCCTTTTTTTGCAAATTTTGTTGCGGATGTAAAATGTTGCAACTAGTTCACAAGAATGGGGATCATTATTTTGATAAAAACACTTTATTGTGTGTTATTATTGAGAATTGTCTCTACTTTCTCTTGGTATGTTTGATATGTTTGTCTTCTTGTTGCTGCTACTTATGCATAAATTGGTTAGAGCACATTGAGAAACAACACAAACGCTGAAGATTTTGATTGTTTTAAGTAATTCATAGCGTTTTGTTTTTGAAAATTTAGGTTCATATGAAGGAGGAAAGCCAGATGCTACATTTTCATTCAAGGATGATGATTTCATCAAGATTGCCACCGGAAAGATGAATCCACAGCTTGCTTTCATGAGGTGCACACTTTACACTTAACAGCTTTCTAATATTATTTGGTCTTTCTACCTTTTATAATGGTCTCTTTTGTGTGTGTTTATTAATCTGTATTGTTTTGTGGACTCGATGGATGCAGGGGTGCAATGAAAGTTAAGGGCAGTCTGAGTGCAGCGCAGAAGTTCACCCCCGACATTTTCCCAAAGCCTTCAAAGATGTGAACAGATACCTCAAGGAGGGTATTTGCATTACTTGTTCTTGTAATTGGGTCTCAAAAAGGGTAAATTTAGTCATAAATTATAGACTTGGTGCTAGGATAGCGGATATATCAACATCTGTGATAAAAATATCAATGGTACTTATGTAATACAGTACTTGTTCGGAGACACTGAGTCCGTTCACATGTTCATTTTTTTTTTTTTTTGTTAATCAATGATGTGCTCGTTTCTTGGATCAAAATGTGCCTTGAGAGACTTGTTGTATCATTGATTTTATCATCGTCAAAAGTTAAATTGCAAGCTCTGTGTTCCTAAATTAATGTCTTGTGAATCATTATCCTGTCTGTTTTGCAGTTAGAAAAACTCCAATTAATCCTTGTATTACATGTTTGTTAGTTGTTGCTTATTTTTATTGCTGATTCATGCTTTTGTAATGTCTGTGCACTGCTTGTGTGGCAGCTTGATATTGACATTTTTCTTGGAGTCTTGCTTGTGGAAGACCACTCAAGCCTGAATATAAAGATTGTTGGTCTTGGTATGTGTTCTGCTTAGTTCTTTGATCTTAATATAACCTGGTAGCATCAAGTTCAGAACTGCAGGCATTTCCCAACCGTCCAATGAATAAAACAAACTATCCAGTTCTTTGATCTAAATGTTTGGCGTGTACCCGATAGCCTTAATTCTAAGATGAAAATAGGTTGAGTTGGTTTTAAAGATCTGCATATGCCATTTAGAGCTGCATATATATCCTCATTGATTCAGTTCATCTTTCCTTTCTCTTCTACTGTGAGTTTGTCAATAGCCCCTACTATCCAGTTCCTGTATGACTAAATATACATGGTTACGATTAAGTTCATTTTCATTTGTTCATTGTTCGTTGCATACTTGTATCAAGTTGGGGCTCTAAGTTTTTATCCTTTCTGTCTTGTAAGGCTGCAAATAACTCTTTTTTCTCTCTTTGGAAATATATAAAAGGGCAATTACCAATTAAGTTCTGGACCTTTTTTTAAAAAAAAAAATTCTAAATCGGTTCTCACATTTTTCCCAACTACCAAAATAACCAAATTGGTACTTACATTTTTTCCAAGTGCCAAATTAGTCATTCTAATTAAGTTCCATTTTAACTGTGTAAGGGTAAAATTGTATTTTACTCCTAAACAATATAATAATGACACAGTTTTTTTTTTAACACGTATATTCTTATTTATTTTATTTGTGGATTTTTACTTTTGAATAATTTTGACAACGGTTCTTGTATAATATTAAAAAAAAAAAAATTTATGTAAAAATGGTAAAAGATTAAATATTTAATGAATAATAACTTTGTTTATAAAATAAGGATATAACTGATATTGTCTTATTAAAATATTTTTAGATTAAAAAAAAATTAATTAAAGAGAGTTTCTCCTTACAATTCACAAATTATCTATTCACACTCCAATTTAATTTTTTATTATTAATGACAATTTTAACCTAAATTAAAATTACTAAACAAGACAAAAAAAAATTAAAGACGCTACAGACTAATTAAATTATTATAAAAAGAAAATATCTCTCCTAAATACGTTATTACCATATCAAACACTCTCTCCTAATTAATCTTTTCATTTAAAAAAAAAAAAATCATATTTCCATATTTTCTCAATCAATCTCTATTAATAGTTAAAGAAAAAAAACTTATGAATATTTTAGTTTTTTACTAATAGTAATATATATATATATATATATTAAGAAATCAATTTAAAAAATAAAAGATATATGAAAAAATCTCTCTCCTAAATATGTTATTACCATATCAAACACTCTCTCCTAATTAATCTCTTCATTTAAAAAAAAAAAAAAACATATTTCCATATTTTCTCAATCAATCTCTGATTAATAGTTAAAGAAAAAAAACTTATGAATATTTTAGTTTTTACTAACAGTAATATATTTATATATTAAAAAATAAATTTTAAAAATAAAAGATATATGAAAGCTTAAATTGTTTCAATTAGATTCTATTAAATTTAGAATTTCTAAGACTAATGAAAGAATTAAAGTTCTCTGGGCAATCACATACCTACAAGAGTAACAAAAAACATTTTCATATTTTGATTTAAAAAAAAAACCAACAAGGAGGTACTCTTCTTTGGGTTTTTTTTGTTTTTTGTTTTTTGTTTTTAATAGTATATACATACATATTGTTCTTAAAAATCAAGCTTATTAGTAATTTTTTTTTTTTAATTATTAGTCTTGCTTGAGAAAGAATAGAGATAAAAAAATTAGAGATATGTATGGGAGGAGAGGGAGTTTAATATGGTAATTAAAATTTTAGAAGAGAGTATTTAATATGTAATAATTAATCTAATGATTTAGGAGAAATAATTTCTTTTTTTAATAATTTAATTCAAAAAAGTTAAAAAGGATAATCTTGTAACAAAATAAAGTGTCTTTATAATATTTTAAAATTTAAATTTTGAGAAGGGAGTGTTTTTTAAAAAGAAGTATATAAAGAAAAAATTGGATTGTCAAAAGAAACTCCTTTAATTAAAACAGGTACAAATGATATTTCATTAATAATATTTTTGGATTTTTTTTTATAATTATAATGGTGATTTAATGCACAAAAGACAAAACAACTTTACTATAGTTTGACAAATAAATGGTATTTACATATGTTAACTAAAATTGTTAAAGTCAACTGTTATATTTAGAATCTGTTTTGAAGAATTTCTTTAAGTAAATCTTTTAAAGTAGACATTCTATGAGTAGAGCTTCTAATGGGAAGATGTTGGTCGTTTGGTTGTCAATTAGAAAAAACTTTTTTAAATGGTAGGATTACCAAAATATTCAAAAATTATTTTAAATGATAGAGTTATATTAGACATTTTAGTGTTATTAAAAATGCTAAAAAGATCTATTTGGAAAAACCTAGAATTTGAGAAAACAATTTTTTTAATAATCCAAAAACTCTATTGGGTGACAACCAAATGACACAAAAAAATTTAAAAAGAGTTTTTTTTAATTAAAAAAAAAAAAAACTCTTTTAGCCAGTAGAAAAACTCTTTCAAACAGACACTTAATACCGTTAAAGAGACCAATTTGGATACTTCTAAAAAAAAGATGGGTTAATTTGACACTTGATAAGAATATAATGACCAATTTAGTCGCTTTTATAAAAGTTACAAACAATTTAATTTTGTTTAAAAAATTTCTTGGTAATTGCCCTATATAAAATGATTTCTTTGCAAAGTGGCATTTAGCACACGTAATCAACCATATCAGAATAAAAAAACCGTTGTCATTTTCCGAAAATTGATTTTTACTGCAAGTATAAAACTTTGACCCTTTATTAAGCTTTGTGGCCACACGATGCATGTCTCACTAAAATTTAAAGCCCTGTGTGTAATAAGATCATGTCAACTTTCACAACCACTTGAATTCCAGTGTTGCTATAGTAGAAAAGAAAAGGACAGGTTTTTGTGAGAATTTTAATATCGGTCAAGTATTAAATTAGTGAAATAGTTGGCGGCTGACATATTACATACCCTGTGTTTACTGAAAAACACAACTATTTATGATTAGGTGTCTTTATACATTGATATTTTTCTTGAAAAAGACAACTCAATTATTAATAAATAGACAATTTTAATTGTTGATCTAATTTTCAAAAGATATCTCTCTCTTTTACTGCTTTTTTTTTAAAAGATATAACTGTTTGTAAAAACTTTATAAAAGAGTGTGCATAGAATTGTTTAAATATTATATTATTAACAAACAAAATTCTCTCAATTACAAGAAACCCAAATTCCTTTACATATGTGAATTTTCTTTCTTGTTTGAAGCAAGTTCACTTAAAGGCTTGTTATATCCCGAAGGCTATTTGCAGAGAAACTCATAAGCAATTAGAGTGGGTGCAAATATTGTTTTTTGGAAAGCGTACATACTACGTGTTTCAAGCCTATTTCTAGAATTCACAACACACTTTTGCTCACTTGAAACATGACATGTGTCCATGGATGGAGTAAAATTGCCCAAATCCAGTTATCTTTTTAGACAATTTTACCCCTCCATAGACACATGTTATGGGGTAATGCTTAGACTTGGTTTTTGTCACCATCATTTAAGATTTGTATGAATTCATCATTTATGAGTGGGAAAAGATCGTTTTACCCCCTGACGTTTGCCATATTAGAAAGGTGAGGACAGAGTTTGTTCATATTGAATGTTAATCACCCCGAAATCAAAATAATGTTCAAAGAACCCCTTATATTAGCAATGCCGTCCAAAAACAGCATTGACCGTTAATTAAGGGGGGGGAAAATCGTAAACTCATCGATGGAGACAATTAATAATATATTAAATAAAAAAAACAAAAAAACAATTAATAATATATTAACAAAATAAAAAAAACAAATGAGTGGAGGATATCATGCCACGTCACTCCTCCCATGACAATAATTAAACAAATTAAAAATAAAAAACTCTCTCTCCCTAAAAAATTCTTCTTCTTCTCTACAACCACCATCATCTTCAATTATTAATGTCATTTTTTTAAAACAAATATTCAATTAAGTCACAAAGTTGCAAATGGTAATCCATTTATCAACTCTAAGGGTTTTTCATTTTTGCCCAAATCACAAGTGTTGTTCACAGACGAAGAAAACACTCAAGTAAAACAATTTGAATCACAAACATCATTGGCGGATTCAACCATTTTACCATCTTTTATCGACTTACAACAAAACATCAACAGAATCCTTAAAATCTTCAACACCCACTCTCTCTCTCTCACTCTCTCTTATCCACACACATTTTCTCTCTACAACCTCTCGCGAATCCACACACTTGGTGCCGATTTGAAGTTTCTGATATGGGGTTTGGGGTTTTTTATTTGGGGTTGTGGTGGTGTGTTTATGGGGTTTGGTTCGGTTGAAGGTTTGATTGTGGATTGATTTTGAGGTTTTTATTTGGTAAGTGTGGGAGAGAAATCACCATCTACACATGTTAGGCTTTGATGGTGGAAGATGATGATGATGATGATAAATTTGGGCGATTTGGTTCTGGGTCGATTAGGTTTCGAATATGGATTTTGGATGGGTTGTTGTGTAATGGTGGTGGTGGTTAGATTTTGGGGGTGGTTCACGGATTGGTGTTTGAGTTGTGGTGGTGGCTAGGGTTTGATGTTTGAGTTATGATGGAGATGGTGGTGGTCTGGTAAGAAGATGATGATCACGATGACTGAAAAAAGAGATGGTGTTAAAGAAGATGATAATATGGGTTTCCAAATGTTCCAGATCTGATGGTAAAGATCGGTAGATTTTTGTTTTAATTTTTTTTTTTGTTATTTGTTATATTTTTATTTCAAAATTTAAATAAAAAATATATATATATTTATATATATATATATATATATATATAAAAAGAGATATTTCCACTGTCCATCTCAAAGATGGAAGATGTAGATCCATTTTTTTTTTCAATTGTATTTTTTAATTTTTTTTCCTCTGTATTTTTAATATATTTTTTATTTAATGAATATCTTAAAGGGTAAAATTGTAATTTCAGCTATTACATATCTACCATTTAAAGACATAGAAGGGCAATTTCGTCATTTTAATCATTGAATAGTGTTAGAATTAGCTTTCCCGTTAAAAAAGCTAACAGAAAGGGGACTTTTAACAATATTTTGATTTCAAAAGGAAGACTGACAAACCATATCCTCAATTTTCTGTTAGGGTTAAAACGATCTTTTCCCTTTCTAAGTAGATATTAGATAACCATCGCCTCTTGTACAACATATTTGGTGTAAACTGGTGCCGTGATTCTTGACACTGATTTTCCTAAATTTCCAAAGCCGCCTTGAGGGAAGGGTGACAAATTGACAGAGAATTAACGCTTACTTGACTCATTGAAAACTACTCAATTTTCCCTCAATTCCTGACGATTTTGTTAATATCAATTAGTGGAAATCTCTTATTATCTGATGTTCTAGTAAGCTGTCCCCTGTTTTCGAATTCGCATAACTTGAAATATATTCAATCTATTAATGTAAATTAATTTCATGTTTAAATTCCTAACATAACTAGTTTTTAATTGACAGATTGCTGAGCAAGTGGAAGCTAGCTGATGATATAGAGACAAATAGCGTTTACTTGACTCAGTTGAAAGTACTCAATTTGCAGACGATTTGGTGAAAATCAATTATTGGAGATATTCTGCTTTGATTTTTCGATCAAAGACTTTTCAATATGTTAGTAACCAAAAGACCTAAAAGTTTAAACTGATGAGAAAATGACTCAGCATTTAAACCTTCTAACACACCCCCTCAAGTGCAAGACCATATGGCTTGTCACTTGACTCGAGCCCAAATACATATTCAAATAACAAATTACATATGTAAATGACATCACATGAGCGGAGGCTTGAGAGTTGAGAGTGTTGAATTAATTAATCAATTGAACACCTAACAACATAACAAATAATAACATTAGTTATAAACATATTAATAATAGTTAATAATTAAATAACAAATGAAAGTTAATTAAAAAAAATAAACAAGACAATACCTTAGAGTAAGAGCCTTAGAATATGTAGAGACTAGAGAGTGGGAGGTATGTAAATATATAATATATAATGTATAGTGTATAGTATATTAGTATAATAGTTAATATATAAATAATATATTAAATAAAATAAAATAAATTACAAAATAATTGAAAGAGTGAGTGAGAGATGTTGGAGATTGTAGAGAACAGAGAGAATAAGACAGTAGGAAAGTAGAGAAAATATAGAGAATGGGGTGAGGATGATGAGGGTATTTATAGGAAAAAGTGAGGTAAGGTATAATTGGAAAAAATTGTAAAATTTAAAAAAAATGTAATTTTAAAAAGTTTTGGATATTTTATTTCTCCCTCAACGGTCACCTGATTAATTACAAAACCACTCCTCAATTTAAATTTTGAAAAAAAAATTTGAAAATTTAAAATTTTGAAATTTTTTTAATAGGCCGAGGGCTAGGCGGGCCTTACCTAGCTCGGTCCGGTACTTCTCCATTGCAGGCCCGTCCTGGCCCACTTGCTTAACAGGCTTGGGCTAACCCATCAAGCTAGCGGGCCAGGCCCGGTTATGAAAATGGGCCGGTCCGAACGGCCCACCGAAACCTGACCCATTTTACCAGCACTAGAATAGACTATGCTGTATGGGAGAAACACTAAAAACAAAGAAAGATAATTCTGTTAAGTCACTAATTAATAAATCCTAAAGGATAGCAATGACAATGACTCTGTAAGAGAATTCTTCTTGCAAATTAGAATACCCTTTATCTTCTTCAAATGCCTGTGAACTTTGTCTTATTCTAATGCATCCCAAGTGAATTTTGAAAAAACAAAATCAATTGCATCGATAAGAAATCATTGATATGACAAGTACATTTCACCAAGTCTTTGAAAGAAACTTCATTCTTTACAGATATGCAAGGCTTATTTTTTAGGCAGCTTATAATATTTGCAATTTCACGTCATATTTTTTGTGTTTCTTTTACGAGAGTTGACAGCTAGGTAGCGCGGATACGAATATGGATACGGATACAGGATACGGATACGGTATAATACGGAGATACGGTAAATCTTCAAAAACTAGAATACGGATACGACAGGATACGTCGATTAAAATAATACATGTTATTATTTAAAAAAAAATAATAATATATGAATACATATTTAATAATTCATTTATAATCAAAACATATTCAGAATTCAAATAAAACATGTTACATATCTATATAAGTTATAACAATGTAACATATTATAACAATGTAACATATTACAGGATCTAAATAAAACATTTAAACATGTCACATAAGTTGTAACTTATTACAAAATCCAAATAAAATATACGTCACATAAGCCATAATACTTTATAAATCTAAATAATACATTATAAAAACTCATAAAACATATTCTAAATTCCTAATTAACTCCACTATCTTCATTCACATTGTTAAAGGATCTAGATAATTCAACATTTAACTCTTGTTTATCAAGAAAAAAGTTTTCAATATCATGTATCTCGTTATTCTCCATGTTAATGGAATCAAAACCAAAATTTCTTTGCAATTTCATTTTGACACCTAAATTTTTGAAATTATAATTTGACCACGTTTTATACTAAAATAATTATAATATTGCTCTAAAAGTATTCTTAATGTATCCCCAAGTATCTTTCAAGTATCCGTCAAGTATCTGCCAAGTATCCGCTAGTCAAACTTATGAAAAAATCAACGGATACGCCATTTGGTGTATTGGATATGTATCCTGAAGTATCCGGGGAGTATCTAAACCGGATACGAGTTCGATACGAGTTACCTCCACCAAATGGAGTATCTGTGCTTCTTAGGTTGACAGTTTAGAGTCAGAATTAATAAAGCCAATTTGTGGGAATTGTATGTTCCAACGGTTGAATCTGGCGCTTAAATCCATAGCAAAATTTTGATTTTTTCCATTCAATACTTGTAGTCGATCGGATCTACAATTAATTTGAGGTCGACAAGGTGGGCATTGGCAACCTGAAAACAAAGGATAAAAAAGAGCGACGGCGAACCACTAGAGAGGGTGATCCCTCAGGGGACTCTCTGATGTACAAGTTAGCGTATTATAAGATAAAAGTCAATTAAAATGAATTTGGGAAGACAAACCGTTTTGCTCGATGTATCAAGTCAAGCTATTTGTCGATTGTCGATTATCGATTGATATGGTAAATTGAATGGGATGGGTTTCAGATTCAATGTGAATCAACCTACAATTGAGTCGATATTATATTTTGATGACTTCAATAGGTTGATACCTGGGAGGTTACTTGACTCGATGTCAATCAATCGTGAACTGGGTCAATCGACCTCTTTGAATGACTAGGTTGATCTCTTACTTGATTGTGGAGCAGCAATTAATGTTGAGAGAAGATTGTGGAGCTTATGTTTTCAGAGCTTTCGCTTATGTATTGAGAAAACCAAGACCCTTTTCTTTGAGAAGGGGTCTAGTATTTATAGTGAATACCTTAGAGTTTTCACCTATCGTCCTCTTTATGTAGAGGTGGCCACGGTTCCGGTTGAACCGTCGCTTTTGTCGACGGTTCAACCGGAACCGTACTGCCCAAACTGGAACCTAAACTGTCGGTTTGAAAACCGGTTTTCACGGTCACGATCACAGTTACGGTCTCGGTTTTGGTTTGACCATCCAAAAAACCGACGGTTTTGTCCACTGTTAAACCTTCGGTTTATTAAAATAAAAATTTAAAAAATTTAAAAAATTAATGCTTCAATGAATCAAACGTTGACACGTGGTAAGGATTTTGAAAAAAAAGATACGTTAGATGACCATTCAGCTAAAAGGTTAAAAGAAAAGTGACTAATGAGACCCATATGAAAAAATATATATATATATGGCTGTTGTGCAGTCATCAGATGACCGTTCTGATTTTTGCCCAACAGCCACTTATGTTTTTTTTTCACCCCTTAATTTTTCTTAATTGTAAAGCTACCCCTCTCTACTATATTATAAATACCCTCCCCACACTTCATTATTCTTCACACCACTCCCATTCTCTCAACTTCTCTTAAATTCTCTCAATCTCAAATTCTCAATTCTCCCTACATTCTACAATTTTCTTTAATTCTCATTTCACATATAAATTATTTCTTCTATTTTTTACTATCATCTATTTTTTCATTCATCATATTGATTTACAATATTGATTTCTTCTATTTTTGACCATCATAAAAAAAAATTTCACCACTATTATTTCAACAATATATATTTTTTTTACTTGCTTACCACAATTATTCCAACAATATATTTTTTTCAATCATTTTTTTTTTACTTGCTTACCACTATTATTCCAACAATATATTTTTTTCAATCATATATATATATTTTTAAATTGCTTACCACTATTATTCCAACAATATATTTTTTTTCTCAATCATCTTTTTTTTTATTTATTTTTTATTTTTTTTACTTTGTTACCACTATTATTCTAACAATATATATATATTTTTTTTACATATATCTATATTTTATTATTATTAATTTTTCAATGGCAAGTGGGGGAGATGGTTTAAGAAATTTGAACAAATGAAAGGGTTCTATGCAAAACTTGTTGGAACATATTGGTGATGATGTCACTTACAACGATGTGGCTTTTCACCAGTTCCTTCAAGATCGCATTGGATCCAATCACCCTCCTAGTCCTAATCCCCCTATAATAATTCCCGAGTTCGACAGACCCGACCCCGATCACAATACCTCCAATACTAATGAAAATCTATCTGACCCCCACACCCTTCGGATGATTTTTTTGCAGGTGAAGGTGAAGAAGAAAAGCCGATGAAGTCCGAACTCTTCAAAGTACATATGAAGAAAACTAAGTTAGATGGTTGATTTTTCCAAATCTAGTGCAATTACTGCTCCAAATCATACAAGGTTGCAAGATCCTTCGGATATGGCATGTTCTGGACCCATATCAGAAAAAATCACCCGTCCAAATAGGCGATGACGTGTAACCAAACCCAAATCTCCAGGTACGGAACCTCTTTTAATCAATTATTTCATTACACGTCTGAAAAAAATAGAGAACAATTAGTATTAATGGTTGCAGTTGAACATTTACCCTACCTAATACCAAAAATACCCTTTGTTTAATTATACTATATTGTATTTTTGTAAGTACACACCACCTCTGACTATTATTATATTATTTAATCAGCTTTATTATTATTTCAAATTTTGTTGTTACCTTTAATTCTCTTACTATTCTTTATCTTCCCTACTTCTTTTCTCTTCTTGTTTTTTTTCAAAATCAAACTCCATTTTCGTTATTTATTTTTCGTTAAAAATCTATTTTAAGAAAAAAATAAATTTAATTGGAGAACCACTTTCTGTGTAAGAGAGTTGTAGGGATGCAAGATTTGTGTCATGTTCCAATTGATGTGGAAGTAGATAGGTGTTAAATGATATTAAAAAAAAAAAAAGATAGATGTTTGATGAAATTGAAAAACACCTAATATATATATATATATATATATATATTGACAAGAAAGAACATATAATATTGATATATTAAACAAAAAGCGTAAAATGTGTTTGAAAGAAATAAAAAAATAATATAGATATTATAGTTAATTTAAAAGTCTGTTTATATACGTAATGATTTTGTTCTTCTAATAAAAATTAATTTAAAACTTTAGTTTTTCACAACCAAATTTGTCTCACAATTTTGATTTATTTTCCATGCTTAGCAATCAATTTGTATTTCCTTAAAAGAGATTAAAAATATATTTAAAAGAGAATCTAGGGTTTATTAAAATGGAAATAGTTTTTATGATATATATTAATATCAAACCATTAATAGGAAAAAAAAATTTACAAAAGATTAAAATAGGCAACTAATTAATAATTATCAGTGGGGTGTAGTAACAAACAATTAGTCCTCTTAGTAATTTTACAAAAGAGTATTATTGGATCTTTTAAAATATACTAATTTAGAGTGTACATACAATTTTTAAGGGGCGTAAATATCGTCCCTTTTAAACAATGTCTTAGAGATAGGCCTGCCTCTTCGGCTGAAGGCCCTTTTTTTGACCACACAATACTCAAATCTTGGATTGACACAAAAAACCCAGTATCTAGATTAGCCCTTTTCGGCCAATTGTTACAATCCATTGTAAAACCAAGTCACTTCACTTTTTCTTTCTCCTTAAAGCCTCTGTGCATATTCATAATCATTGTATTCAATACTAGAGATGTCAATCAAATCCAAACCCATTTGATAAAATTGGGCATTGATCAGTTTGTCTACATAAGTACCTCTCTGCTTGATTTGTGTATGAAATTGCCAAATAGGGATGCAATCATTCTGCACGAAGGCTGTTCGATCATATGCCTAATAGAGACATTGTCACCTGGAAAGCATTGATTTGTGGGTACTGCTCTTATAGACACATGTATATTAAGTGTGGAAGCTTTAAGCAAGCAAAAAAGGTGTTCAACAGTATCGAAGAGCAGTGTTTTGCAGCATGGAACTCAATAATCAGTATTTTATCAGTGTTTCTGGTGGGCACATTCCAGGAAGGCGGGTATGGCAAGAAATGGAAACGATAATCTAAAGAATGATAAGAAATAGGGGGCTTTGAAAGAGCGACATACAGTAGCTGAAACACAGAGATAAGGAAAGTTCGCTAGCTGAACAATATTGCATCAGGAAAGGAATTACCAAGAGAATTTTATTATCAGAACAAGAAGTTCAGATCAAAGATTACAAGGAAGCAGCATTGGCTTTTAGGCTAAGTTCTATTTTTATGTATACGAACTCACTACTCTCTAGACCTGTTTATGTAAAGGAGAGATGATACCAGAGTCACTTGATAGGGAGATAACAATGGTGTAACTATTCTGACTCAATGAATAGTCCAGTGATGATAAATATTATCTCTGTATGAATCTCCACTAAACTATGCCTCTTGATGATTATCTATTTAACCTGTTTATTATCTCCCTTTTTTTTTTTTTTTGAATGATGATATTGACACTTTTCAAAAACTGTATGTACACGACTTTCGTAAGTACACCTCTAAAATATTTTAAAAATCTATAGTTCGTAAACAAACCCCACTTAATGCTAAAAATACCTTTTCTTTAATTTTATTGTATTATATTTTGGTTAACACACTCCACTATTTTGTTATCTAATTGGATTTATTTAAAAATTTATTATTTTATATCTTTTTATTCAAATAAATAATTTCTCTTTAAAAAAATAATTTCTAATTCCTATAAAAACATTTGATGTCACTAAAATATTGTATGAAAAAAATTTATTTTCATTGCATTAATTAAATTTTTTTTATTTTTTTTTATTTTTATAATCCTTTATGTATGTAAAAATAGGCTCTCAGCACACAACAGTATATTTCAATTCCTTTGTTCTTAAGATTATTTATTTATTTATTTTTTAAAATTGTTCATAAGAAAGTTTATTGTTTGTATTGATTTTTGTTTCACTCAATTATAACAGTAAATTGTTTGTCAACTCAATTAATTTGTATTCCTTAAAAGAAATTGAAATTAGTATTTAAAATAGAAGTTAGGGTTTGATAAAATAGAAAGGTTTTTACTATCATATAAAACAATTAATATGAAATTTCCTTTAATTATTGATGTGTAATTACAAACTACTCAATTTCCGCTTACTTGACTCATTGAAAACTACTCAATTTCCCCTAAATTTTCTGACGATTTTGTTAATATCAATTAGTGGAAATCTCTTATTATCTGATGTTCTAGTAAGCTGTCCCCTGTTTTCGAATTCGCATAACTTGAAATATTTTCAATCTATTAATATAAATTAATTTCATGTTTAAATTCCTAACATAACTAGTTTTTAATTGACAGATTGCTGAGCAAGTGGAAGCTGGCTGATGATATAGAGACAAATAGCGTTTACTTGACTCAGTTGAAAGTACTCAATTAGCAGACGATTTGGTGAAAATCAATTATTGGAGACATTTTACTTTGATTTTTCGATCAAAGACTTTTCAATTATGTTAGTAACCAAAAGACCTAAAAGTTTAAACTGATGAGAAAATGACTCAGCATTTAAACCTTCTAACACACCCCTCAAGTGACAAGCCATATAAGTGCAAGACCATATGGCTTGTCACTTGACCCGAGCCCAAATACATATTCAAATAATAAATTACAAATGTAAATGACATCACATGAGTGGAGTTGAATCCAGAACTCCTAGGACAACCAAGGCTCTGATACAATGTTAGTAATTAATAGACCAAAAAGCTTAAGCTGATGGGAAATGACCCAATGATAGCATTTAAACCTTGTAAAAAATTCATCCACAATTTTTGTTTGGCCTTTGCGTGATTCTTCTTCATTTTCATCAATTTCCTGTTTATAATTGATTTTAATGTGGTGTCTGGTAGTGCGAATGACACCCTATAAGAGACCAAGAGAATCCACCCACTTAACCACAAAGAGAATGAGTTTGCTTACTTCATTCTGCTTCCTCTCTCTTTTTCTCCTTGTTGTCCCGTCTTTCGCGTCTACCTTATTGTTTCAGGTATCTTCAATTGTTTATCTCTCCTTAGCAAAAACATCATAGGAAGACTAATTCTTCTACTTTATATAGTATGCATCATCTAATTTGTTTGATGAATTTTGATGATATATGATAGGGCTTCAACTGGGCCTCATGTAACAAACCATGAGGATGGTACAACTTTTTGAAGAACAGCGTCGATGAACTTGCCAATGCTGGAATTACTCATGTCTGGCTTCCTCCACCATCTCAGTCTCATGCAGATGGTCCCCAAGGTTTTTTTTTTTTTAAATTTGTTGTTTTGTATTCATTTCCAAATCAATCATGCCTGCTTGGATGGAAGCCTTTTTTGGTTCTTATGATACATCTCATGTTGATGAAATGATTAGGGCAAATTACATAAACTTACCCTGATTATATGTGAAATTGCACTAAACCCACAAAAAATTCATAATAACAATAACTTCCCCTTGACCAATTGACTAACCATTGACTAACTGTTGACCGCATTAATTAATCATACAATGTCTGTTTTGCCCTTGCTCTACATAAAAAAAATATATATTTATATATATATATATATATATATTTAAAATTAAATAATATTTAAATGGTTTATAAAATTAAATTAACACAAAATTTATTTATTTATTATTTTTTTAAAGGTATACATCTTTAGGAAGATCTTATAAAAATAACAAAATTAATGGACAAAAAAAATTATTAAAAAACAGTTACAATTTCAAAACATAAAAAAATTAATGGATAATAGACAATTATTATAAAAAAACAGTTAATAGTTAATTTAAAAAAAGAAATTATATTAATAAAAAATAAAAAATAAAAAATAAAATAACTCTGAAACGATCTCCATAGTTTCAAGTCGCGATGGAGATTGACCGAATCTCCACTCGCTCGGCGAGATGGTGACTCAACGATGAACATCTATCTTAAGAATTATTTTTATGTTATTTGATTGAAAAAAAAAAAAAAAACTCAGTTTGATGGTTTAAAAGAAAAACTCGGTACTCCAAACTTTTTTTTTTTATTTTTTTATTTTTTATTTTTATATCAAATAACATTAAAATGATTCTTAAGATGGAGGTCCATTGTTTAATCACCGTCTCGCCGAGCGAGTGGAGATCCGATCGATCTCCATCGTCGCTTGAAACCATGAAACCATGAAACCATGAAAATCGTTTCAGATTTCTTTTCTTTTATTTTTTATTTTTTATTTAATTAATTTATTTATTTTTAATTATTTATTAGCTGTTTTTTTTTTTATAATAATTTTCTATTATCCATTAATTTTTTATATTTTAAAATTGTAACTGTTTTTTAATAATTTTCTTTTATCCATTAATTTTTGTTATTTTTATAAGATCTTTCTAAATATGTGTACCTTTAAAAATAATAATAAATAAATAAATTTTATGTTAATTTAATTTTATAGACCATTTAAATATTATTTAATTTTAAATATATTTTTTTCTTATTTTTTTGATGTAGAGCAAGGGTAAAACAGACATTGTGTGATTAATTAATGTGGTCAACGGTTAGTCAATGGTTAGTCAACTGGTCAAGGGGAAGTCATTGTTATTATGAATTTTTTGTGGGTTTTAGTGTAATTTCACATATAATTAGGATAAGTTTGTGTAATTTACCCAAATGATTATACCAATGTTAATTGTGTTTAAAGTGCTTAAATACTATTGTTGGGCTTTTTAGTGTTTCCTATCGGCTTAAACTTTAAGATCTGGTGATCACTAATATGGTATTAGAGTCCAATTGTTCCTGGAGACCTTGTTCTAGTTCAAGTCCCCTTGTCTTTATGTTTGGCTTGAGCTACATCGCAAGCCCGTTGGTCTAGCACGTGAGGGGATGTGTTAGAGTGCTTAAATAATATTGTTGGACTCTTTTCTATTAGCTTAAATTTTTATACCCAATGGTTACAAACAAATTGTTCTCTATTGGATCTTGTAATCCATGTCCGAACCTCTTGACTTTTTTTCTTTTGCTGTGTAAACTAGTTAAATTGAACTGCTGCTAATTTTGCTTCAGTTAGTAGTTCTTGACCATTTTTTATTGTTAGAAACCCACCTCATGGCCAACATAGTGAAAGTTGGTGCTTCTAACTTTTGTGTTCATCACAGTGTTGATTCTGGGGGAGCATGTAATCTGTAGTAGATTTCATTGAATAATTGAACTAAAATCTTGAAAAATGACGTAGCCATATCTTTGGTTTTGATACCAGAATGACTTACACGAATTCTGTATGTTTCCCCATGTTTTCCAGGATACTTGCCGGGAAGGCTATATGACCTTGAAACGTCGAAATATGGATCTAAGAGCGACTTAAAATCATTAATTGACGCTTTCCATCAGAAGGGAATCAAATGCATGGCTGACATAGTAATTAATCATAGAACTGCAGAGAAGCAGGATGAGAGAGGCATATTTAGCATTTTTGAAGGTGGAACTCCAGATGGCCGATTAGATTGGGGACCATCTTTCATTTGTGGCGATGACACTAAATTTTCTAATGACCAAGGAAATCCTGATACTGGGGAGGACTTTAAATATGCTCCTGACATTGACCATCTCAATCCAACGGTACAAAAAGAGTTATCGGATTGGATGAACTGGTTTAAAGACTGAGGTTGGATTTGATGAATGGCGATTTGATATGGCAACAGGTTATGCTGCAAGTATTGCCAAAATATATATGGAAAAAACCTCGCCGAATTTAGCTGTTGGGGAAAAATGGGATTTTCTTTCTCCCAAAACTCTTGCATTGGGACCGGATGGAAAACCTGATGCTAACCAGGATGTACACCGTGGTAGGATAAAAGATTGGATTCAAGCTGCAGGTGGAGTTGTCACAGCTTTCGATATCACGACCAAGGGTATTCTTCAAGCTGCTGTGGAAGGGGAGTTGTGGAGGTTGAAGGATGCAAATGGCAAGCCACCAGGATTGATTGGAATTTTGCCGGAAAATGCTGTGACTTTCATTGACAACCATGACACTGACTCTCAAAAGATGTGGCCTTTCCCAGGGGAAAAAGTCTCGCTTGGATACGTTTACATTCTCACCCATCCTGGCATCCCGTCCATAGTAATTTCTCTCACTTGAATCTACATGTTTCCAGTCTAATCTTTTACAAGCACATACTATGACGTTTAACCAAACGTAAACTTTTTTATTATGCAGTTTTATGATCACTTCTTTGAATGGGGTACGAAGGAAGAGCTTACCAAATTGGTTGCAATTAGAAACAAGAATGGGATTGGCCCTGCAAGCAAAGTTAATATTTTAGCTGCTGAATCTGATCTCTATATGGCTGCAATTGATGACAAAATCATTATGAAGATCGGACCAAAGACGGATCTTGGAAATCTTCTTCCTTCAAATTACCAAGTTGCTACCTCTGGAATAGACTATGCTGTCTGGGAGAAACACTGAAAACAAAGAAAGATAATTCTGTTAAGTCACTAATTAATAAATCCTAAAGGATAGCAATGACTCTGTAAGAGAATTCTTCTTGCAAATTATAATACCCTTTATCTTCTTCAAATGCTTGTGAACTTTGTCCTATTCTAATGCATACCAAGTGAATTTTGAAAAAACAAAATCAATTGCATTGATAAGAAATCATTGATATGACAAGTACATTTCACCAAGTCTTTGAAAGAAACTTCATTCTTTACAGATATGCAAGACTTATTTTTTAGGCAGCTTATAATGTTTTCAGTTTCACTTCATATTTTTTGTGTTTCTTTTACAAGAGTTGACATTTTAGAGTCAGAATTAATAAAGCCAATTTGTGGGAATTGTATGTTCCAACGGTTGAATCTGGCACTTAAATCCGGCACTTAAATCCATAGCATGAACTGGGATAGTTCCAACCAAAATTTCGGTTTCTTCCATTCAATACTTGTAGTCGATCGGATCTACAATTAATTTGAACCCGACGAGATGGTCATTGGCAACCTATAAAACAAGGGATAAAAAAGAGCGGTGGAGAACCACAGGAGAGGGTGTTCCCTTAGGGGACTCTCTGATGCTCAAGTCAGCGTATTATAAGATAAAAGTCAATTAAAATGAATTTGGGATGACAAACTGTTTTGCTCGATAAATTGAGTTGAGCTATCTGTCGATTATCGATTGATTCGGTAAATTGAATGGGATGGGTTTCAAATTCAATGTGGGTTTTAGATTCAATGTGGATTGGCCTACGATTGGGTCGATATTATATTTCGATGACTTCGATAGGTCGATACCTAGAAGGTTACTTGACTCGATGTTGATCGATTGTGGACTGTGTCAATCGACCTCTTTGAACGATTAGGTCGATCTCTTGCTGGATTATGGAGCAGCAATTAATGTTGAGAGAGGTTTGCGAAGCTTATGCTTTTAGAGCTTTCACGTATGTATTGAGAGGTTTGGTATTTATAGTGAAAACTGAAAACCTTGGAGCTTTCACCTATCGTCCTTTTTATAAGAGCGTGATCATCGACCCCTTTAATGTTCGTTTTGATTCGTTTGAATCTGATATTAAGGGTCTTGTCAGACGTTGGGATTCGTGTAACATTTGACATGATTGTGGCTGTTTTTTATTTGATATTGACTGCGTGTTTGTTTGCCTAGATATCCTAATAGATCACATTTTTGGGCCTACTTCCTGTTTGGACCGCGTTGGGCTTTGGTTTATTTTCTCTTTTCCCCCTTTTAAAGGTCTTACAACTAGTGTCTTAGAAATGGGCCTGCCTCTTGGGCCGAAGGCCCATGTTTTGACCACTACAATACTCAAATCTTGGATTGACACCAAAAACTCAGTATCTAGATTAGCTCTTTTCGGCCAATTGTTACAATCTAATTTAAAACCAAGTCACTTACTTTTTCTTTTCTCCTTAAAGCCTCTGTTCATATTCATAATCATTGTATCCAATACTAGAGAAGTCAATCAAATCCAAACCCATTTGATAAAATTGGGTATTGATCAGTTTGTCTACATAAGTACCGCTCTGTTTGATTTGTATATGAAATCGGGATGCAATTATCCTGCACGAAGGCTGTTCGATCATATGCCTAATAGAGACATTGTCACTTGGAAAGCATTGATTTGTGGGTGCTGCTCTTATAGACACATGTATATTAAGTGTGGAAGCATTGAGAAAGCAGAAAAGGAGTTCATGAGTATCAAAGAGCAGTGTTTTGCAGCATGGAACTCAATGATCACAGCACAGGCTACAGTTTAAAAGGTTGCCTATCCTGTGACACACGGGTCAGTTGTCTAGATTGATATATTTATAAATGTCTTGTTTGAGGTCTTTTGTCCACATTTCTGTAATATGTAATGTGGATCAGATATGAAATCACCGTGCCTTGTACGCCATATTCAATTACATTTCTATCTTATCTATTCTTTGAATATCAGTGTGTCACATCTAGGTATTTATTGTGATTTATTATTTAAGATGATCCGAATTTAAGATAATGACACGGTGGTTTTTCACTTATTTATTTTGAATGATACCATTTTAGCATAATAATAGTATTTTGAAGTTGGAACCTTCCATCTTCTGCCTTAATTTATATTATTGATATCATCTATTCATAAATACCTAGATGTGACACACTAATACTCAAAGCGTTATAGCAATAGTTTTTGTGCATTATGGTTCATAAATATGAGTTCATTCAAGTTTCCACACAAGTTGTTTTCACCTCGTAGTTCACAAATATGAGTAGATATCCAGACCGCTCATGTACTGTCTGATCCTGGTAGGTCTCGATATCTCTGATATAATAGTAGTAAAATGTAATACTTGAAAAAAAAGAAAAAAGAAGCTGGTTTCTGATATGAACCTGTTGATATTATTTGTATAATTTATTTTGTTGTTTTATCTGTTTGAATTAGTAAAATATATTAAGTTAGGTGGTTCAGTTATTTAAGAGTCGTGCGTGAGTAAGTTTCTTAATTTTTAGGACAGAGATTGATTACAGATATTATACATATAATTGCAAATTCATTAATGAAGCAGGTGGAGAATTATTATCAATGGGGCCCGGCAATTATGTTGTAATCAGGAGATTATTGGTTTCTCGAAACACCGATCATTGGTTTATTCTCTCCTTTTTCTTCCTATTTTATGTAAGTTTTTTCATTACATAACATTTGCATCTATAACAGTTTCACTCACATTTCTAACGAAAACATAGAACCCATCTTGTTGGCGAATTGAGAGAAAAAAAAAAAAAAACTGATCAAGAACTTTTTTATAATTTCATGATTGAAACATTTTCAATATATTAATTTCATATATATAAATATATATATATATATTTGAAATACTGTTAATTTCATATTGTACTTCCTAAAATTAGTGGTTTTAATTGACTTCAAGGACAGACTTGAGTTTTGAGTCTTGAGCAAGTGGAAACTGGGGTCGTCTACTTGACTCGGTGAAAGTGAAAACTACTCAATTATCCATAAATTTCCAGATGATTTTTCTTCTTTGATCTTCCAATCAAAGACTTTTCTTCCTAGATTTTTCTTTGATCTTAGCATGATTGGTGATTCTTCTTCATTTTCATAATTTTCTTGGTTTCATACTTTGATTTACGTATGAAAAGGAGCAACCGCCATGTCTCTAGTGTGAACATGACCAATGACACGACACCCTATAAAAGACAAGAGAGAATCACCCGCTGAACTCCAAAGACAAGCAAAGAGAATGGGTCTCCTTACTTCGCTTTGCTTCCTCTCTCTTTTTCTCTCCGTCTTCCCATCTTTCACGTCTCCTACCTTACTGTTTCAGGTAAGGCATGCGATTTCAACATCCTAGTAAGACTAATTCTTCTACTTTATATATGTATGCATATATATACTTTACTTGTAATCTAATTTGTTTGAAGAATTTTGATGATATATATGATAGGGGTTCAACTGGGAATCATGTAACAAACCAGGAGGATGGTACAACTCATTGAAGAACACCATTCCTGACCTTGTCAATGCTGGAATTACTCATGTCTGGCTTCCTCCACCATCTCAGTCTGTTGCACCCCAAGGTTTCTTCAATTTCTTGTTTTGTTTATTCATTTCCAAATCAATCAATCATGCCTGCTTGGATGGAACCCTTTTTGATTCTTTCTTATGATATAATATCTCATGATGATTAATTGATTATACTAATGTTACTCGTTCTCTATTGGATCCTGTAATCCATGTCCAAACCTCTTGTTTTTTTCGCTGCGAATACTCTTTAAACTGAACTGATACTAATTTTGCTTCAGTTAGTAGTTCTTACTTCTTTTGTATTGCTAGAAAGTAGAAACCCACTTAATCTTCATTAGATTTCATAGAATATTTGAGCTAGAATCTTGAAAAAATGTTTGGTTTTGATACCGGAACTAATTACATGAATTCTGTATGTGACCCCCATGTTTTCCAGGATACATGCCAGGAAGGCTATATGACCTTGACACATCAAAATATGGATCTCAGAATGAATTAAAATCATTAACTGAAGCTTTCCATCAGAAAGGAATCAAATGTGTAGCTGACATAGTAATTAATCACAGAACTGCAGAGAGGAAAGATGAGAGAGGCATATATTGCATTTTTGAAGGTGGAACTCCAGATGATCGTTTAGACTGGGGACCATCCTTCATTTGCCGCGATGACCTTGTATATTCTAATGGCCAAGGAAATCTTGATACTGGGGATCACTTTGAACCTGCTCCTGACATTGACCATCTCAATGAAAGAGTACAAAAAGAGTTATCGGATTGGATGAACTGGTTAAAGACAGAGATCGGGTTTGATGGATTTCGATTTGATTTTGCAAAAGGTTATGCTCCAAGTATTACCAAAATATATATGGAACAAACCTCGCCGAATTTTGCTGTTGGGGAAAAATGGGATTCTCTTTCATATGGGCAGGATGGAAAACCTGATGCTAACCAGGATGCACACCGTGGTGCACTGAAAGATTGGATTCAAACTGCAGGTGGAGTTGTCACAGCTTTTGATTTCACAACAAAGGGTATTCTTCAAGCAGCTGTGCAAGGGGAATTGTGGAGGTTGAAGGACTCAAATGGCAAGCCACCAGGATTGATTGGACTTTTGCCCGAAAATGCTGTGACTTTCATTGACAACCATGATACTGGATCTACTCAAAAGCTTTGGCCGTTCCCATCAGATAAAGTCATGCTAGGATATACTTACATTCTCACTCATCCTGGCATTCCATGCATAGTAATTTCTCTCACTTTATCTCTGTTTCCATTCCGATCTTTTACGAACACATACTATAATTATGATCATTCTAAACATTTAACCAAATGATAACTCTTTTTCTATTATGCAGTTTTATGATCACTTCTTTGATTGGGGTCTGAAGGATAAGATTACAAAATTGGTTGCAATTAGAAACAAGAATGGGATCAGCACTACAAGCAGAGTTAATATTTTAGCCTCTGAATCTGATCTCTATATGGCTGCAATTGATGACAAAATCATTATGAAGATTGGACCAAAGATGGATCTTGGAAATCTTGTTCCATCAAATTACTATGTTGCTACCTCTGGAAATGACTATGCTGTCTGGGAAAGAAGTGAAAACAAAGAAAACATAATTCTGTCAAGTCAATAGAAAATAAATTCTATTATATGACACTGGATAAACTTGTTAAAATTCTGAAATGAAAGAAACTTCATTCTGGATTTCTTTACAGAATTATTTTTTTTTATTATTTTTTTTTTTTTCTGAAATAGCGCGTGCGGTAGTGGTGACTCGAATATGCATCAGACTTATTTCGAAGCAGCATATAATATTTTGTGTTTCTTTTACAAGAGTTCACAGTTTAGAGTCAGTGATATCTGGCTGTGTACAAGCTGGAAGAGCAAGTGATGCCGTGGAGTTGTTCTGTCAAATGCAGATTTATGGACTTAGGTCGGACCCCATTACAATTTTCTGGGTTTTCTCAACTAGGATACATGCAGTTTGGGAAGAAACTTCATTGCTATATCCTTAGGAACAGTCTAGAAATGGAAGATTTTGTCTGTACTGCTCTTATAGACATGTATATTATAGAACTGCAGAGAAGCAAGATGAGAGACGCATATTTAGCATTTTTGAAGGTGGAACTCCAGATGGCCGTTTAGATTGGGTACCATCTTTCATTTGCCACGATGACACTAAATTTTCTAATGGCCAAGGAAATCCTGATACTAGGGAGGACTTTAAAGATGCTCTTGACATTGACCATCTCAATCCAACAGTACAAAAAGAGTTATCGGATTGGATGAACTGGTTAAAGACTGAGGTTGGATTTGATGGATGGCGATTTGATATGGCAACAGGTTATGCTTCAAGTATTACCAAAATATATATGGAAAAAACCTCGCTGAATTTAGCTGTTGGGGAAAAATGGGATTTTCTTTCTCCCAAAACTCTTGCATTGGGACCGGATGGAAAACCTGATGCTAACCAGGATGTACACCGTGGTAAGGTAAGATAAAAGATTGGATTCAAGCTGCAGGTGGAGTTGTCACAGCTTTCGATATCACGACAAAGGGTATTCTTCAAGCTGACGTGGAAGGGGAGTTGTGGAGGTAGCCACCGGGATTGATTGGAATTTTGCCGGAAAATGCTGTGACTTTCATTGACAACCATGACACTGATTTGGCCTTTCCTGGCATACATTTACATTTACATTCTCGCTTGAATACATTTACATTCTCACCCATCCTGGCATCCCGTCCATAGTAATTTCTCTCACTTAAATCTACCTGTTTCCAGTCTGATCTTTTACAAGCACATACTATGATTATGATCATTCTAAACATCTAACCAAACGTAAACTTTTTATTATGCAGTTTTATGGTCACTTCTTTGAATGGGGTAAGAAGGAAGAGCTTACCAAATTGGTTGCAATTAGAAACAAGAATGGGATCGGCCCTGCAAGCAAAGTTAATATTTTAGCTGCTGAATCTGATCTCTATATGGCTGCAATTGATGACAAAATCATTATGAAGATCGGACCAAAGACGGATCTTGGAAATCTTCTTCCTTCAAATTACCAAGTTGCTACCTCTGGAATAGACTAGTGCTGGCAAAACGGGTTGACCCGGCTTGTTAGGCCCGGACTGGTAATTTTTTCTATACAATATTATTTTTTATACATTGTAATAATTTTGTGTAATTATTAATGTAATAATTTTAATATGAAATATAACATTATTCATTTCATAGAATACTTAAGTTTTCGATGAATAATATATTTGTAATTTCGTATTAAATTTGTGGTGAAATGTATAAATTACAAATTATGTTTGCCTCGTTAAAAGCCTTACCAAGAAAAATCCAAAAGGATAAAAACTTGGTAAGGGAAAAAGGGTGCAATCGGAAAAAAATAAAATTAAGTATTTACAATTACATCAGCTCGCCGCCTAGTTGCTACCAGAACTCTCTTCGATGGTCATGTTGGAGAAGTCATCCATGAGTTCTTTGGTTTCCAGTTGATGTTGTCATCTGAATCTTGCATTTTGCCAATCATTAAGGCATGTCAAAGCTTCCACCGCATCATGGGCCAATGAACATCTTCTTTCTTCTAGTATTCGTCTGGCAGTGCTGAACACCTGCTTCGATAAAACTGTTGAAACCAGAATAGCAAGGACGTCACATGCTAATCTCGATAGAATGGGGAAGTTGTTTCTCTTGCCGCGCCACCATTTCAGAAGATCGTTGGTTGTGAAGTCATCGTTCTCCGTGATGGAGTACTCCGTAGTTAGATATCTGTTCAGTTCCACATGTTGTCATTGACCTTGATTTTGACTTGGACTTGAACTTCCTGAAGCGCAAGAAGTTGTGGCCTTGTTAAAAAAAATTCTCATGAGCTTCGATTGTTGTTAGGTTTGTTGCTGAGGAGGCGCCAATTCCGATGTTCCGTGGCTGTAACTGTTCTCATAAATAGAAAAAATCTTGAACATTTGGGATTTCAGTGTACTAAGATGATCAGCAACATCCGTTTCACTTAATCCCAAAGCCTCACCCAATTCTTTGGAAAAAACTTCTAAAGCATTAAATCTGAACCTAGGATCTACAATAATACAAAGGGCATACAAAAAAGGAATTTTCCCCCAATATTTTAAATTTTTTTTTTTTTTTTTTTTTTGGCATAGCAACAACAACGAAAGCTACCATCACATTTTCATTTTATTGTCTAAGTACATCAGCCATGTCATAAAGTTAATGAAGTGCAAGAGGAGATATAGGGTAATAAACCCCGGAAAGTTCTACAATAGCATCATAAAAAACTTTTAAAAATTCAACAAAAACATTGGCCACATACCAATCATCATTCGTGAGTTTTTCACGTCCGATGTCGTTGGTGGTGTTTAGATTATAAAAATTAGTAATTTACGAACCATATGGTAAAAGCATATTTCAACATTAAATATGTTGAGTTCCACCTTATTGATATATCTGTTTGGAATTTATGGGGTATTAGGTCCTTTGATGTACAATATTTGGCAAACTCATCAATTCTTTGGTTAGATGCCATAATCCAACCTAAAGCCCCTCTAATATTGTCAATTTGACTTTCCACCTGCTTAAAACCTGATTTTACAATCAAGTTTATAATGTAACATGCACAACGGGCGTGGAAAAATTTTCCCACAGTATTAAGGATTCTAGAATTAATGAAAAGTTCTATAAATTTGGAGTTAGCATATGCATTATCTAAAGTAATTGACATGATGAGGTTTTGAATGCCATAATCTTGTATAACGGGCATAATAACATCATAAATATTTTGTGCAGTGTGTGAATAATCCATGACATGAAAACCAAGGAGCTTTTTTTTGTAAAATCCAATCGGCGTCTACATAGTGTCCAGTGACACATACATAATCTTGTTTTGAAAGTCCGCTCCAGATGTCGGACGTTAATGCAATTGAAAGAGAAATGTTTTGCAATTCATAAATCAATTCAGTCCTACGTTTTTTAAAAGTACGAATCAAATCGCTCCTGATTGTGTTTCTAGAAACAGGGACATATTGGGGGTTAAAAGCATTATTAATAAAATATTGAAAATTGGGGTTATCTTGAAAACCTATGGGTTGGTCAGTTGCAACGTAGTACAACACCGTCTGCTCTCTGACCTGGTTAGGGTCATACTGCCATGTACTCACAGAACCATCTGGGTTCCGTTGTAGTTGGGTTTGTCGAGTTGTATCGACTTTCCCATGGGAAGCCATGCGTTTGTCTCTATGTCTCTTGAGATGACTAGTTCCGCTACATGAACTAGTGAGTATAGATTGACAATACTTACATTGGGCATGCTCAACTTCAATACCAATTGTATTCTTTACCATTAACGGCTCAAAGCAATCACACACCACCGATTTCTTCTTCTTCCTCTTCTTACTTGAATTCATTGTCGAGGAAGAAGGTCCCGCACACGTAGTACTAGGGGGATTAGGATCGGTATCGGTATGGAACTCACCGTATAATCTATTGATATCCTCATCCGGCATATAGTCACCGGGGTTCAGGTTCAAGTGTTCAGGATTCATTTTCCTAAGATAATAATTAAATAAATGATTAAATGTCACAGAATCACTGATAAAATTATACATTTATACAAATAACAAATTAAACATACAAAATTACAAATATACAATTATACATTTACACAATTAATCATATTAATTCTAATATATTATTAATTTCAAAAAATAATTTGGAATAAATTTTTCTGAAAAAAAACATATTCATCAAAATTTGCATCGACAAATACCGAGTACTCTATCCACTAAATTCTCAAAGTAACTTGTCGGTACCAAGTTTATAATCATAATCATAATCATCAAAATTAAGATTGTAAACGAACGTCCAGAGATTTTTCAACAGTAGGACTCGTTACTTGGTAGGACTCGTAACTTTGAGAATTTTGTGGACAGAGAACTAAGTATGCAAATTTCAAACTATATGAGCGCAAACTTAATGTTTGATATTATGATGCCAACATTGAAAATTTTATTAATTTTCAAAGTTGACATTATAATATCAAATATTATGATGCCCATCTTTGGTTTAGAGACATGATTATAATGCCAAAATAAAGCATAATCATTAATATATTTTTCTAAATTATTATTATTATTTCTTATTTCTTCAACTCTACAAAAAAAACATAAACATAATCATATTAATTCTAATATATTATTAATTTCAAAAAATAATTTGGAATAAATTTTTCTAAAAAAAAACATATTCATCAAAATTTGCATCGACAAATACCAAGTACTCTATCCACTAAATTCTCAAAGTGACTTGTCGGTATCAAGTTTATAATCATAATCATAATCATCAAAATTAAGATCGTAAACGAATGTCCAGAGATTTTTCAACGGTAGAACTCGTAACTTTGAGAATTTTGTGGACAAAGTACTTAGTATGCAAATTGCTAGCTATATGTGCGTAAACTCAATATTTGATATTATGATGCGTATCTTTGGTTTCGAGACATAATTATGATGCCAAAATAAAGCATAATCATTAATATATTTTTCTAAATTATTATTATTTTTTCTTATTTCTTCAACTCTACCAAAAAAAAAAAAAAAAAAAAAAACATAATCATATTGATTCTAATATATTATTAATTTAAAAAAAATAAAAAAATTTGGAATTATTTTTTCTAAATAATAATTTTCTTCTTATTTTTTCAACTCCACAAAAAAAAAAAAAATATATATATATATATATATATATAATCATTCTAATATATTATCAATTTCAAAAAAAAAAAAATTAAAAAATTCGGAATTAATTTATCTAAATTATTATTTTCTTCTTATTTCTGCAACTCTACAAAAACACATAAACATAACATAATCATTATAATATACTATTAATTTAAAAAAAATTAAAAATTCAGAATTAATTTTCTAAATTTTTATTATTATTATTTATTTCTTCAACTCTACAAAAAAAATCATTATAATATATTATTAATTTCAAAAAATAATTTGAAAATTCGGAATTAATTTTTCAAATTTTTTATTTTCTTCTTATTTCTTCAACTCTACAAAAAAATCATTCTAATATATTATTAATTTTAAACAAATTTAAAAATTCGGAATTAATATTTCAAATTTTTTTATTTTCTTCTTATTTCTTCAACTCTACAAAAAAATCATTCTAATATATTATTAATTTAAAAAAAATTTAAAAAATTCGGAATTAATTTTTCAAATTTTACATTTTCTTCTTATTTCTTCAACTCTACAAAAAAATCATTCTAATATACTATTAATTTCAAAACAAAAATTTAAAAATTTGGAATTAATTTTTCAAATTCTTTATTTCTTCTTATTTCTTCAAATCTACAAAAAAAATCATTCTAATATATTATTAATTTCAAAACAAATTTAAAAAAATTCAGAATTAATTTTTCAAAAATTTTAATTTCTTCTTATTTCTTCAACTCTACAAAAAAAAAAAATTAACATATTCATTCTAATATATTATTAATTTTAAAAAATTTTAAAATTTTGGAATTAAATTTTCTAAATTATTATTTTCTTCTTAAACTCTACAAAGAAATAAACATAATCTTTCTAATAATAATAATTTCGAAAATTTTGAAAAAAATTAGGAATTATTTTTTTGTAATTATTATTTTGTTGTTAAACTCACAAAAAAAAAAAAAAAAAAATTAACATATTACTAACAACAATATTAACTACACACATACTAATCACTAAATACTAAATAATAATTATTATTAATTACTATATAAAAAGTTTTTAATAACAAAAGTAGAGAAGTAGGCATACTAACCTTAAATTGGAGGCTTGAGAGTTGAGAGTGTTGAATTAATTAATCAATTGAATACCTAACAACATAACAAATAATAACATTAGTTATAAACATATTAATAATAGTTAATAATTAAATAACAAATGAAAGTTAATTAAAAAAAAATAAACAAGACAGTACCTTAGAGTAAGAGCCTTAAAATATGTAGAGACTAGAGAGTGGGAGGTATGTAAATATATAATATATAATGTATAATGTATAGTGTATAGTATATTAGTATAATAGTTAATATATAAATAATATATTAAATAAAATAAAATAAATTACAAAATAATTGAAAGAGTGAGTGAGAGATGTTGGAGATTGTAGAGAATAGAGAGAATAAGACAGTAGGAAAGTAGAGAAAATGTAGAGAATGAGGTGAAGATGATTGGGGTATTTATAGGAAAAAGCGAGGTAAGGTATAATTGGAAAAAATTGTAAAAGATTTAAAAAAATGTAATTTTAAAAAGTTTTGGATAATTTATTTCTCTCTCAACCGTCACCCGGTTAATTACAAAACCACTCATCAATTTAAATTTTGAAAAAAAAATTCGAAAATTCAAAAATTTGAAAATTTATTAATAGGCCGAGGGCCAGACGGGCCTTACCGAGCTCGGTCCGGTACTTCTCCATTGCAGGCCCGTCCTGACCCACTTGCTTAACAGACTTGGGCCTAACCCGTCAAGCTAGCGAGATGGACCCGGTTACGAAATGGGCTGGTCGGACGGCCCACTAAAGCCCGGCCCATTTTACCAGAATTAGAATAGACTATGCTGTATAGGAGAAACACTAAAAACAAAGAAAGATAATTCTGTTAAGTCACTAATTAATAAATCCTAAAGGATAGCAATGATTCTGTAAGAGAATTCTTCTTGCAAATTATAATACCCTTTATCTTCTTCAAATGCTTGTGAACTTTGTCCTATTCTAATGCATCCCAAGTGAATTTTGAAAAAGCAAAATCAATTGCATTGATAAGAAATCATTGATATGACAAGTACATTTCACCAACTTCATTCTTTACAGAGATGCAAGGCTTATTTTTTAGGCAGCTTATAATATTTGCAATTTCACGTCATATTTTTTGTGTTTCTTTTGCAAGAGTTGACAGCTAGGTAGCACAGATACGAATACGGATCCGGATATGAATACAGGATACGGATACGGTACAATACGGAGATATAGTAAATCTTCAAAAATTAGGATACGGATACTGCATGATACGTCGATTAAAATAATACATGTTATTATTTTTAAAAAAATAATAATATATGAAAACATATTTGATAATTCATTCATAATCAAAACATATTCAGAATCCAAATAAAACATGTCACATATCTATATAAGTTATAACAATGTAACATATTATAACAATGTAACATATTACAGGATCTAAATAAAACATTTAAACATGTCATATAAGTTGTAACTTATTACAAAATCCAAATAAAATATACGTCACATAAGTCATAATACATTATAAATCTAAATAATACATTATAAAAACTCATAAAACATATTCTAAATTCCTAATTAACTTCACTATCTTCATTCACATTGTTAAAGGATCTAGATAATTCAACATTTAACTCTTGTTTATCAAGAAAAAAGTTTTCAATATCATGTATCTCGTTATTCTACATGTCAATGGAATCAAAACCAAAATTTCTTTACAATTTCATTTTGACACCTAAATTTTTGAAATTATAATTTGACCACGTTTTATAATAAAATAATTATAATATTGCTCTAAAAGTATTCTTAATGTATCCCCAAGTATCTTTCAAGTATCCGTCAAGTATCCGCTAGTCAAACTTATGAAAAAGTCAACGGATACGCCATTTGGTGTATTGGATACGTATCCTGAAGTATCCGGGGAGTATCTAAACCGGATACGAGTTCGATACGAGTTACCTCCACCAAATGGAGTATCTGTGCTTCTTAGGTTGACAGTTTAGAGTCAAAATTAATAAAGCCAATTTGTGGGAATTGTATGTTCCAACGGTTGAATCTAGCGCTTAAATCAATAGCATGAACTGGGATAGTTCCAACCAAAATTTTGATTTCTTCCATTCAATACTTGTAGTCGATCGGATCTACAATTAATTTGAGGTCGACAAGGTGGGCATTGGCAACCTGAAAACAAAGGATAAAAAAGAGCGATGGCGAACCACTAGAGAGGGTGATCCCTTAAGGGACTCTCCGATGTACAAGTTAACGTATTATAAGATAAAAGTCAATTAAAATGAATTTGGGAAGACAAACCGTTTTGCTCGATGTATCAAGTCAAGCTATTTGTCGATTGTTGATTATCGATTGATATGGTAAATTGAATGGGATGGGTTCCGGATTCAATGTGGATCGACCTACGATTGAGTTGATATTATATTTTGACGACTTCAATAGGTCGATACCTGGGAGGTTACTTGACTCGATGTCAATCGATCGTGAACTGGGTCAATCGACCTCTTTGAATGACTAGGTTGATCTCTTACTTGATTGTGGAGCAGCAATTAATGTTGAGAGAAGATTGCAATTAATGTTGAGAGAAGATTGTGGAGCTTATGTTTTCAGAGCTTTCGCTTATGTATTGAGAAAACCAAGACCCTCTTCTTTGAGAAAGGGTCTAGTATTTATAGTAAATACCTTGGAGTTTTCACCTATTGTCTTCTTTATGTAGAGGTGGCCACGGTTCCGGTTGAACCGTCGCTTTTGTCCTCGGTTTAACTGGAACGGTACGGCCCAAACTAGAACCAAAACTAGAACCTAAACTATCGGTTTGAAAACCGGTTGGAAACCGGTTTTCACGGTCACGATCACAGTTACGGTCTTGGTTTCGGTTTGACCATCCAAAAACTAACGGTTTTGTCCACTGTTAAACTGTCGGTTTATTAAAATAAAAATTAAAAAATTAAAAAAATTAATGCTTCAACGAATCAAACGTTGACAAGTGGCAAAGATTTTGAAAAAAAAGATACGTTAGATGACCATTCGACTAAAAGGTTAAAAGAAAAGTGACTAATGAGACCCATTTGAAAAAAAATAAAATATGGATGTTGTGTTGTCATCAGATGACCGTTCTGATTTTTGCCCAACAGCCACTTATGTTTTTTTTTTTTCACCCCTTAATTTTTCTTATTGTAAAGCTACTCCTCTCTACTATATTATAAATACCCTCCCCACACTTCATTATTCTTCACACCACTTTCATTCTCTCAACTTCTCTCAATCTCAAATTCTCAATTCTCCCTATATTCTACAATTTTCTTTAATTCTCATTTCACATATAAATTATTTCTTCTATTTTTTTACTATCATCTATTTTTTCATTCATCATATTGATTTACAATATTTATTTCTTCTATTTTTGACCATCATAAAAAAAATTTTCACCACTATTATTTCAACAATATATTTTTTTCAATCATATATTTTTTTTTTACTTGCTTACCACAATTATTCCAACAATATATTTTTTTCAATCATTTTTTTTTACTTGCTTACCACTATTATTCCAACAATATATTTTTTTCAATCATATATATATATTTTTAAATTGCTTACCACTATTATTCCAACAATATATTTTTTTCTCAATCATCTTTTTTTTTTTTTTTACTTTGTTACCACTATTATTCCAACAATATTTTCTTTACATATATCTATATTTTTTTATTATTAATTTTTCAATGGCAAGTGGGGGAGATGGTTCAAGAAATTTGAACAAAGGAAAGGGTTCTATGCAAAACTTGTTGGAACATATTGGTGATGATGTCACTTACAACGATGTGGCTTTTCACCAGTTCCTTCAAGATCGCATTGGATCCGATCACCCTCCTAGTCTTTATTCCCCTATAATAATTCTCGAGTTCGACGAACTTGACCTCGATCACAATACCCCAAATACTAATGAAAATCTATCTGACCCCCCAACCCCTTCGGATGATTTTTTTGCAGGTGAAGGTGAAGAAGAAAAGCCGATGAAGTCCAAACTCTTCAAAGTACATATGAAGAAAACTAAGTTAGATGGTGGATTTTTCCAAATCTAGTGCAATTACTGCTCCAAATCATACAAAGTTGCAAGATCCTTCGGATATGGCATGTTCTGGACCCATATCAGAAAAAATCACCCGTCCAAATAGGCGATGACGTGTAACCAAACCCAAATCTCCAGGTACGGAACCTCTTTTAATCAATTATTTCATTACACGTCTGAAAAAAATAGAGAACAATTAGTATTAATGGTTGCAGTTGAACATTTACCCTACCTAATACCAAAAATACCCTTTGTTTAATTATACTATATTGTATTTTTGTAAGTACACACCACCTCTGACTATTATTATATTATTTAATCAGCTTTATTATTATTTCAAATTTTGTTGTTACCTTTAATTCTCTTACTATTCTTTATCTTCCCTACTTCTTTTCTCTTCTTGTTTTTTTTCAAAATCAAACTCCATTTTCGTTATTTATTTTTCGTTAAAAATCTATTTTAAGAAAAAAATAAATTTAATTGGAGAACCACTTTCTGTGTAAGAGAGTTGTAGGGATGCAAGATTTGTGTCATGTTCCAATTGATGTGGAAGTAGATAGGTGTTAAATGATATTAAAAAAAAAAAAGATAGATGTTTGATGAAATTGAAAAACACCTAATATATATATATATATATATATATATTGACAAGAAAGAACATATAATATTGATATATTAAACAAAAAGCGTAAAATGTGTTTGAAAGAAATAAAAAAATAATATAGATATTATAGTTAATTTAAAAGTCTGTTTATATACGTAATGATTTTGTTCTTCTAATAAAAATTAATTTAAAACTTTAGTTTTTCACAACCAAATTTGTCTCACAATTTTGATTTATTTTCCATACTTAGCAATAAATTTGTATTTCCTTAAAAGAGATTAAAAATATATTTAAAAGAGAATCTAGGGTTTATTAAAATGGAAAGAGTTTTTATGATATATATTAATGTCAAACCATTAATAGGAAATTTTTTTGTACAAAAGATTAAAATAGGCAACTAATTAATAATTATTAGTGGGGTGTAGTAACAAATAATTAGTCCTCTTAGTATTTTTACAAAAGAGTATTATTAGATCTTTTAAAATATACTAATTTAAAGTGTACGTACAATTTTTAAGGGGTGCAAATATTGTCCCTTTGGAAACAAGGTCTTAGAAATAGGCCTGCCTCTTGGGCCGAAGGCCCTTTTTTTGACCACACAATACTCAAATCTTGGATTGACACAAAAAACTCAGTATCTAGATTAGCCCTTTTCGGCCAATTGTTACAATCCATTGTAAAACCAAGTCACTTCACTTTTTCTTTCTCCTTAAAGCCTCTGTGCATATTCATAATCATTGTATTCAATACTAGAGATGTCAATCAAATCCAAACCCATTTGATAAAATTGGGCATTGATCAGTTTGTCTACATAAGTACCTCTCTGCTTGATTTGTGTATGAAATTGCCAAATAGGGATGCAATCATTCTGCACGAAGGCTGTTCGATCATATGCCTAATAGAGACATTGTCACCTGGAAAGCATTGATTTGTGGGTACTGCTCTTATAGACACATGTATATTAAGTGTGGAAGCTTTAAGCAAGCAAAAAAGGTGTTCAACAGTATCGAAGAGCAGTGTTTTGCAGCATGGAACTCAATAATCAGTATTTTATCAGTGTTTCTGGTGGGCACATTCCAGGAAGGCGGGTATGGCAAGAAATGGAAACGATAATCTAAAGAATGATAAGAAATAGGGGGCTTTGAAAGAGCGACATACAGTAGCTGAAACACAGAGATAAGGAAAGTTCGCTAGCTGAACAATATTGCATCAGGAAAGGAATTACCAAGAGAATTTTATTATCAGAACAAGAAGTTCAGATCAAAGATTACAAGGAAGCAGCATTGGCTTTTAGGCTAAGTTCTATTTTTATGTATACGAACTCACTACTCTCTAGACCTGTTTATGTAAAGGAGAGATGATACCAGAGTCACTTGATAGGGAGATAACAATGGTGTAACTATTCTGACTCAATGAATAGTCCAGTGATGATAAATATTATCTCTGTATGAATCTCCACTAAACTATGCCTCTTGATGATTATCTATTTAACCTGTTTATTATCTCCCTTTTTTTTTTTTTTTGAATGATGATATTGACACTTTTCAAAAACTGTATGTACACGACTTTCGTAAGTACACCTCTAAAATATTTTAAAAATCTATAGTTCGTAAACAAACCCCACTTAATGCTAAAAATACATTTTCTTTAATTTTATTGTATTATATTTTGGTTAACACACTCCACTATTTTGTTATCTAATTAGATTTATTTAAAAATTTATTATTTTATATCTTTTTATTCAAATAAATAATTTCTCTTTAAAAAAATAATTTCTAATTCCTATAAAAACATTTGATGTCACTAAAATATTGTATGAAAAAAATTTATTTTCATTGCATTAATTAAATTTTTTTTATTTTTTTTATTTTTATAATCCTTTATGTATGTAAAAATAGGCTCTCAGCACACAACAGTATATTTCAATTCCTTTGTTCTTAAGATTATTTATTTATTTATTTTTTAAAATTGTTCATAAGAAAGTTTATTGTTTGTATTGATTTTTGTTTCACTCAATTATAACAGTAAATTGTTTGTCAACTCAATTAATTTGTATTCCTTAAAAGAAATTGAAATTAGTATTTAAAATAGAAGTTAGGGTTTGATAAAATAGAAAGGTTTTTACTATCATATCAAACAATTAATATGAAATTTCCTTTAATTATTGATGTGTAATTACAAACTATTTAGTCCTTTAAGTAATTTTACTTAAGGATGATATTGGATTTTTAAAAATATTTTAAATTGAGATGTACATACAATTTTTTAGAGGTGTAAATATCTTCGCTCTTTCTATTTTATGTAAGTTTTTTCATTACATAACATTTGGATCTATAACAGTTTCACTCACATTTCTAACTAAAGCATAGAACCCATCTTGTTGGCGAATTGAGAAAAAAAAAAAAAAACTGATCAAGAACTCTTTTATAATTTCATTATTGAAACATTTTCAATATATTAATTTCTTATATATATATATATATATATATATATATATTTGAAATACTATTAATTTCATATTGTACTTCCTAGAATTAGTGGTTTTAGTTGACTTCAAGGACAGACTTCTGACTTTTGAGTTTTGAGCAAGTGGAAACTGGGGTCGTTTACTTGAGTCGGTGAAAGTGAAAACAACTCAATTTTCCACAAATTTCCAGACGATTTTTCTGCTTTGATATTCCAATCAAATCCTTTTCTTCCTAGATTTTTCTTTGGTCTTAGCGTGATTGATGATTCTTCTTCATTTCCATAAGTTTCTTGTTTTATAAATTGGTTTCATACTTTCATTAACGTATGAAATGGAGCGACCACCATGTCTCTCGTGTGAAACATGACATGTGTTCATGATCTTTAACAATATTTTGATTTCAAAGGGGAGACCGACAAACCATATCCTCAATTTTCTAATAGGGTTTTCCCTTTCTAAGTAGATATTAGATAATCATCGCCTCTTGTACAACATATTTGGTGTAAACTGGTGCCGTGATTCGTAACACTGATTTTCTTAAATTTCCAAAGCCGCCTTGAGGGAAGGGTGACAAACTGACAGAGAATTAACGCTTACTTGACTCAGTGAAAACTACTCAATTTCCCCTAAATTTCCTGACGATTTTGTTAATATCAATTAGTGCAAATCTCTTATTATCTGATGTTCTAGTAAGCTGTCCCTTGTTTTTGAATTCGCATAACTTGAAATATTTTCAATCTATTAATATAAATTAATTTCATGTTTAAATTCCTAACATAACTAGTTTTTAATTGACAGATTGCTGAGCAAGTGGAAGCTGGCTGATGATATAGAGACAAATAGCGTTTACTTGACTCAATTGAAAGTACTCAATTTGCAGATGATTTGGTGAAAATCAATTATTGGAGATATTCTGCTTTGATTTTTCGATCAAAGACTTTTCAATTATGTTAGTAACCAAAAGACCTAAAAGTTTAAACTGATGAGAAAATGATTCAGCATTTAAACCTTCTAACACACCCCCTCAAGTGCAAGACCATATGGTTTGTCACTTGACCCGAGCCCAAATACATATTCAAATAACAAATTACATATGTAAATGACATCACATGAGTGGAGTTGAATCTAGAATTCCTAGGACAACCAAGGCTCTGATACAATGTTAGTAATCAACAGACCAAAAAGCTTAAGCTGATGGGAAATGACCCAACGATAGTATTTAAACCTTGTAACAAATTCATCCGCAATTTTTGTTTGGCCTTTGCGTGATTCTTCTTCATTTTCATCAATTTCCTGTTTATAATTGATTTTTATGTGGTGTCTGGTAGTGCGAATGACACCCTATAAAAGACCAAGAGAATCCACCCACTTAACCACAAAGAGAATGAGTTTGCTTACTTCGTTCTGCTTCCTCTCTCTTTTTCTCCTTGTTGTCCCGTCTTTCGCGTCTACCTTATTGTTTCAGGTATCTTCAATTGTTTATCTCTCCTTAGCAAAAACATCATAGGAAGACTAATTCTTCTACTTTATATAGTATGCATCATCTAATTTGTTTGATGAATTTTGATGATATATGATAGGGCTTCAACTGGGCCTCATGTAACAAGCCAGGAGGATGGTACAACTTTTTGAAGAACAGCGTTGATGAACTTGCCAATGCTGGAATTACTCATGTCTGGCTTCCTCCACCATCTCAGTCTCATGCAGATGGTCCCCAAGGTTTTTTTTTTTTTTTTTTTTTTTCTCAATTTGTTGTTTTCTTTTCATTTCCTACTCAATCACGCCTGCTTGGATGGAAGCCTTTTTCGTTCTTATGATACATCTCATGTTGATGAAATGATTATACTTATGTTAATTGTGTTAAAGTGTTTAAATATTATTGTTGGGCTTTTTAGTTTTTCCTATCAGTTTAAACTTTTAGGTCCGGTAGTTACTAATATGGTATCAGACTCTAGTTGTTCCAGGAGTCCTTGTTCTAGTTCAAGTCCCCTTGTGTTTGTGTTTGGCTCGAGCTACGTTGCAAGCCCGTTGGTCTAGTACGTGAGGTGGTGTGTTAGAGTGCTTAAATAATATTGTTGGACTTTTTCCTATTGGCTTAAACTTTTAGGCCCGATGGTTCCAAACAAATTGTTCTCTATTGGATCTTGTAATCCATATCCGAACCTCTTGATTTTTTTCTTATGCTGTGTAAACTCGTTAAACCGAACTGCTGCTAATTTTGCTTCAGTTAGTAATTCTTGACCATTTTTTATTGCTAGAAACTCACCTCATGGCCAACACAGTGAATGTTGGTAATTCTATCTTTTGTGTTCATCACACTGTTGATTCTGGGGGAGCATGTAATCTGCAGTAGATTTCATTGAATAATTGAGCTAAAATCTTGAAAAATGAAATAGAGAGAGAGAGAGGATTGTATGCTTATTTCATATCTTTGGTTTTGATACCAGAATGACTTACATGAATTCTGTATGTTTCCCCATGTTTTCTAGGATACTTGCCGGGAAGGCTATATGACCTTGAAACGTCGAAATATGGATCTAAGAGTGACTTAAAATCATTAATTGATGCTTTCCATCAGAAGGGAATCAAATGCATGGCTGACATAGTAATTAATCACAGAACTGCAGAGAAGCAGGATGAGAGAGGCATATTTAGCATTTTTGAAGGTGGAACTCCAGATGACCGTTTAGATTGGGGACCATCTTTCATTTGCCGCGATGACACTAAATTTTCTAATGGCCAAGGAAATCCTGATACTGGGGTGGACTTTAAAGGTGCTCCTGACATTGACCATCTCAATCCAACAGTACAAAAAGAGTTATCGGATTGGATGAACTGGTTAAAGACTGAGGTTGGATTTGATGGATGGCGATTTGATATGGTAACAGGTTATGCTCCAAGTATTGCCAAAATATATATGGAAAAAACCTCGCCGAATTTTGCTGTTGGGGAAAAATGGGATGGTCTCTCATATGGGCAGGATGAAAAACCTGATGCTAACCAGGATGCACACCGTGGTGCACTGAAAGATTGGATTCAAGCTGCAGGTGGAGTCGTCACAGCTTTCGATATCACGACAAAGGGTATTCTTCAAGCTGCCGTGGAAGGGGAGTTGTGGAGGTTGAAGGATGCAAATGGCAAGCCACCAGGATTGATTGGAATTTTGCCGGAAAATGCTGTGACTTTCATTGACAACCATGACACTGAATCTCAAAAGATTTGGCCTTTCCCAGGGGAAAAAGTCTCGCTTGGATACGTTTACATTCTCACCCATCCTGGCATCCCGTCCATAGTAATTTCTCTCACTTGAATCTACATGTTTCCAGTCTAATCTTTTACAAGCACATACTATGATTATGATCATTCTAAACGTTTAACCAAACGTAAACTTTTTTATTATGCAGTTTTATGATCACTTCTTTGAATGGGGTAAGAAGGAAGAGCTTACCAAATTGGTTGCAATTAGAAACAAGAATGGGATCGGCCCTGCAAGCAAAGTTAATATTTTAGCTGCTGAATCTGATCTCTATATGGCTGCAATTGATGACAAAATCATTATGAAGATCGGACCAAAGATGGATCTTGGAAATCTTGTTCCTTCAAATTACCAAGTTGCTACCTCTGGAATAGACTATGCTGTCTGGGAGAAACAATGAAAACAAAGAGAGATAATTCTGTTAAGTCCTAAAGGATAGCAATGAATCTATAAAAGAATTCTTCTTGCAAATTATAATATTCTTTTTTTCTAATGTTTGTAAACTTTGTTCTATTCTAATGCATCCCCAGTGGATTTTGAAAAAATAAAATCAATTGCTCCTTACATTGATAAGAAATCATTGATACGACAAGTACATTTCACCAAGCCTTTGAAAGCAACTTCATTCTTTACAGATATGCAAGGCTTATTTTTTAGGCAGCTTATAATATTTTCAGTTTCATGTCATATTTTTTGTGTTTCTTTTACAAGAGTTGACAGTTTAGAGTCAGATTTAATAAAGCCAATCTGTGGGAATTGTATGTTCCAACGGTCAAATCTGGCGCATAAATCCATAGCATGAACTTGGCTAGTTCCAGCCAAAATCTCGCTTTCTTCTATTCAAAACTCAAATCTTGCATTGACACCAAGATATCCTCATCGATTCAGTTCATCTCTTCCTTTCTCTTCTACTGTGAGTTTGTCGATAGCCCTACTATCCAGTTCCCGGAAGATTTCCCTCCTTAGAAATCTGCTTAGCTATATATGGTTACGATTAAGTTCATTTTCATTTAGTAATTGTTCATTGCCTTCTTGCATCAAGTTGGGGATCTAAGTTTTTATCCTTTCTGTCTTTGTAAGTGTCTGGTGATGCCCTTGCAAAGTGGCATTTAGCACACATGATCAACCATATCAGAATACGAAAACCGTCACTAAAGTGACCTACAGTGACAAATTTCATTGTAACAAATTTTGATTGTATCACTATTGGTATTATTTTGTGACAAATTTTACTATTTATCATTATGTTTTAAAAATAATTGTCACAGTTAGTTACAAAACTTGATAATTTGTGACAAATAATATAATTAGTCATAAAATTACCTTTTTAAAAGGAAAAATTTTATTTCATAAATAATTAGGTTTTTAAAAGGCATCGGAATCGATTAATATTTATATTAAAAAATCAATTAATATTTACTTAAAAAAAAAAAAGACACCAAAAAAATGTCACAATCATGCTGTGTTTTTTTTTTTCCCTTTTTTTTCTTTACCTTAAAAACACTTTTTGGGTTTTGAAATAGTGTTTTATCCGAAGAAGTACCGAGATTATAGAGAAATTTTTTCCGAATAAAAATGTAAGCTTCTCTTGATTTTAATTTTTTAGAGTTTGTTTTCTTATACTTGTTATTCATGGTCGGAATCTCAAATTCAAGTTTCATATATTGAAAGTGTCTTTGAATAAGGTATGATTTTTTTTTTTTTTTTAATGTAGAATTGTATATATCTATTTAGAGATTTTTTTTAACTTTAATTTGTTTTCAATTTTTTTAAGGAATCCATTATTATTATTTCATAATTTATAGTTATTTATTCTTAGATTTTCACAATATATGTCAATATTAGTTTATATGCTTACTAACTGTTTGATAAAATGATTCTTATAGAACAACCAATTATTTAATGCAGCATTGAAAGAAAACTCTTAAGCATCTCTTTCTCTTGATTTTATTTTTTTAGGGTTTGTTTTCTGGTACTTGTTTTTTCAAGGTCGGAATCTCAAATTCGAGTTTTATATATTGAAAGTGTCTTTGAATAAAGTATGATTTTTATTTATTTTTTAATTTTTTTTTGTATGTAGAATTATATATATGTTTAGGGATGTTTTTTTTTACTTTAATTTGTTTTCCAATTTTTTAAGGAACTCATTATTATTATTTCATGATTTATAGTTTTTTGTCCTTAAATTTTCACAATTTATGTCAATTTAGTTTATATGCATACTAACTGTTTGATATAATAATTCTTATAGAACAACCAATTTGTATATACATACCAATTGTTTAATAAAAGAGTTCAAACACTCAATAAGATTTTTGATATTAAGCTGGATGAATAGATTGACATTATGGAGGACTTTATATGAAGATGAAGAGATTAACAATTCCAATAAGTTTTATACTTGAATATCAAACTTATAGAATTTATTTTATACTTGTACTAAGTTTTGTCAATATTATTGCATTTTTCATCGGTTTTATTTTGGTGACTTTAATTTGTTCTCACTATTTTTTTTCTTCATGTCTCTATATATATAGGTTTCTCTTGCAAAACCTAAAGATTCTTTAGCTACTTCACAACTGACAGTGGATCATTAGCTTATAATATTTCACAATCAAGACCTCGAAAGTTTCAAGTTTTTGGTTATGCAGTTGGAAGTTATTGTGTGTGACCTAACACTTATGTTAACTTAGACTAATTGGCTTACATGTGTTATTTAGTAGTAGTAGACTATGAAAGATATTGGATTAATTTTGTATCAATTCGATATTATGTTAATTTTTGGATATTTTTTAATGACATGATTATTTATGGAACTCAATGTCATTTAATGAGTGAAATGTTTTATTTGGTTATATTTTTATATTTTTATATTTTTTTATACAATTTAAATTTATATTAAATTTTGACAATCGATTAAATTATTACTAAGTATCTATATAGTGACTTAATATTCATATTGTTAATTGTCACTGCGTCTGCGTTGTAGTGACAATTATTATATGGTTAACTTAATTGTCATTAAGTTTGTCTGTAATGACATAATTTTAAAATGATTTTTTGTCACTAGATTTATAAACAGGGACACTTTTTAAACAATAAATTGTCATTAAAAATATGTACAGTGACAAAATCTTCAAATAGTTAATTGTCACTGAATACTAATCTAGTGACACAATTTTTATTTTGTCATTAATTAAGGTCAAGTGATAATGTATCACTAAAAGTTATGATTTGTGACAAGTACCAAAAAACTGTCACAAATACTTTTAGTGATGAGAGCAAAAGTGATGAATTGTTAGTGACACTTTTTTTTTTTGTCACAATATTGAATTTGTGATAATTTCTTCACTAAGGAAATGGTGAAAAATATCACCTTTACCAACTCACTTGGTGACAAAGTGACCGGTTTAATAACGTAAGTTTAAAAGGCACTAAAGTAAGTGATTTCCCAAAATGCCCTTATTTTACACATTCTCTTTCTTACTTTAAAGTTTTCTGAGATTTTTTCTTTTCATATTCCTTTGTAACAAACCTTCAATGGAGGATGAAGGTTGAACACCATAACATTATCAATTCATCTCCTTTGGATAATTAATTTTATAGCACTACGCAGACGCATTCGGGGGTCGAGCTCCCCGCTGAGCTCGCGGTGGTCGAGCTGCCAGGTCAGCTCGCCGGGGTGCAGGGGGCAGCGCCCCCAGAGCTTTTTTTTAAAATTCAAAACCCTAACCGAGTTCCTTTTCATTTGTTATCTGAGTCTTTTGTAAGTCTTTCTCTGGTTATATGAATTTTGAATCTAATTGAAAAGTCTCGGAGAAGAAATGAAAAGGCTCGGAGAAAAAATGAAAAGGTTCGGACAGTTCATTAAAAGGCTCGGAGAAGTAATGAAATTAACAACAAAAAAAAAAATTGTTGAAAAGGCTCGGACAGTTCATTAAAAGGCTCGGAGAAGTAATAATGAACTGTCCGAGCCTTTTCATTTCTTCTCCGAGCCTTTTCATTACTTCTTCGAGCCTTTTAATGAATTGTCCGAGCCTTTTCATTTCTTCTCCGAGACTTTTCAACAATTTTTTTTTTTTTAATTTCATTACTTCTCCGAGCCTTTTAATGAACTGTCCGAGCCTTTTCATTACTTCTCCAAGCCTTTTAATGAATTGTCCGAGCCTTTTCATTTCTTCTCCGAGACTTTTCAACAATTTTTTTTTTGTTAATTTCATTACTTCTTCGAGCCTTTTTGTTAATTTCATTACTTCTCCGAGCCTTTTAATGAACTGTCCGAGCTTTTTCATTACTTCTCCGAGCCTTTTCATTTCTTCTCCGGAACTTTTCAACAATTTTTTTTTTTATTAATTTCATTACTTTTTCGAGCCTTTTAATGAACTATCCGAGTCTTTTCATTACTTCTCCGAGCCTTTTTATTTCTTTTCCGAGAATTTTCAACAATTTTTTTTTGTTAATTTTGAATCTTCGAGCCTTTTCATTTCTTATCCGAGCCTTTTAATGAACTATCCGAGCTTTTTCATTACTTCTCCAAGCCTTTTCATTTCTTCTCCGAAACTTTTAATGAACTGTCCGAGCCTTTCTAAGCTTTTTTCGAGACTTTTTCGAGCCTTTTTAATAATTTATTTTTTCTTTGTACAATCTGTTTAAGGTTTACAAAATAGTGTTTTAAATTGAAAAAAAGAAAAAGAAAAAGAAAAAAGCAACTAACAAGACGGTTTGTATCTCAGATGTAACTAACAAAGGCTGGGACATAAAAAAAGTCGCTATTGTGTTTGGTCGTGGTCCACCGTCGTTCATTGATGGAGGATTTTGAAAGAAAAAAAAAACAAAATGGTGAAGAAGGTTACTGTGGGGGGTATTTTTGTCCGTTCACCATAATATGTGCCTTTTAAACTTAAGTTATTAAACCGGTGACTTTCTTACAAAGTCAGGCCTAAATAGTGACAAAAAAATTTTGAACCCTTTCTTCACTTATAGTGACAAATATTTTTTATCACTATAAGTCAATTTTCTTGCAGTACTTTGTCATTTTCCGAAAATAGGTTTTACTGCAAGTATAGAACTTTGATCTAAAGGTTGCCTTGCCTCTCTCCCGTCTAGATTGATATAATTATAAATGCCTTGTGGATAGACGTATTTTGTTTTGTCTACATTCCTATTTCCTGTAATATGTAATGTGGATCAGATCAGATATGAAATCATCGTGCCTTGCACGCAACACTACAAGAAATTCGATCATCGACTAAGGGCGATGACCGGATGGAAAACCTGATGCTAACCAGGATGTACGCTGTGGTAAGATAAAAGATTGGATTGAAGCTGCAGGTGGAGTTGTCACAGCTTTCGATATCACTTGGAATTTTTCCGAAAAATGCTGTGACTTTCATTGACAACCATGACACTGAATCTCAAAAGATTTGGCCATTCCCAGGTGAAAAAGTCTAGCTTGGATACGTTCACATTCTCACCCATCGTGCCATTCCGTCCATAGTAATTTATCTCACTTAAATCTACCTGTTTCCAGTCTGATCTTTTACAAGCACATACTATGATTATGATCATTCTAAACGTTTAACCAAACGTAAACTTTTTTATTATGCAGTTTATGATCACTTCTTTGAATGGGTAAGAAGGAAGAGCTTACCAAATTGGTTGCAATTAGAAACAAGAATGGGGTCGATCCTGCAAGCAAAGTTAATATTTTAGCTGCTGAATCTAAAATATATTCCAACGGCTGCAATTGATGACAAAAGCTAAGTTAAAAGCTAAGTTATATGGCTGCAATTGATGACAAAATCATTATGAAGATCGGACCAAAGATGGATCTTGGAAATCTTCTTCCTTCAAATTACCAAGTTGCTACCGCTGGAATAAACTATGCTGTCTGGGAGAAACACTGAAAGCAAAGAAAGATAATCCTGTTAAGTCACTAATAAATAATAAATCCTAAAGAATGATTTTACAATATGACGTGAAACTGAAAATCTTATAAGCAAGGCTGGCAGCTTATAATATTTTCAGTTTCCATTCATATTTTTTGTGTTTCGTTTACAAGAGTTGACAGTTTTGAGTCAGAATTAATAAAGCCAATTTGTGGGAATTGTATGTTCCAACGAATCTGGCGCCTAAATCCATAGCATGAACTTGGATAGTTCCGGTCAAAATTTCAGTTTCTTCCATTCAATACTTGTAGTCAATCGGATCTACAATTAATTTGAGGTCGACGAGATGGGCACTAGCAACCCGTAAAACTAGGGATAAAAAGGAGTGGTGGCAAACCACTAGAGAGGGTGATCCCTTGGGGGACTCTCCGATACTCAAGTCAACATATTATAAGATAAAATTCAATTAAAATGAATTTGGGATGACAAACCATTTTGTTTGATGTATCAAGTCGAGCTATTCGTCGATTATCAATTGATCTGGTAAATTGAATGGGATGGGTTTTGGATTCAATGTAGATTGACCTACGATTGGGTCATTTTATATTTCGATGACTTTGATAGGTCAATACCTGGGAGGTTACTTGACTTGATTTCGATCGATCGTGGGCTGGGTCAATCGACCTCTTTGAACGACTAGGTCGATCTTTTGCTTGATTGTGGAGCAGCAATTAATGTTGAGAGAAGATTGCGGAGCTTATGTTTTTAGAGCTTTCGCTTATGTATTGAGAAAATCAGGACCCTCTTCTTTGAGAAGGGGTCTGGTATTTATAGTGAAAACCTTAGAGCTTTCACCTATCATCCTCTTTATGAGAGCGTGATCATCGGCCCCTTTAATGCCCGTTTTGATTCATTTGAATTTGTTATTAAGGGCTTTGTTGGACATTGGGATCCATGTAATGTCTGACATGATTGTGGTCATTTTTTATTTGATATTGACCATGTGTTTGTTTAGCCAGATACCCTAATGGATCACGTTTTTGGGTCTGTTTCCTGCTTGGACCATGTTGGGTTTGGTTTGTTTCTCATTTCCCCCTTGTAAAGGTCTTTGAAACAATGTCTTAGAAATGGGCCTACCTCTTGGGCCGAAAGCCCGTTTTTTGACCACCACAATACTCAAATCTTGGATTGATACCAAAAACTTAGAGCATCTTCGATGCAAATATGTATTTTTGAGTTTCTAAATAGTGTCATATCAGCATTTCTATTCATTATGAGCCCACTTTTGAAATTTTTTTTTAGAAAAATACAAATTCACATCTCCAATGCAATTATCTAAAGTCAAATATGCATCCATTTTATGACCAATCATAATAAAACAATTATTCCATTATCTCTACTCTTTTATTTTACAATTAAATAAGTTTTATTCTTATTAGTGGAAAGAGTTAAAATTCTAGTCAGCATTTCTAGGAGAGTTTCTAGAATTAGAAACTCAACTCCATATTCTTTAACTTATTTTTTGTCACATCATCTCTATATTCAACTTAGATAATAGCATTGGAGAAAGTTTTTCTAACTTTTTTAATATCTATCATATGTGGCACTCCATTTTCTCTAAATGCATAATAGCATTGGAGATGTTCTTAGTATCTAGATTAGCTCTTGTCGGCAAATTGTTACAATCCAATGTAAAACTAAGTCATTTCACTTTTTCGTTCTCCTTAAAGCCTCTATTCTTATTCATAATCATTGTATCCAATACTAGAGAAGTCAATCAAATCCAAACCCATTTGATAAAATTGGATATTGATCAGTTTGTCTACTGTCTACATAAGTACCTCTCTGCATGATCAGTTTCTGTAATATGTAATGTGGATCAGATATGAAATCACCGTGCCTTGCACGCCATATTCGATTACATTTCTATCTTATCTATTCTTTTATTTATTTATTTATATATATTATTTAGGATATCGACACATTTTTTAATTTGAATGGTAGCATTTTAGCAAATTCAGGCCTAATAATAATGGTATTTGGAACTTTCCATCTTCTGTCTTAATTTATATTATTGATTTCATCTATTCATATATACCTAGACGTGACACACTCACATCGCTTTGAATATCATCAAATCGTTATAGCAATAGTTTTTGTGCATATTAGTTCATAAATATGAGTTCACTCAAGTTTCCACAGAGAAGTGGGTTTCACCTGGTAGTAGAGATAGTAGTGTAACTCCTTTCCACACTTGGTGGTCAAGGATTTGAGTCCCACCATACAATTTATAAGTATGTATAGGGAGTTTTTTTCTGGTTTGTGAGAGTAAATATCCAGGCCACTCATATGCTTTCTGATCTGGTAGATCAATAGTTGTAAAATGTAATATTATAAAATAAAAAATAAAAAAAAGTGGGTTTCTGATATGAACATGTTAATATTAATAGATTTTTCTTTGATCTTAGCATGATTGATGATTCTTCTTCATTTACATAATTTTCTTGCTTTATAAATTGGTTTCATACTTTCATTAACGTATGAAATGGAGCAACCGCCATGTCTCGGGTGTGAACATGACCAATGACACGACACCCTATAAAAGACGAGAGAATCACCCGCTGAACTCCAAAGACAAGCAGAGAGCCAAAGAGAATGAGTCTGCTTACTTCACTTTGCTTCCTCTCTCTTTTTCTCTCCGTCTTCCCATCTTTCACGTCTCCTACCTTACTGTTTCAGGTAAGGCATGCAATTTAAACATCCTAGGAAGACTAATTCTTCTACTTTATATATTTATGCATATATATATATATATATATATACACATACTTTACTTGTAATCTAATTTGTTTGAAGAATTTTGATGATATATATGATAGGGATTCAACTGGGAATCATGTAACAAACCAGGAGGATGGTACAACTCATTGAAGAACACCATTCCTGACCTTGCCAATGCTGGAATTACTCATGTCTGGCTTCCTCCACCATCTCAGTCTGTTGCACCCCAAGGTTTCTTCAATTTCTTGTTTTGTTTATTCATTTCCAAATCAATCAACCATGCCTGCTTGGATGGAACCCTTTTTTATTCTTTCTTATGATATAATATCTCATGATGATTAATTGATTATACTAATGTTACTCGTTCTCTATTGGATCCTGTAATCCATGTCCAAACCTCTTGTTTTTTTCACTGCGAATACTCTTTAAACTGAACTGATAATAATTTTGCTTCAGTTAGTAGTTCTTACTTCTTTTGTATTGCTAGAAAGTAGAAAACCACTTAATCTTCATTATATTTCATAGAATATTTGAGCTAGAATCTTGAAAAAATGTTTGGTTTTGATACCAGAACTAATTACATGAATTCTGTATGTGACCCCCATGTTTTCCAGGATACATGCCAGGAAGGCTATATGACCTTGACAAGTCAAAATATGGATCTCAGAATGAATTAAAATCATTAACCGAAGCTTTCCATCAGAAGGGAATCAAATGTGTAGCTGACATAGTAATTAATCACAGAACTGCAGAGAGGAAAGATGAGAGAGGCATATATTGCATTTTTGAAGGTGGAACTCCAGATGATCGTTTAGACTGGGGACCATCCTTCATTTGCCGCGATGACCTTGTATATTCTAATGGCCAAGGAAATCTTGATACTGGGGATCCCTTTGAACCTGCTCCTGACATTGACCATCTCAATCAAAGAGTGCAAAAAGAGTTATCGGATTGGATGAACTGGTTAAAGACAGAGATTGGGTTTGATGGATTTCGTTTTGATTATGTAAAAGGTTATGCTCCAAGTATTACCAAAATATATATGGAACGAACCTCGCCGAATTTTGCTGTTGGGGAAAAATGGGATTCTCTTTCATATGGGCAGGATGGAAAACCTGATGCTAACCAGGATGCACACCGTGGTGCACTGAAAGATTGGATTCAAACTGCAGGTGGAGTTGTCACAGCTTTTGATTTCACAACAAAGGGTATTCTTCAAGCAGCTGTGCAAGGGGAATTGTGGAGGTTGAAGGACTCAAATGGCAAGCCACCAGGATTGATTGGACTTTTGCCCGAAAATGCTGTGACTTTCATTGACAACCATGATACTGGATCTACTCAAAAGCTTTGGCCGTTCCCATCAGATAAAGTCATGCTAGGATATACTTACATTCTCACTCATCCTGGCATTCCATCCATAGTAATTTCTCTCACTTTATCTCTGTTTCCATTCCGATCTTTTACGAACACATACTATAATTATGATCATTCTAAACATTTAACCAAATGAAAACTCTTTTTCTATTATGCAGTTTTATGATCACTTCTTTGATTGGGGTCTGAAGGATAAGATTACCAAATTGGTTGCAATTAGAAACAAGAATGGGATCAGCACTACAAGCAGAGTTAATATTTTAGCCTCTGAATCTGACCTCTATATGGCTGCAATTGATGACAAAATCATTATGAAGATTGGACCAAAGATGGATCTTGGAAATCTTGTTCCTTCAAATTACCGAGTTGCTACCTCTGGAAAAGACTATGCTGTCTGGGAAAAGTGAAAACAAAGAAAACATAATTCTGTTAAGTCAATAGAAGATAAATTCTATTATATGACACTGGATAAACTTGTTAAAATTCTGAATATATGAAAAAAAACTTCATTCCGGATTTCTTTACAGATTTTTTTTTTTTTTTGAAATAGCACGTGCGCCGGTGGGGACTCGAACTTGATACATGTTCAGACTTATTTCGAGGCAGCATATAATATTTTCAGTTTCATGTCATGTTTTGTGTTTCTTTTACTCTGTTCACAGTTTAGAGTCAGAATTAATAAAGCCTACCTAAATTCATGTGGGCCGTGTGTGGTATAAATAGAAATTGTATGTGCCAACGGTCGAATCTGGCGCGTAAATCCATAGCATGAACTTGGCTAGTTCTAGCCAAAATCTCGGTTTCTTCCATTCAATACTCAAATCTTGCATTGACACCAAAAACTCAGTATCTAGATTAGCACTTTTTCGCCAATTGTTACAATCCAATGTAAAACCAAGTCACTTCACTTTTTCTTTACTCCTCAAAGCCTCTACAAAATCATCATCATCATCGTCACTGTATCCAATACTAGAAGTCGATCAGATCCAAACCCATTTGGTAAAATCAGGTATTGATCAGTTTATCTACGTAAGTACCTCCCTGCTTGATTTGTATATGAAATTGGGATGCAATTATTCTGCACGAAAGTTGTTCGATCATATGCCTAACAAAGACATCGTCACCTGGAATGCATTGATTTGTGGGTATTCAAAAAATGGGTATGATTTTGATGCATTGAGACTCTTTGTTCAATTGTTTAGAGAGGGTTTTACCCCTTGCGAAACAACGTTGGTTAGTGTGGTTCCGTCTTGTGGGCGGCAAGAGTTAGTTTGCCAAGGGAGATCCATTCATGGCTTTAGTATTAAAACTGGTCTTGATTTGGATTCTGAAGTAAAGAATGTGCTTACTTCAATGTATGCTAAATGTTCGAATTTGGAAGCTGCTGAACTTTTATTTGAATACATGCTTGAGAAAAGCGTAGTTTCGTGGAATACCATGATTGGTGCTTATGGCCAGAATGGGTTCTTCAATAAGGCAATGCTTGTGTTTAAGCAAACGCAAGAGAGAAGAGTTGAAGTGAATTCAGTTACGATCCTGAGCCTTATGTCTGCCAATGCTGACCCTGAATCTACCCATTGTTATGTAATCAAAACCGGTTTTATCAATGATGCTTCTGTTATTACTTCACTCGTTTGTGGATATGCCAAAAATGGAGACACAGAATCAGCGGAACTGCTTTACAAGTTGTTCCCTGAGGATAATTTGGTTTCCTTGACTGCAATTATTTCAAGCTATTCTGAGAAAGGAAATATGGGTTTGGTGATGGAGTGTTTTGCTCAAATGCAGCAGTTGGATATGAAACCGGATGCAGTAGCTATAGTCAGTATCCTCCATGGAATAACAAACCCAGATCACATTGACATTGGGGTTGCTTTCCATGGTTATGGAGTGAAGACTGGGTTGTGCACTGATTGTTTGGTTGCAAATGGGCTGATCACCATGTATTCCAAGTTCACGGACATTGATGCTGTATTCTCATTGTTTTCCGAGATGAACAAAAAATCACTTATAAGTTGGAATTCAGTGATATCCGGCTGTGTACAAGCTGGAAGAGCAAGTGATGCTGTGGAGTTGCTCTGTCAAATGCAGATTTATGGAATTAGGCCAGACGCCATTACAATTGCTAGTTTACTATCTGGGTGTTCTCAACTAGGATACATGCAGCTTGGGAAGAAACTTCATTGCTATATCCTTAGGAACAATCTAGAAATGGAAGATTTTGTTTGTACTGCTCTTATAGACATGTATATTAAGTGTGGAAGCATCGAGCAAGCAGAAAAGGTGTTCAAGAGCTTCAAAGAGCCATGTCTTGCAGCATGGAACTCAATGATCACAGGCTACAGTTTAAATGGGTTTGAACAGGAAGCTCTCACTTGTTATTCTGAAATGCGAAAACAAGGGCTTAAACCTGATAAGATCACTTTCTTGGGAGTTTTAGCCGCTTGTAACCACGGAGGTCTTGTTGATGAAGGAAGAAGGTATTTCCAGATCATGATACAGGAATTTAAAATGACTCCAACATTGCAACATTTTGCATGTATGGTCGATCTCCTTGGCCGTGCAGGTTTATTTGAAGAAGCAGTATTGTTCATAAAAAATGTTGTGACTGAGCCTGATTTCGCAGTGTGGGGTGCCTTGCTCGGTGCCTGTTGCATACACCAACAGGTCCAGCTTGGGGAGTGTATAGCGAGGAAGTTATATTTCTTGGACTGCAGAAACGGTGGACTTTACGTGTCGATGTCGAATCTGTATGCAGCTAAAGGGATGTGGGATGATGTAGCAAGGTTGAGGGAGATGATGAGAGACTCGGGAGGAGATGGATGTTCAGGAGTTAGCCAAATTGAAGTGACTTCAATTGGAAGAAACAAATTATAATTATCTATTTCAATAATAATTACCCGGTGCTACAGGAGTTAACTGACTTTTATAACGTTACAAAGTTGAATACTATACTAAAAAAAACCGTGAGGGATTCCGCATTTGGTTAGTACTCTTTATTTCAATCAAAGTATTTATACAAATTCTTGGAGCTGTTCTACAATGTATAGTTCCCCTCCTCAGGGTTGTATATGTAAGATTTTTTGTAAAAATATTGTGAGCAACATAACATTATATTTTGTATCTACAAAAAACCGAATTGATTGGAATGTTTAAGTTATAGTGATTTGACCGGATGATGAGTTCAATTAAATGTGATCAATATTTGTGGGCTTGGTGCACTTTGACTGCATTATATTAATGTAGTATATGGTATTGACTATTTATGTGTGGACCTGGTATTCCTTTTAAGATTAACCATCCTATTAGGGTTGAGAGAATCTTTTATGGGTTAGGATTCTCTCGGTAGGTTATACTGTGTAGGGGGTCCCGCCTCTAGCTCATTAAATATGGGAAGTCTTCCCATTGTGTTTCTCCAGAAAAGTTTGTGAGAATGGAGGAGAAGACTCTCTCTCTCTCCTCTTTTGTTTTTCAGGAAATTATCTCATCTCTCTCATCAACAAACAACAACCAAAGCTTGCTTAGCTGCCATGGATTGATCCATAAATTCAGATAAGTTTTCTTACTTGATTTTTATGCTTATGTTTTTAATTATGAGATGCATGATTATTGTGCATAATCCTTACAGATAATCCTTACAGTATAAAGGTTGTCACCGACGATTCTTCTAATGGCTCTTCGGGGTCTTTTGGTTGTGATGGTGTTTTTCGTAATTGTTGCGGGTTTGCTAAAGGTGGCTTTGCTTTGCCTTGGTTGTTATGTATATGCTTTTGAAGCTAAATTATTGGTGGTTATCAAAGCCATTGAATTTGCGTATATTTATATTTATGGATGACACTCTCTTTAGATAGAACTTGATCTCCCTTTTTTCTTTTCGTTTAACGGATGTTCCTTGAAAGTTTTATTTCTCTCGGTGGTGTTTATGGATGATACTCTCTCTGGATGTTCCTTGGAAGTTTTCGTTGAAGGAAATGCAGAGACTGACTGCTTAGCGATTAGCATCTCATAGCAGTTCTTTGGTACAATATTTTTGGAGTTCTACCGTGTGCAGCGTCAGTGGTGGACCTATGAATTTTAATCAGGTAGGGCATTTAAATAAATTAAAATCGCAATTATATGAAAAAATACTGAAAAATTAAAATCATAGTAAAATAGTTTTTTTTTTTTTTAGATAAAATAAAATAAATAGAACACTTACTTAGATGAATTAAATAATCTTATATTCAAAAAAAAAAAAATAGGAAAAAATATTAAAAAATAAATAATAACAAAAAAACAACAATATAAATAATGGAAAAAAATTAAAATAATAAATTACAATCTAAATTTATAATAAGAAATTTTGTTTTGCATTTATATTGAATTCAATTTAAATTTATACAAAAATTATTTATTAATAACTATTACTAGACATGTTTTTAAAATTTTTATGCTTCAAATTATTGGTAAATTATTGATTTATTTATTCTAAATAAATTAAAACTATAAAATAAAGAAAAATACTAAGGTTAAAATAAAATGAATAATAGTATATAATAGATTAACTATTTTAATCCAATAAAGTAAAATCTGAGATTTTAGGGTTTATTAATTGAACGTGTTAGTTAAATCAAATTAAAACCATTGGAAATACTAAAAATCGAAAATAATAATATATAATTTAATATAAAATAAAATTGAATTAAGTAAACACAAAGTAATGGTAATTAAGAAATTGACGACGGAATAGAGAAAATGAATTGGAAAAGATGATAAATTAAATAAGACATAAAAAATTTGAAGATAAAATTGAATTAAAAAAGGTATATAAAAAAATTAGAACATAAAAATAAAATTGAATTAAATAAGTACCCGGGATTCAAACCAAGCACCTTAAGTCTAAAACTAAGATCCATTACCCACCATACTAACAACTACTTGTTATTAAAGATTCTTAATGAATACGTATGTATACAATGTATACATAATTAAAAAAATTTAAAAAAACTAAGGTAGGTCACGGGCCCACCTGATATGTATGTGGGTCAGCAGCGTAATGGTGAGTCCTGGCATAGTCTACAGTACTTTTTTAGTTTTTATCACTACACAGAGTGAAATTATAAGATTAATTAACAAAAAAATTTCCTAAACTAGGAAACTGTTTTTTTTTTTTTCATGTCCGTACCAAAAAAAAGCAGATTGTTACATGTGGCATTTGAATAAATACTGGATCCATTTCAATCTCGGATCATGAGACCCGGATCTTATACTTTATATTGGGTCCAGAATCCATAATCCAGATATGGATATTGTATTAAGTAGGTTAAGTGAAGTCTTACCGGTAATAGCCAGTAACCAGTAACTCTCCAGTATTCACTCTGCTTCATTCAAACCCTAACAAAAAAGAAACCTAAAACCGCAACGTTCCAATTTCAAATTTCGAGCTTGGCGCCCTTCACATTCCCGATCCTTTTCTCCTTCTCACAGTTTCTCGCTTTTCTCTCTATCAACAGAAAACACAAAATCAAGAATGGGTGGGTCTCACAGTCGCGAAGATCTCGAACTTTCAGACTCTGACGAAGAAGAATACGAAACGGAACAAGAGGCAGAAGAAGAAGACAACTACGAGGACTCCAGAGATGAGACCCCTGATAGATCCGCTTCTTCTTCAAAACGCAGACCCAAAACGCCGTCTTCTTTGGAAGAAGTGGAAGCCAAGCTCAGAGCCATGAAACTCAAGTACCCATCAACGGCTCAGAACATTAATGCAGTCAAGCTTTATCTTCACGTCGGTGGCAACACACCGAAAGCCAAATGGGTAACCTCCGAGAAACTCACTTCTTACGTTTTCTTCAAATCTTCAAAAATTAACAGCCAAGATGAAGAAGAAGATGATGATGATGAAGACGGTGAAAATGAAGAAGGTTGGTGGATCCTGAAAGTTGGGTCCAAGGTTCGAGTCAAAGTCTCCATGGAGGTGCAATTGAAGACCTTTAAAAATCAACTTCGTGTTGATTTTGTAGCACAAGGTGTCTGGGCTATGAAGTTTTTTAGCCAGGAGGATTACAAGAGATTTGTGGATAAGTTTCAAGATTGTTTGTTTGAGAACACTCACGGGTATGAATCGAGTGAAGTGAACAAGATGAAAGTTTATGGGAAGGATTTTATCGGTTGGGCTAATCCTGAAGCTGCTGATGATTCGATGTGGGAAGATGCAGATGAGAGTTTCTTGAAAAGCCCTCAATCAGCAACGCCTGTTAGGGCTAATCAAGACTTGAGAGAGGAGTTTGAAGAAGCTGCAAATGGAGGGATACAAAGTTTGGCATTGGGTGCTCTGGATAACAGTTTTTTGGTGGGTGATTCTGGTATTCAGGTTGTGAAGAATTTCAGCAATGGAATTCATGGGAAAGGTGTTTTTGTGAATTTCAATGGTGGGAATTACAGGAATAGTTCTAACATGATGAATTCCACACCTAAGAAGGCTCTTCTTATGAGGGCCGAAACTAATATGTTACTCATGAGTCCTGTGAGTGAGGCAAAGCCTCATACAAATGGGTTACATCAACTTGATATCGAAACAGGAAAGATTGTGACGGAATGGAGGTTTGAGAAGGATGGGACAGATATTACAATGAAAGATATTACAAATGATAGTAAAGGAGCGCAGTTGGATCCTTCAGGTTCCACATTTTTGGGTCTGGATAATAATAGGCTTTGTAGATGGGATATGCGTGATAGAAATGGGATTGTTCAGAATCTTGTGAATGATAGTATTAGTACACCTGTGTTGAATTGGGCTCAAGGGCATCAATTCTCACGGGGGACTAATTTTCAGTGTTTTGCAACTACTGGTGATGGGTCAATTGTTGTTGGATCGATTGATGGGAAGATTCGGTTGTATTCAGTCAATTCTATGAGACAGGCGAAGACAGCTTTTCCTGGCCTTGGGTCGCCTATTACTCATGTGGATGTTACTTTTGATGGGAAGTGGATACTGGGGACTACTGACACCTATTTGATCGTTATATGTGCGCTTTTTACTGATAAGGGTGGTAAGACAAAGACTGGTTTTAATGGTCGTATGGGAAATAGGATTGCAGCTCCAAGATTGTTGAAACTGAATCCTCTGGATTCACATTTGGCTGGAATTGACAATAAGTTTCACAATGCTCAGTTTTCATGGGTAAGCATACATATTTTCTCTTTAATATTGTGCTGCTCAATTTTAGTTTGTATAATTCTTGCAGTATATATGAATTTACTTGATGTTTGTATCTCCTATTTTAAACTGGGTGTTCATTGGTGAGGCTCAATATTGAATTATTTGTTGTCCTGCTTGTTTACTTCTTTGGTGATCTGAAAAGTTGTTCATTTCATGTGCTTCAATTTGCATGCTTTGGTGGTCTCTTTGAACTATAATGTTTCTATATATCCTTTACCAGAGTAATTAACTCTTGAATTTAGTTGTTAAAAGTAGTTGGCTGTGTTTTTATTTTTGTTTCCTGCCCTATTTGATAAATGCATTGTGTTAATACAAGATTTGCTTGTAATATATGATTGTTGTGATATACAAACTAGTAGCATGGAAGCATACTACTGACTACATGTATGACGTGAGCCATGGCATTTGCTTCATTTTTGTATTTACTTCAATAAAGAATTACTTTTAGAAAGGCAAGGAGTGATATTACTTAGCCAATGTCAGGTCGATGATAAAAACTCTTTCCTGCACATGTTTTGGTAATTTAACCTATATGTTCAGAAGAAGTTTATCCTGGGTAAAGGTGTATGAGCATTATCTTTAAACAATGTTAAGTCATTAAAATAGAAACATCTAAAGTTTTTTTCCTATGTGATGTTTTTAATGAAAATATGTTTTATATATATATTGCTACTGTGTGTAGAGCCATGATTGATGTTTATAGATATTGTCTATTCATGGCTCAAGCACATATCAACATTGACTGACCCATTGATAACTAAATCATTCATTCATTCATTCTGCTTTGAAGTTCTACCATATCTCTACTTGGATTAGGATTTTATTTTTGAATTTGATTTATTTCGTTCCAGTTGTATACCTTGCTTCATCTGTATCATTCTCAGCTGATTGTGCTTTTTGTTTACCTGCTTCTTGAACCTTCCAAATTTTGTATTCAAGAAATTAATCTTGATAATCTAGTGTTACATAAATCTTGTATGTACTTGTCAAAGCCTGGTTTGCTACTGTTATTTTTCCTATTGATAACTATTAACTTTGAAATATTGAATATTAATGTTCATATATTAGAAACATGGTTTTACGAAGAAATTACATGGCACTACAGTGTTTCAGTTGTGCGGTTGTATTATGTATGAAGGTGTACATTTGTTGCATCTGTCTTCATGTGAAGTAGGACTATAATTCTATATATTTGAGAGAAATAGGTTATGCAACAATTTAGTAAATTTATATTGTTTCAGCTTTTTTCAATCTTAATATTTCTTAGCCCATTGATGTTCATACAAATGGTTGAGTCCTCCTCTATCCCCCACCCTACAGTGAACCTGGATGTTATATATTGTTATACACACTGCATACGCTTTCTTAAACTCAGATTCAGCATGTGATGGTGATTTTCGTCCTTTTGGTATACTAATCGTCTTTTGTTTTTAAATTACATAGGTCACTGAGAATGGCAAACAGGAGCGCCATTTGGTTGCAACTGTAGGCAAGTTTAGTGTGATATGGAACTTTCAGCAGGTGAAGGACGGCTCACATGAGTGCTATCAGAATCAGGAAGGCCTCAAGAGCTGCTACTGCTATAAGATAGTTCTCAAGGATGACTCCATTGTGGATAGTCGTTTCATGCATGACAAATACGCAGTCAGTGATGTGCCCGAGGCTCCACTGGTCATTGCAACACCCATGAAAGTCAGCTCCTTCAGCATATCCAGCAAGCAGTGATACGCTGTTTCGTAGGACCGTAGCTCTTTGTTTCCTAATCCACGTCTGTAGCTTTCTTGATGAAGTATAGAACTACTAAGTTGTAGTTTATGTAGTTAGGTCATGTTTGGAAGTGCTTCCAGAGAACAATAGTGTTATTGTACTCTTTTAGGCAGTTTTCTAGATCATCTTGCAACTTGCAATTGGGTTTTATGCGACTAATACAAATTTAATTGCTGTATCATTACTTAACTAAGCAGAAATTGGTTCCTCTGTTGGAAGAAATGAAACTCTGTGACTATTTATCTACTATGGGTTTCTGAATTATTTAGCTTTTGTGATTCTTCCTTTATATTTCTGAACAAAAAATTGTGATTGAAATCAAGCTGAATTAAGAACTTCTAAGCTATATACAGAGCTGACTCGAAAGAGCTGATGGCTTCAGGTTCTAAGGATAAGTGGGTCCATGGTCCATCCATGTTATCACTTTTTTTTAGTTGTATACGTGGATATTGTATATGTCTCCAATTAGAATCAGTACATTCAGTAGATAGAGAGAGAAGAAAAAATGGCAGTTGCAGTTGGAAGAGGCTTCCTTATTCAACCTTGCTCTTCCTCATCCTCACCCTCGTCTTTCATTTGTAAGGACACATGTAAACCCTCACTTGGTATCACAACCACACTTTGGTCTGCTAAGCCGGAAACCACTGGACGTTGTATGTCCACTGTGGTTCGAGCTCAGCAGCGACCTACATGGCTTCCTGGCCTCGACCCTCCTCCCTATCTGGATGGAAAGTGAGTCTTTTGTGTTAATTGTAGATATTGAACTTCACTTGATTTACTAGTACATTTTGTTTGTATCTGAATTTTTTTGTGTAATTGAAGATTGGCTGGAGATTTTGGATTTGACCCACTTGGACTTGGAGAGGATCCGGATAGCTTAAAGTGGTATGTGCAGGCAGAGTTGGTACATGCTCGCTTTGCTATGGCTGGAATTGCAGGAATTCTTTTCACAGATGTGAGTCATACCCAGTACTCATCTTGACCACACAAGTAGTTTATTCTTTTAAGCTTTTGTTGGGTTACTTAAATAAATAACAACGAATTGTTAATGTATTGTCAAGCATCTGCTCCCAGTATCGAAGTAAAATAAAAATGGCACTTTAAGTAGTGTTATCTCTGATTATGTGAAATCAAACTATCAATTTGAGTCTTAGACCACAATGTAAATAGATTTATGTTCTATTGATGACCTTACATTACTCTGTCGCAGCTACTTCGTGTGACAGGGATCAATAAACTACCAGTCTGGTTTGAAGCTGGTGCAGTGAAATTCGACTTTGCCAGTACAACTACTTTGTTCATCATCCAACTACTATTGATGGGGTACAACGCTTACCAGCTACATCGTTCCACTTACTTAAATTTCACCTCTTGTTAGATTTTGAACATTATAACTTCACATGGGTTTGTATGGTTTTTCTTTTCCATGTACAGATTCGCCGAGACAAAAAGATACATGGATTTCATTGCTCCTGGATCGCAGGCTAAGGATGGATCTTTCTTCGGATTGGAAGCTGCACTTGAAGGTTTAGAACCCGGGTAATTTCTACTACTTGAGACTCGAAAATGTCAATCTTTTTGGTGAATGATGGATCGAGTTTTGAAACGTTGTGTGACTCTTATGATAAACAGCTACCCTGGAGGACCTCTGCTAAATCCTCTTGGCCTAGCTAAAGATATCAAAAATGCTCATGAATGGAAGCTTAAAGAGATCAAAAATGGTTTTGCTTTTTTGTTGATTGTTATTATATATCCTTGTGAATGGTTACTACTTTTCATTGGTTTCTTATTGAATTAGTATTTTTCGGCTGGCAGGACGTCTCGCAATGGTAGCGATGCTTGGCATCTTTGTGCAAGCTTCAGTAACTCATGTAGGTCCAATTGATAACCTTGTGGAGCACCTCTCAAATCCATGGCACAAAACTATCATCCAGACCCTTGCCAATTCTGCTTCTTCAAGTTAAAACTATGAAATGTAAATTAAAGTACAATGCCATTGGCTATTTTCTCTTTCAATTTTGTTTAAAGATTCATGGTTGACAATTGACAGGCTTGTATGCATAGGTATCTTGTATACATTGCATTACATGAATGAATTTTTCTATTAAACAGTTTCAAAATTCCAGCTTGCCGGATTCGAACCAGCGACCTAAGGATAACAGCAAACAAACTACTGTAAATGCTTTAATTTCATGCCATTGTCAAATAAATTCTTTGCGCTTACTATGTTGCTAGCTGTAACTATCGACTTAAAAATATACCTCTACCGTCCCTTTCAGAGATGAATTATAAAGAAAAAACCAAAATCCGGTAAACCTAATAAACCAAAGTTTCAATTTCACTCTCACAAATTACAAAATAATTAAACAGATTAAATACCCACATAGGATTTATTAAACTCTGAATGATCCTTGTTTTCGATCAAACAAGTACTTGAGATGAAAGACTTGAAGGAAGCTTGTAGCCACGAGAGAGAGTGTGATTCAATCACTGCCTTTTGAATTGCTCTCTTGCTCATGTGATCATTCACTGCATTGAACAACAACAATCACAAACAACTCTCATGAGCTTTGATTCCAGTTCAAATTCTATCAATAATTGGTTTATGTATACTCAAGTAAGAGCTCGGATCAGGAGAGAATTTTCCGTTACCTATTGCCCGGCGATTGGTTTGAGCCTCTAACCAATGTTCAAATTGAATGTTGTGAAGGGCTTCCTCCAACTTTGATATCTGTTCAAGCAATGGAGAGAAATGCTCTGCAGAATATTTACAAAACTCGTTAGTAATCTTTCAAGTGAAACAGATCAAGAGGAAGAAAACATGTAAAATTATTTAAGAATTGTTCTCATCACCATCTTTGGCATGCTGATCATAGTGTATGAAGTGACCAACATAGATGTCGAAATCGATGGTTTCGTGATAGGGGGACATGTTGGTGAAGCAGAATTGGTAAACCCCTTTCTTCCTGACAACAAACTCATACTTTTCGCTTACCTTATCACAAAAATCATGAATTTGCTCACCAGAAGGTCCTTTCATCCGATAATTGTGACATAAAAGTCATGTAATCGGTAGATATACCGGAAACAAAGGAAATTCCAAGCCAAACACATCACTAGTATCATTGGGAAAAAGTTGACATGAACATCCAACCTAGTTAGGACTCCCAAAGAGCATATAACATACGAACTACTGATTTTTCGACTGGTTATAGAAAAGAATCAAACATCTATAGAGTGATTGTCTCTAGAACAAATATCTGCCTATGCAATATTAGCACCCTTCACAAAATCATTAATTGACATGATACTGAATTGTAAAATAAAACCATCAAGAAAGCATCACTTTTTGATTTAGAAACCAGCTCTCCTCTCTCAATCAAGTGTTACAACAATAATTGTGATATATAAAAGAAACCAACTCATACTATAACAATGTGGAGATTGAGTCTTAAAAAAATTTCATAAACAACATAGTACCTCTATATATAAAAAACAGATCATTGGTTTTTGTACAAGATTGCAAAACACTCAATGTTGAAGCCAAGTAATGAACCAGGCAGATGTTAAATATAAGTTCAACAAGAAACCAAACCCATGTAAATCAATGAAAACCCCATCACAGGCAATACAATATATAATGAACAAACATAGATAGATACATACCACAAGATCGACACCGTCTTCTTTGAAATGCCATGGAGTGTCAGCCTTGATGAAAACAAAAGAGAGATGGAGAGTGACTCCCTCATAGTGGACATTATGTGAGAAACACTCTTCTATATCTATATCAAATCTTATTCCTTCTGTCCTTGTTATTCCTCCAAAACTCAACACACCCACCATTGTTAATACAATCAAATGTTTCAAACACCACCACTTCTCCATATATATTATATATGATCAGTTGATCATTCTCTCTCTATATATATATATGTGCATGTAAACAGCAGCCAAATCAATCAATCTATGTTTGTCTACAAATATCTATCAATGCACCCAGAGAAAAGAAGATAGTTTGATAAATTTGTGTGCGACAGAAGATTTTTTTTTTCTTTTTGGGTGAGAGAGAGAGTGATTTGAATAGCTTATACGTGGTTATCGGGAACTTATAAAGAGAACAAAACAAATTTGTTGGGTTTGACAAGTTAGCTTCTTATTGGAATTATAATGATTTCACGATTGTTGGAACGATGTCGTTTTTAGTTGTTTATGATTTTTTTTTTCAATTAACATAAATCTTATATAAAGATAATGTGATAAATATCAGATAATATCAAATTAATTAACGCATCATCCCATCTAGATAATCTAAAACAAGAAACTCTCTGTAAATTCAAAGATGCAACGTTTGTTGTTCAATTCAGATCAAACAAATTTACAAACCAGAAAAAAAAAAGGATTTTTCTGACCCCTTACAAAGGTTGGTCTAATCTCTCTAATGTTTTTTTTTTTTTTCATGAACAGGTCCTTTAAAGCAAAAACATATTCATTATATACAGACTCAACAACACAAAAACTATATTGGCACTATCTATTGAGTTTTGCTCAGCAGCAGGTTAGCTTACAATTCAATGGATGATTTCAAGATTTTTCGCTCCTCGAAAGCTAGACTCTTGTGTAGTCTCTCTTGATGACCAGTAAACTCCACCAGTATATCCCTCAGCTCCTTAGCAGTCTTGTACTCCTCCGTCCCAGACCTGACAACCTTCAGTTCATCACCTTTCCCACAATTCACAATCTGTAGTTTCCTCTGCACAACGTAAAATATCGATTAAGATCAGTAGAATTTAAAAGTCTATGTTCAAATCAAGAAAGGACTCATAACTTACCTGAGATGCAAAAATCGGAGTTCCAATTGATGATGCTCTGAATATATCATGCCTCGAGAAGTTTTTAGCTACCACCCACGGCCTGCAGCAAGCAACGAATCCATAATTCCACATATAAAGGTTTTCTCGAAAGTATCTTAACTAAAGTATTATGTTGAGTAATGATACCTTCCTTTAGAGGATACAATAAAGTGATCAGGATTATTCAAAAAACCACATAAATCCTCAAGATCCTTCTGAAAATCTAACACAATAACACTACGAGTGTAACGCTCAGATGATAAACTCGGGAGAACATAAGCTTGGGCAGTGATTGAAGTTTGCCGATGAATGAACTCGATGATTGTTGAAGGGGATAATTCTTTCTCCACATTCTCAAGCAATATAGTATAGTAATTGCCAACCCCTCCAAAATCTGCATCTTCTCTGTCTCTTTTCAAGAGATTGCTACTCCTCCCTACCTCTGAAAAATTCCAAATTCCAAATCCAAATCAAGATCAGCTGCCAATTTAGGAACTCAAAAGATTGAAAATAGAGCTCTGAAGCTAATTAAGTTGAATCTTAACAAACCTTCACAGGGTGAAATGTCACTCAAAGGGCGCTCGACACACTTTGTCGCCTGCAAAGAAGCAAACATACAACATCAATTTTAACTCTTAAACGTTCCTTGAAAAGAGCAGATTATACAAACCGACTTGCCTGCTTCAAACTTTGGACACCAACATCACTACAATTGGTACCAGTAGCATCGGAAACTGAACTCGATATATGAGCATAAGATTTAATTTTCTCCTTTGCCATCTTTATAAAAGAAGCTAAATTCGGGATGACACTTTGAATAGACTGGACAATGCAAATGCTCTCAATCTTCTTTTCGGTCAACGAATTTGCATTCGGACCATGCTGCCAAACAAGCATAAAAGAACACAAACACTCTTCTTCTCCGTCTGCAAATGAGTGTTTCTTATGATTCACCTGCCACAGACATTTTTTTTTTATCAGAAAACAAAAGCAAATATAAGAGAAGAATAAATACACAAAAAAAACTAACATAAAGAACCTTAAAAAAAAAAAAAAAACAGTCCTAGAAAACAACAAAAAGGAACCCTAAAACCCCAAATCAGACCACAAAAGCTTGAGAGAGAACAATGTTCACTTCACTTGACTGGAAAATCCAAACTTATTGTTTCGGTTCACCAAGCAGTATGCGAATCGATTCACACTATGAACCGATGCAATTTATCATCACAAAATAGTAATAAATGAACGACACTGTCTATTATCTAAAAAATTTGTTAAACAACACAGAGCGACTTATAACAAAATACAACACAGAGAGGGAGAGAGGAGGTGTACGGACAACGGACCTGTTCGACGACGGCGTCGTAGAAGAGGACGTCGTTGTCGGTGAAGGCGTGGGAGGCGCAGACGAGGAGTCCTTCGGCGACGACGTCGCGGCACTCGCTGTCCTGAAGCTGTACGGACACCGGACGGAACCTGCTCGCGAAGTCGTCAAGCTCCTCGAAAGTGAAGAACTTTCCGGCCTCGTAGACGCTATCGTTATCTTCGGGAAAGTTGCAGTACCTGACGATCAGCTTCCCCCCGGCGCGGCCGTCGAAGGCTACTCGGACGCTGTACCACGCGTCGTCAACGTACGACCGGAACTCCAGCTCCTCGTCGTCGTCGTCGCCGTTCGACACCACTTGCAACGACGAAGAAGGAGAGTTGACGGAGGTTAACATTGCTTCTAGAAGCTTCTTTCTTTCGACGACTTGATGGTGACTGACGACGGCAACTGTCAAATCTCTAAGTTTCTTTTTTTGGCTGAAAAAATGTGAGAAAACGGAGCGTCGGTGTCTCGTGTTTTTTTTTTTTTTTTATCGAATAGCTTGTCTTGGAAGTTTTGATATTTGACACTTGTCAGTATATCACACAACTATAAAAAAAAAAATCACACAACTATTGGGTTGTATGGGGTACTTTTGGTATTCAATAAATTAGTCTTTCTTATTATCCAGTGTCACCGACCCACCGTTTAAATAACAATAATGCTAAAGCCCAGTGAGAAATTTTGCATCTTCAAGTTAAAACTATGAAATGTAAATTAAAGTACAATTCCATTGGCTATTCTCTCTTTCAATGGTTGACAATTGACAGTTGACAGGCATAGCAATACATGAATGAATTTTTCTATTAAACAATGTCACTTGTGTAGGAATTCTACAAAATTAAAAATTAAAAAAACAATAAACTCCGGCTTGCCGGATTCGAACCAGCGACCTAAGGATAACAGCAAGCAAACTACAGTCCTCCGCTCTACCAACTGAGCTAAAGCCGGTGATGATTAAACTATGAAGAAAGTATATATTTATATATTCTATTAATTTTATCCAAGTTTTTTTAATACCCTATAACCAAAATATTGTAAAACAATATATTTTTTATTTCTTCGTCTTCCACTAACATGAAGAATGTGTCAAGAATTCCATTATTATAATGTATGATCAAATAATATCACATTATCTCTGGGTCCATACAAAAAACTTGGATCAAAATCTCCAGCAATTTGGGGTTTTAAAGATAAACAAGTATGATTTATTGTTGATCTGTATCCGAACAAGCAAATTCCATATGAAGTTATCTCGCAAAACATCCCAAATTCTTTCATTGACCAAAAATAAAATTTGAAGGAGTTGAATGTTTAAACAAAGCAAGCCCTCCAATCTCTGCAACCCAACCACCATAAAATCCTTCCTGTGAGGGAAAATTATAAATCCAATTCAACTTATCATACATACAACAATCACCAGCATTTACATTCTGAGTAAAATTTCATCAGGACACTCACTCTACGAGGAGGAAAAAATATGCCCAAAAAGGAGGTAAAAAAACAACAGAAAATAACACATATACTGCCTTTGAATTGAAGCATTATTATGTTGACGACTTAGATGCATGTGACCTTCTTGTTCTTGCCAAGAACATAAAGATACGTGGAAAAAGTGACTTCTTCTTCTTCTTTGGAGCTTTTGTGTTGTCTGGAGATGATGATTCAGTTCCAGTTCCAGTGCTACTTGCAGCCACATTTGTTCTTGGGCTCACTACATTTTGAACGAAAGCATTGGGCTCCTGGTCAATATTGTTAACGGATTCTCTCTTGCCTTCAAAACTTGATCTGGGGCTTTTGGTGGAATTTACAGTTGCTTGAACAGGTTCACCTGTTTTTCTTCGTTGCTCGTGTTCAGCTCTCCACTTTCTCAACTCCTGTTCTATGCCCAACTTCCCTTCTTTGGCCTTCTCAGCCTTCTCCATTGCCATTCTCAGCGCTTCTTTTCTCGCAGCCATCTCTTTATTCACTTCTTCCAACCTCTCCAAGCTTCTCAACTCAGACTCCTTCGCTACCTCAATTTGAGAGATGGCAGCTGCCAACCTCGTGTTAGCCTGCTCCTCTGCCTCATGTGCACCCTTGCTTAGCTCATAGTACTCCTCTAAAGAAAGTGTAACACCAGAAGGTGAATCTGCATCGTTGGAGCTTTGAGCTGTTTCACTCTCTTGCAGTGCTTTGATAGCAGCTAAAGCTAACTTTTCCGAAGCCTTGGCTGCCTCTATTTCCTTTTGAGCAGCAAGTAACCTACTCTCCATTGTACTTGCTCCAGCCTTTGCCTGCTCCGGTTCTTCATTTGCTTTATGCAGCTCTTCACGAGCCATTTGAGCAAGTGACTTGGCCTGGTCAGCCTCTTGTGCTGCTTGTTGGAGTTGCTTGGGTAGCTCCACCATATTTTCATGAGCTTCTTTCTCTTTCATCTGAACAAGAGCTATTTCTGATCTAGTACTGTCCAGCTCAGCTTCCAAAGAAGCAACTGCAACCGATGCCATTCCTTCTCTCTGCCTAATGGTGGCAAGAGCAGATTTTTCTTTTTCGAGCTCAGATTGTAGGGATATGGCAGCCACCTTCAAGTAATTGACTTCAGTATTAGCTTTTTCAATGTTGAGTTTCACTTCTTCAAGTTCCTTCTTTGCTGAAGCAACTGCTGCTTGTATGTCGGTATGAGTTTTCCTCTCCGGTCGCTCTAATTCACCATTTGAATGTTCTTCATTAGTTCCCTCCTTCAATTTAGATTCCATATAAGCTGCTAATTCGGCTTTCAAATCAAGTAGCAAGGCTGAAGCGGTGTCTAACTTTGATTTGAGATCCTTTGCTGAAATAATTTGCTGAGTTAGTTTCTGAATCTCCTCTTCTGCCTGCTTCAATTCCTTCTCCCAATGGTGAGAATCTTGATCTCTTGCCATCGTTGCTCCGATTCTTTGCTCTTCCGCTTCTAAATGGGCAGCATGTGCAGATTCTAATGATTCCTTTGTAGCAATCAGCTCAATAGTCAGTTCTTCCACTGTTCTCTCAATTTCCTTAGATGCAGACACAGCTTCTTCAGCATTTTTTATAGCTGCATCTCTCTCAGCAACCAAGGAAGCATAATCCTTGCACAGTGATTCCAACTCATCTTTAACAGATTTCAGCTCAGTAACTGCAGCTGTATGCCTGGATTTTGCAACCTCAAGCTGTGCTTTTGCTGCAACACTATTATCATCAGCAATCCCCTGTTCCATTTCTTCCACCCTGAGTTTGGCTAGTTCGGAGTCTTGTTTTGCCTGATGTTCTTCGGTCTGTGCCCTCTCCAGATTAAGTTTTAGTTCTTCTATTAGTCTCTTAGTGTAGTCCAGCTCCATGAGAACTTTGCTTTTTGATTCTTCAGCGGCCTCGGACCTTTTCCTAAACTCGGGCATCTCCTCATGTGCTTTTTCAAGTTCATGCTCTACAAGTTTGCGTCTCTACATGGACAGAGGAAATTTAAGTTAATTTTTATGGACAGATACACAATTATTATCCATTTAAGCATTTAAGAAGAATATAAATAAAGGAGAAGTAACAGCAAACTAGCATCAATTATATTTGACCCCTAAGGCTGATTGTAGTGAAGACAAGAATTCAAAGTACACTCTTAAAAGGTTATTGCGGAGATGACAACTAACTAAAGCAAAGACTACCCATGAAGTTTTCACATGGGCCTCTGGTGGGAGATTGACTCGAGACATCTTCTTCTCAATCATCAACCACACCATAATGATTATAGATGCAGAACTAAAACTAAAGCAACTACCATCATCTCCTCTAATTTCAACATTGATGTTACAACCATCTCATCATTGCAGCGTCACCGCATCATCAACTCTGGAACTGCCAATAACACAATCATCGCCATATCATAATTCACAATACCACACCAATTCAAGAACACATACTCCTATTATATATAACAGTTCACTGATTGAATTGCTCTTAACTAAACAAACTTATCATTTTAGCTTTGCAGCAAGAAGGAACAAAAATGTAATAAACTAAGAGATTGCTTGTCATGTTTATATAAAAGCATCCACAAAGGGTCAACCAAACTGTCTGTCAAGATGTCATAATCAATAAAACACAGAAGTGTAAGTCAACGCAAATAACAATGCAAGAACAAAACATACCTCTACAGTTTGCATTCTGTGGGCTTTCCAGTCAGTAATTCCTCCAAACTTGGAAACAACTTCTTTAACAGACTCAAAAGGTGCTGTCGTATCAATAAGACCTCTCTTCAAGTCAACCTGCTTGCCAAGTTTAGGAGAACCAATGCCATATCTAGGAGAAGGGAGATATGGTTTAGGAGAACCAATAAAATGCTTTGGAGTAGCGCCATATGGTCTAGGAGAATCCGTAAAATATTTAGGAGAATCTGTAAAATATCTAGGAGAATCAGAATGTTTAGGAGAATCCACAACAAATTTAGGAGAATCAACAAGTTTAGGAGAATCGATATGTTTAGGAGAATCGGTAACCTTAGGAGAATCCACAATACTTCTTGTTCTCACAGCTATATTGGCAAGGTTTGTAGGGGGGAGGTTAAGCTCATCGAATGGCTCTACATGGTTTTCATTTGTAGAATCTGTTGTCTGAGGAGAGGAAGAAGAAGGTAAATTAATTATATCGGTATGAACATGGGTGCCAGTAGAACTAGTATCTTGAGAGCTATCTAGAATTTCTCCAGTTTTAGAATCTTCTGTACCGCTATGCTCTGACCCTGATATATCAACTGCAACTGTTGAATTTGATATTGAATTGTCTGTTGAAGGAATTTGCTCTTGTCCCAGAACCAGCTTATTAGCAGAATCATCTACAAACTCAGATTTAGAAGTTTCTACATTTGACAACTGAGATACTTCTCCATTGGTAGCCAAATTTGTCGGGGATTCACTTGAAGGATTACTATCATCTTTGGAGGGTAAAGAAGATTCTGGAGGTGGCATCTCAACACCGATTTTGACATCCTCCATTTTTATGAAGTGCCAAACACTACCGAAATTCAAGCAAGTAAGAATCAGATAAACAGATAAATAAATTGAACCCAAAAGCTCAAATGAAGTTACTGACTAAATCATGTACATCCTCTCAGTAGACACTTTGAACATATATGATAACTAAAAAAAAGAATTAAAAAAACAAAGAAAATGAGCCCGAAGCACTTTAATGACCACTGCAAACCCAGAAATTTAAATTCAGCAGAGCATCTAACAACCAAATGATAGTCATAATCATTTTATGCATCAGAAACCCATAAATTTACTTTCATTGAAACAAAAATGCATCTTTTATGATTCAGCATAGATGGTTACCACATACCCCGCATATTTAATCCAAATCAGTGTGATTACTTCATTTAAAACCATTCAAAATACTACATACCAAGTTTAGCACATAAATTAAAAGATTCATCAAACATATCCACAACTAATTAGTTTGAACAAAATTTCCCAAGATCATTTATAGCTTGTTAATAATAAATAAACTGCTTTCATAAAATAAATAGTAATGCTACACATCCCACCTAAAATCCCACATTTTTCATCCCACTACATGTGTATGTGAGATGTCAAATGGTGAGCGGATACATGGGGTAGGTGAGATAAATCATCATTAATATGTATCCACTCACAATTTGACACCCCACATGCCACATGTAGTGGGATGAAAAATGTGGAATTTTAGGCGGGATGTTTAACATTATTGTAAAATAAATTATTTTGATCCTGTAATCGAACTACATCAGGAAATTTCCAGAAATAAATGCCACACGGCCCACACCATTGTACTGAATCTTTTCTGTACATAAAATAAGTAAAAATATAACTAAAATTTTAAAAGCAAGATTATTTATGAATGATTTATTACAATTACCCTAAATTATCATTCATATATCAGACTATGCAGATGTACCTATCTAAACATATCACCGGCTTCACATAAACTCTTCAATCAAAATAGTAGTGTTATTTAACAGCTGAAAATTTATTGGAATATAAAAGAAGGAACAAATCAACTCAAATTTTTGCAGAATCTAAGCCAAAGCCAATCAATCAAGAACCTATTATCGTTTTTCAATTCACATGAAATCTCACAAATTCAGAAATTATAGCAGTCAACGTATAAACTTGACGTCAGGATTTCGGAAAGACGTATTCATATCCATAACTAAGAATTTGAGCTCTAATCAAATAATTAATCAACGATTACATGAATCCAAACTAGATTAAATAACAAATAAGATATATATATATATATATATATAAAATAAAATTAAAAAAAAAAAGGATCGAAGAGGAGGAGCTTACCTGGAAGAAGCAGAAACGAAGGAGAGACAAGTCGAAACTCGAAAACAAACGATAATAATGGTCTCTGAACACTAACACGAACAAGAAAAAAGAGATTTGATAATCAGAATTAGCAAATTTAAAAAAAAAATGGAGGTGGAAATTTTACTGTTAAAATTAGAAAACGAGACAAAGACGGAGAGAAAAGATTGGACACGTGCGTGGAGCCAACCTCTTCTCTTACAAGTCACAGACTATATCCACCTGTACCCTCTCTCTTTCTCTGCTTCAAGATTAGATTTTCTTTTTTTTTTTTTGCGAAAAATAAAAAATAAAATAGTTAGTGGCTTACTGGCTTTCATGAAAAAAAAATTATTATTTTCCTTTAAAAAAAAAAAAAAAAAGTAATTATTTTCTTATGAGGGAAGAGAAAAGCATTTTTAACCACAATGTCCGAGACTAAGACAGCTTGGCTCTTGAACCAGCTCAGCTCAGCTTGACAGCTTGGCTCTTGAACCAGCTAAAAAAGCAAAGATTTTTTCTTAAGAGTAAATAAAGTGGCTGTATTATTATAATAATTAAACAAGATAATAATAAATAAAGCGACCGCCCATCATGGGACATGATTCACATGAATGACCACCCCGGTCTTGAATCTCCTTGCGAAGAGACTTTTATACCCATGTGCCTTGTATCAATTTACGGAAAGCTCTTGTGCCATGTGTATAAATTTGTGAGGACATTTTTGTCTTATAAAAATGTGGACTAGAGTAAGTAAATCTGGACCGTGCAAACGGACAAGACCGTAAAAGACAAGACAGCCTACAAGTGCCTGAAAGACAAACAGATTATCACAGTTCCGTTGGAGAGTGGATCGAAGGAAATGGTGACGCCAGAGCGCCGACGTGATTAGTAAATGAGGACCGTAGGATCAATGTGAGAATGAGTGATGTGGGTGTGAGTGAAAACTCTGAAAAGTGTCCGTGACTGGGGTTTTGGAATTGAAATAAAAGTGATAAATGTGAATCCCAAAATGTTTTTATAGAAGCAAATGGAAGGTGTCCCGCGGAGGCAGAAAGAATCTGTCCACAGAGAGTTTTGGGACCGGAGGGGCAATCTTGGAAAATGTGTAACAATTTAGATATACGTCCCGTCGCGAATCATGAGTACATGATATTTCCATTTGCCACGTCATGTGTAACCCAGCAGAAGAATTGCCTCACACGAGTGAGGTTTTTATTTTTTGGATTTATTTTAAAAAATGATATTATTATTTTCCACCCTATCGGTCATTTTCCACTCTCTAATTTGAATAATAGCCAAAACGACCCTCTAATTTCAGGTAATAGTCAAAATACACCCTACTGTTATTGTTCCATTAAAATTTTCATTTTTCGGTTAGTTCAATAAGGGTATAATGGTAAGTGCACATGGAATAGTTAATACAAATTTAAAAATGAATTAAACAAACCATTTAATATAAAACTAAATAAGAAAATTAAAATAACAATAATAAATAAATTTTAAATAAATTTTAAATAAACTTCAAAAAAAAATATAACTTTCTCTCTCCTTAACAGTGTCTGACTATCTTCTCTCGTTTCTCTTCTCTCTCGATCTTATCTCCAGTTCTCCACTCTTATCATTTTTAATTTTTTTTTTATTTTACAAATCTCCAACTTTATCTCAAACTCTCATCTCCATCTCCAACTCAATCTCAATCTTAGTCTCTCTCACCCTCACTCTCTCTCTCTTCTAAACATCTCTCGATTTCTCTGGATTTCTCACTCTCGGATGGCACCAACGGCTTGTGGTTAATTTGTGGGTGGTGGTTGGAAATCCAGGTTTAATAGGTGGGTTTGTGGGGGATTGGATTAGGGGTGGTGGTTGTTGCTGATTTCGATTTAGAATGAGGGTTGTTGTGGCTGATTTCGATATAGGGTAGTGGTTGTGGTGGTTGTTGTTAGTGGTTGGATTTTGGAGGTGGTGATTTTTATTTATTTATTTGCTTGTCGTTTCTTAGGGTTAGGGATGAGCATATGGTGAATAAGAATAGATATATGTCCCCCCCCCCCCCCCCCCCCCCCCACACACACACACACACACACACACACACACACAATTTCCCATTTGGGGAAATGGGGACAGGGGAATTTTGAGGGGAGGTCCCCCTATTATCATCCTCATTTCTTCATTTTTCCCGTTTTTTATTTTTTTTCCGTTTTTTCCTGTTTTCCCTTACTTCCCTTATTTCCCCGTTTCCCCATTTTTCCCTATATAACTAAAAATTACATACTAGAAAAACACAAAATTCATCATCAATTTAAATACAAAATAAAATCCATTACAATTTCAAATGAAAGCATTTTAATCCATTATAAAATAAAGTTTATTAGACAAGTTTTATGATTTAGGGTTAGATTTTTTATGTTAAAAAAATGTATATATACTTAGTAAAATAGAAGAATAAAAATATTTAAAATATATATTATATATCATGCTTGGGGGAATTGGGGAAACGGGGATGGGGGCACCTCTCCCCATCCCAATCCCTATCCCTATCCTCATTTCTATAAATTTATGGGAAAATGGGGAAATGAGGATGGGGATGGGGGACCCCTCCCCATCCCCATCTCCATTTTTATTTGGGGATAAAAATTATTCTTATACCCTCCCTATTTCTCCAATTTTTCCTAAAAATTCTCGTCCAAATGGGGATGGGGATGGGGATGTGGGGATTTGGATCCCCAGGTATAAATGCTCATCCCTACTTGGGGTGTATTTTCTGGAGGTTGCGCCGGCGTAGAAAAGGTTCGGCGGAGCGTTTGGTGTTGGTGATGATGGATTTTTTTTTTCTGGCGGATTGGGTTTTGGGTTCTGGTGTCGGTGATGATGGCGGTCTAGGTCTGAGTGTGATGGTGATGATGAAGGTCAAGTTTTGGGTTCTAGTGTGTGTTGATGATTTTTTTTTTTTCAAGGTTTGGTGGTGGGTTGAATGTTGATATTTTTTCTAGGTTTGGATTCTTTGGACAATGATGGTGATGAATTTGTTTTTTTTGCTTTTTTGGTTTTGCATGTGCTTTTTTTTTCAGATTATCTCCACCGTCCATTTTTGATATTGATGGCTGAAATTGAATCTGGTGATGATGTTGAAGACCTGATGTTGAATTGTTTTATTTTTAAAACAAAATTAAAAACTGAAAAAGAGAGATAGAAGGGTAAAATAGTATTTTTGTTAAAAAGTTAACGGAAGGTGTAAAATAGCCATTACTCGAACTAGAGGGTGGAAAATGACCAATACCTCATAAGTGAGGGTGGAAAATAATAATATCCCTTTTTAAAATTATCAATATAAAAATAGGTTTAATTTTGGGGTATTATCAATTTTGTCCCTAGGTTTTGGGAAAACATCACTTTTTAAAGCATATTTGCTTTTTTACAACCCGTGGTCCTTTACTTTTCAAAAATGCATTAAATTGGTCAATTTTACCAAAATTTTAACAGTCAAAGGTTACAGAAGATGTAAAAAGACGTATTTACCCTTGACCCCATTTATTTCCTTTTAAAGAATACCATTGCCTCATGAACTCTTAACGAATTTGCAAGTTGCCCCCTAACCTTTTTTTCTGGACAATTTACCTAATGAACTCTATTTAATTGGCATAATAGTTTGTTTTATTGCCCCATGAACGCATGTTTCAAGGGGCATCTACAGTCATGTTTTACCGATTAAAGAGAGTTCATAGGGTAAATTGTCCAAAAAAAAAAAGGTTATAGGGCAACTTGCAAATTTTCTAACAGTTCAAGGGACAATGGTGTTATTAACACTAAAAAATAAAATATAAAATTTTATTTTAACAATCATTTAAAAACAATCAATGACAAAATGATAATAATAACAATAATTAAAAAAAAAAATACCATGAAATTTGTCCCAAAATCCAGATCTCATCCATTAAAAGAGAAAAAAAAAATGACAAAGATCCGGTTCGTCATATCTATTACAAAGAGTAATCCAAAGCTACAAAAGTTATACATTTATATAAATAAATAAAAAAATTCACAAAACTAAAAAATTTAAAACAAAAGTGGCAATTAATGAATTAAAAAATAATAATTTTGTCTCTCTTTCTTCATTCTCTCTCAATCCATCGATCTCTTTCTTCATTGACCACTCCTATGTTGCCAATTACTTTTTGCAACCCTTGTGCATTCAATTAGTTTAAATCTTCCCTTTGATTTTTTTGAACTTGATTTTTCTTTCAAATTCCTTTTCTTTTTACTTGTTTTTTTTGTGCTCACTTGTGTTTGATTGTGATTCTATATTTGTTTCCATTTATTCTCCAAACCTAAAATGGTGAGTGCTTCTTATTTGGTTCTCATTTCTCCATTTATCTTCTTTGATGTTGTTTTGTTCATCGTTCATTAATTGGGCTCCGATTTTGGGTTTTGTGGTAGTGCCGATTTCGTGTTTGGTTTTTAGTGGTGGTTTGACTGGTGTGGATTTGGGTTTGGTGGTGGTTTGACTGGTGGAATTTTACTGATTTCGTGTTGGCTTTTGGTGGTGGTTTGACTTGGTGCGATTTTGGGTTTGGTGGTGGTGCAATTTCGTGTTTGAGTTTTGGTGGTGGTTAACTGGTGCAATTTCGGGTTGGGTGGAAGTGCGATTTCATGTTGGGTTTGGATATCCTGATGGATGTTGATGCGATTTCATTGATGGGTGTTCTTAGTGTTGGTGTGGTAGTGATGATGGTTTCTGGGTTTCTACCTGGGTTTCTACCTGGGTTTTTGGGTGGGTGTTCTTGTTTTTGTTTTTGTTTCTGGGTGTGGGTGTATACTGTTGTGTTTGTGTTTGGTGTTGATGATAATAACCCATTTTGTTTTTCCAGATCTTCTAATTTTTTTTTTCTAGATTTGTTCTCTTGTTCATCTTACTCCAGATCTCAATTTTTTTTAATAAAAACTTTCTCTCCTTTTTAATTAAAAAAATTTCTTTATTTTCTTAAATTTTTTATATTTCTAGTTTTATATATATATATATATATATATATATAATTATTTGTTAATATATTTGATGGTTGAAATGTGGCAATTGTTTTCTATTTCAAAGTTTAAAGACTAAAATACCCCTGGAACCGTTAAATTGGACTAATGGTCGACCAACAAAGAGACCTATTTGATGCATTTTTGAAAAGTAAGAGATCACGGGTTGTAAAAAAACAAACACACTTAAAAAATTGGTGTTTCTCCAAAACTTAGGGACTAAATTGATAATACCCCTAAGTTTAATTTTTATATAATTTTTAGTGTAAATAGTACCAGTACCCCCTGAACATATAGCGTAATCGCATAATGCTTCCTATTTTTTTTTTTCCTAGTATTAAACCATTCAAACTCCCATAAATAGGTAAAAATAGACGACATAGGGACGTCAAAGGCAAATTACATTTACTCACCTTGATTATATGTATAATTGTATTAAAATTGAAAAAATATAATAATATCACATAAATACCTTTTGACTTGTTTGACTAATGTCTAGAAAAAAATGTTAATAATTTTTTTAAAATAATAGTAATAATAATAATAACAATTAAACTACCCATATTTCCAATTAAACCAAATTAGTTTAACAAAATATTAAATCAATAATACATTAAATTATTAATACATCACATATAATGTGAAAAAAAAATTGTAATTTAAAAAACATAAATAAAAAATATATATATATATTAAATGCATTTAAATTAAATTAAATAATAAAAAATTAAAAAATAATCAACCCTAAAAAAATAACAAAAATTAAATTTTTTTAAAACAAATTGACTCTCTCTCTCGTCGTCTTTGTTTTCTCTCTCCCGAAACAATTTTTTTTTCCAGATTACTTTAAGAAATCTAGAAAAAATTTCAGATTTGAAGTTTATACAATAATTGTTTTTAATGTTAATAATTAAAAAAATTATAAATAAAAGATTTTTTTATAAATTTTTTTTTTTTTAAAGATCTCCATAGATTTCGTTTTTTTCCCTGATTTCAATTTTTAAAAATTTTCCATGAGCAAAGAACCCAGATTTGCAAGAACCCAGGTTCAAACCTAGATTCTTCTTGCTCCATGCGTGGATCGATAACCAGTGGGCAGTGGACAGTGGTGTGTGTAACTCAGTGATTGGGTGTTTGACTGGTGAGAGCTTGCGAGGGTTTCAATTTAGGGCAGTGGACGGTGGTGTGTGTAACTCAGTGATTGGGTGTTTGACTGGTGAGAGCTTGCGAGGGTTTCAATTTAGGGCTTCGTTTCGAAATTGAGAGGGTTTCAATTTTGGGTTTGGTTTCGAAATTGGGGATCTTGAATTCTGGAAATAGTGAAGAACAGGGAATTTCGTATACTCTTATTGCTAATTTTGTATACAACCCAAATCAAATTCGAACCCATTTTTCCTTCAATTTCTTTTCTAGGTTGAACCAAGGTGTGTGTTTGTGTGTAAGAGTGATGATGGTGGTGGAGTGTTAGTCCGATTATGGGTTTTAGGTTTGGTAGGTTGGGTGTTTAGGTTGGATGTTTAGGTTGGAGTTCTTGAGTGTTCTGGAAAAAATATTTCCAGTAATTTTTATTTTTATTTTTTGGAGATGATTGGATCTCCACTTTCTCTAATTTTTTTTTTGTTTTTTAAATTTAAAAAATGAAGATGATTATTATTTTTTGTTTTAATTTAGTTTTAATTTATAATTATTTTAATATTACTTTTTAATTATGGTGGTGGGTGTTTAACTAATGTTTATTCACCGGTGAGATTCTGTTCACTAATTATAATTATAATTAGTTTTAATTTTAATTTTAATTAGTTTTATTTATTTTTTTCGTTTGATGATGAATTTATGGATTTGGTGTGGTGGTGTTAATGATATAAAGAATTTGGAAAATAGGTGAGAAAATGATATAAGATTTTGTATATTCTTAAAAAAATTTAAGTAATTTTTTTTATAAATTTAAATTTTGGGTTTGAAGGTGATGTATTAAAAATTTAATGTATTATTGATTTAATATTTTGTTAAACTAATTTTGTTTAATTGGAAATATGAGTAGTTTAATTATTATTATTATTATTATTTTAAAAAAAATTATTAACATTATTTATTTTTTAGACATTAGTCAAACAAGTCAAAGGATATTTATATAATATTATTATATTTTTTCAGTTTTAATGCAATTATACATATAATCAAGGTTTGTAAATGTAATTTGCCTATGATGTCCGTCCCTCTTCCATCCATTTTTGTCTATTTATGGGAGTTCGAGAGATTTAATGTCAGAAAAAAAAAATTAGGGGACACTATACGATTTCGCTATATATTCAGAGGGTACTGATACTAATAACCCTAATTTTTATTTACTTTTTATTTACTTTGAAAAATATATTGACATTTTTTCTAGCAAAGTTTGACTACTATATTAATAAAACATAGTTGATAATAAGAGGGATCAAATAGTTTTTTTTTTTTTTTTTTTTTTTTTTTTTGTATAACCTTCTATTTTACCGAAACTTTTTATTTTTTAACTTTTAGATTATAATTTAGTAACTAATTATAATTTTTTTTTAGTAAATAACCTTTATAATTGTACTATTTTTACCAGTTGAAGGGATGTCAACTTTTGATTTACTCAAAGCTAATACATTCCCTTATATGAATTAAAACACAAGTTTGATGCTACTATTTATGTGTTTCATTATCAGTTCCATAATTCTTCCCTTTCTCGGTTTATGAATTAATATTTCTTTATATTATAACAATGTTTAGTTTATTACTATTTTCACAAATGAGATACCAATATACCATATAGTACGAGACTATTATCATTTTATATGATATATAACTATGATTAATGCTGCTAGATGCCCAGACATCAAACATTTACTGATTTACATATATAGTTTACTAAATAAGGATATTTTAAAAGAAAAATTAATTATGAATACAATACATTTTAACATCACTTGGGCCTATGGGGTTGGTCCTAGGCTAGGCCCATATTAACATAATTTCAACTGAATTGGGTTTTTATTATATTTGCGAGTTCACTAAATATATAAAAATTCTGAACCAGTCCTTTGATTTGATGTTCAATTGAGTCCTCGAGAAATTTAAGGTTACAGTTTCGAATGATAGTAATAATATATATAGATAATGTCAATATATATATATACATATACAAAAATTCATAGATGGAGTAGAGTTGCTCTTTTCAATATATGCAGGCCCATTCATGATCGCACCCAGAAAACCCATAATCATTAATAGATAAGGCCCAGCACTCCTCAAACATAGAAGTATTGACGATATTTGCACCCTTAAAAAACCGTATGTATATCCCTTTTTGTATTTACACTCCATTAATTTTTTTAAAAAGATGAAATATCGTAAGCTTACCCCACATATTACCAAATTTGTCCTTTTCTTATTTAAAAAAAAATTATAAATATAGAAAAAAAAAGATATATATATATATATATATATATATATAATTAAAATATTTACTTATTTGGAGGAGCCGCACCTTAGGCAGCCCCTCTCTTTACTTTTCGATGGAAGAGACTGCTTGTTTCTAATCTAAGATAGGATAATGGAGGTAGCCTCCTCCATCGCTTGGAAGAAGGCTGCAGTTCTCCGGTTCTCCGACCTTTTTATTTAGCTTTTTGTTTTTTCTTTTTTTTTATTTGGTTTAGTAATTAAAAAAAAAAAGAAAAAAAACCTACACCGCATGGACATCATCCAACAAAAGTTCAACAATCCAATAAGGTGGATCATCTAACCAGATCAATAGTTGAAAATTCAAAAAAAGTAAAATAGTTATAAGAAATTATTATATCTTTTAATTAAAAGATTAATAATTTAATTTAAGGGTAATGCTGAAATTTTGAAAATATATAAATTTGGGGTGTAGATACAGTTTTAAAGGGGTGCAAGTATTGCAACTCTACATAGAAACCAATCAAGAATATTTACAAATTGGCTCAAAACAAAGCAAATCCTTTCATTTCTGCCTAAGCTAAAACCCAATTGGACTGCTTCATGGTCCTACAACCATAATACAATTCCAATTTTTATTGCTCGGTTAGCTCTCTCTACTCGATCATATTTGTGAGATTTCCGATGAGATCTCAATCCTTATTGCGCTTGTGGCTCTTCCTTTAAGCTGTGTTAAACGGCGACTCAAACCTGAGATTATGTCACGCTAAATGAGCGGTCTCTACCTCTAAACCACATTGGACGGTGGTAAAAATCCAATTTCAATCTTCGGATAAATCCGATAGTTTTCTTGTAAAATTAGACCTTAATCAAGCACATTGAATTTTTAATTTTCTTCTGCAATTATAATCATACTAAAAGTTTCAAGCATGCCAAAAGATTGTCTACATCGCTGCAATTATCGTGAGGACTCTTTATTTATTTATTTATTTATTTTTTTATATCTAAATCGCGAGTACTTGTTCTTAATTATTATTATTATTTTTATTATTTTGGTTTAAGAGGAGCATTAGTTAATTATCAACTAATATCTAACTACTACTACAAGAAGATAAACGTTTTCTTAAGCTAAATATCTAACTACTACAAGAAGATAACGTTTTCTTAGGCTAAATCACGTAACTTTCCAGACCTAATGGTTGTTGAATTGTTTAACTTTACATTGACTCTAAAAACAAAACAGTGTTTTTGATTATATTATTTTCCACATTACGTTTAGAATATATATTCTACTCCTTTGGTAGGTGTGTACCTACATCAGATTTGCTTTACTTTATATTTCATTTCACAAACTTTTCTGATTCTTGCCTTGTAACCAATCAATTTTTATTTATTTATTTTAATTTCTTATTTTTGTTTTAAATATTTGAAAACGAACACTAATGAGATGACAGGGACTAACATTGTGAATTTCGTTAACGTTGCAGTTATTGATGTGGTTAATTTATGGTGATTTACGTATTATAGAAGACGATGTTTAATATATCTATAAGCATTCAACCAAATTATATATTATCATATTTAATTTGTTCTTTTAAATGGAAGGTTCATATGAGATTTCCCCGACATAACTGTTTCTTTTTTTATTTTTTTTATTATTTCAGGCTGGCACTTCTTAAAATGTGTTTTCAATTTTTTTTAATAAAAATACAAGTACACTTCCTCTCAAAGCTTAATTAAAAAGGGATATAAATTAGCTATTAAGAAGTGTTTGTACAATATCAAAAATACTTTCAAATGTTCCATCAAAATTAAAATAAGAGTGGTGCTATTGATATACCTCCTCATAATCTATTTATACCCCACTTTTTAAACTATCTAGTATTATTTATTTTTTTCCTTTATCAAAATTACTAAAATAGATATACAATTTTAAATTTTTTTTTTTTATTTTTTTTTTTATAAAGTAAATCTAATAAAACCCTATATTCTATTTTTTTTTTTTTTTTTTTAAAGAAAGCCAACGTTTTTTTTTACTTCTTTTAATCATTTTCTTGAAATATATATATATATATATATATATATATTTTCATAACTCTTAAACCCTAAAAATACTTATACCGGATATTATTTAAACAATAAATCAAACACTTGGGGTGCATCAGACAAATGAGATATTGATTATTATTTAATCTCATTACTCTTTTAGAATCTGAAAGTGAAATGATGATAACCAAAACAAATATTTGCTCTTTACTTTTTGTTTCGTTTTGTTTGTAAGTTTCGTTTTTTTTTCTCTCTCTATGTTTTTTGTTTTGGGTTGCTCTATTCTTTACTCTTTTTTTGGGCTGTTTGTTTTTTCTTTGTCTTATGACTTCCTAGCTTTTTCTATAAAGCTTGATGTTAAAAAAATAAAAATAAAAAAATAAATAGGAAGAAAAAAAAATTTGTTCCTGGAAGGTGAGAGAAAGACGAGACCAGAGATAAAGAGATGTGAAATAGATAGAGATATTAGAGATGAAGTTTATTAAGTTTGAAAAATAAATAAAAAGATAGTTTTGGACATAAATAAAATAAATTAATAAAAATATTTAACTTTATTTAATTAAATCAAAATTTAAAGAAGTGGGGTATAAATAGATCAGTAGGGTGTGCCAATAGCACCACTCTTAAAATAATTAAATAGATCAGTAGGGTGTGTCAATAGCACCACTCTTAAAATAATTATCCTTTCGTCACAACGTTTAATTGTTTATTCCAAACAACATTAATTAAACATATATTATCATTTATTAGTCAGGATTAATTAATAAAGATTAACGACTAAGCAAATTAATTAAACAGCATATTGGGCATCATGTCTACATACGAAAATCAAGTTGCTACCTAATTCTGAAAGAAAACAATTTTCTGGCTACCACCATATATAAAACTATAAAATTAGTTTGAAAATTTAAAAATTAAAAATCGAAAGAATATAGGGCTTGTAGACGGTTTTCGGTCTATTTTCGTTTTTATCTTCCAAAAATAATTTTAAATTCACGTTTGATAACCGTTTTTCATTTTAATTTCAAAATACAAAAGCAAAATTAAAAACAAAACCAGTATTAAAAGATGAAAATTTGAAAAACAAAAAAAAAAACTTGTTTTTCTTAAATTTGTTTTTGTTTTTCACTTTGTAATTTTTTTTTTTTATAATTTTTTTTTTTACATATTTTTCTTCTTCTTGGACGCTACTTCTCTCTTCTTCTTCTTCACGTCTGCTTCAGCTTCTCTCTTCTTCTTCTTCTTCTCGACACCGCTCTTCTTCTTATCTTCTTCTCCGATCTGCTCCTCCAGATCGGTGTCGCCCGACCTCCTTCGGTGTTGTAGGAGCAGATCTGCTCCTCCATAGCTCAAGAGGAATTTGGCTTGAAATTCGGTTGTAAGAGATGTTCAAATAACGAAGATTTAGAACTTGAAGATTCTGTAACATGGTGGTCTTTGGTAGCTGACAAGATATGGATTTGTTTGACAAATCAAGAAAACGAAGATGGGTTGAATTGAAAAGCGAAAAAGGAAGTGTATCATTATGGTTTAGTGTTTGACAGGAGCATATTACATTTTGGTTGCATCAGGGGCAACCATTTTTTTTTTTTTTGTTGTTATTTTTGTTAATCTTGTACTGTAATTTTTACTTTTTGTTAATTTCCTTTTCTTTTTTTTTTTCTGCTCAGATGTAACTGTGCTCACTAAATAACAAAGATTTAGAACATGATAGTACAATTCGTCAAACATAACTGTGCTCACTAAAAAAAAAAAAAGCATACCCAAATTGACTAGAATCGAACCCAGAATCTGAGAATTTGGAAGAGACAAACCTGTTACACAAGAATCTGAGAACTTGATAGTTTGAAATAGGTATTTGATGTACAATGAAGAGAATTCAAATGTTATTAAATAAGAAGTCAAAGTGTTGAATCTATTTTCTTCTCTAATTCTTATTATATTTTCTCTTCATTTTTACAACATTTCTAAATAATTAATTATGATAATTATTTGGAATGAATTATTGAATCACTTTTATCCAAATTAAAAAAATTACAATAGAAAAAATAATAGGAATATTACAAATTTTGATATTTTTCGGTTAACCTGCCAAATGCATTTTTTACTTTTTTATTTTCATAATACAACTTTCAATATACGATACCAGACGTATTTTCGGATTTCGAAATTGAAACCAAAAACACTATTTTCATTTTCATTTTTATTTTTGAAAAACAGCATACAAAAAATGCTTGCAGGACGGACCCTAAAACACTTTCATGACTGTCCAGTAACTATAAACGGATGCACCAAATCAATGGAAATGTACACTGAATCCGAAACAAACATATTTTCCTTGCTGCAAAAATACAATTGAAGATCAATTCTTCATGCAGTCTCTCTGTACACACATAAATTATATGGAAAAGCTTTCCATATATATTCTACAAGAAAAAAAAAAAAAAAAACCCAAAACCAAAAATACAAATGACAAAAAATAAAATAAAATTCATGAGACATCACATATTCTACTTATCAATCAAATGAGACCGTCTAGGATCTGTGATGTTGATCTTCCAATACTCACCAGCCAATCCAGCCTCTCTAGCTTTATTTCTGTCCCAATCCAACTCAATCCTCCTCCTTTTCGTCAACCCACAAAATTTTTGTAGCTTCTCATCCATGGAGTCATGAAGCTTCCACCACCTCCTATGCGCCACGTCGCTTGCATAAACACGTTGATCGCTGATGTCCCAGTTACAGTCGTAGTCTCTGTAACACAGCCAAGGCTTCAACCCTAGATAATGAATCGAATATAGCTCCGGGGGATCTGCTCCGAAGAGATGGTTTTTAACACTGGCTTCTAAAGTAGTATTTGCCCAGAAATTCTTCAGGAAATTGACTCTTCTTGGCAGCCGATGCCACCACACGTAGACTTCATTGAGAAACCCTTGGTCGCCACCGTTGTAGGAGACTATTTCTGTAGTCTGGTTCATCAATATCCGAAATGTACAAGTGGACGGTTCGATGACCATGATCCCAGAATTGAAAATCCACACGTCGTTACCTGTTAAATTTCCATTCTCAGTAGATTTTTACGTGTTTATGAGAAGTGATATATATCGATGAATAATAAGAATAGTTTATTGGATTGTGATATTCACTAATACTACGGAGGCGAAAGAGTGGGACTCATAGGGGCCATGGCCCCCTTTCCCTCAAAAAGGTTTAAGAATTTTATAATTTTTTTTTTTTTTTGAAATTATGAAATTGTCTTTAAATTTCAAAAGTTTTCATTGTGACCCCTGATAATTTTTTGTTTTGTATTTGAGGCTCCACCACCGATAATATACCCTTATCTTGTTATATATATATATATTTTTAATGTGAGATTCATTTCATCTTTTTAACTTCACATGTGGATTCTCTAACATTACCTGTAGCTGACATTTGAGGGAAGTGGAAGAGGAGATCAATGTTTCGTAGAACGATTATGTCGGAGTCAATGAATATGATCTTGTCGTAGTTAGTGAGTTGCCACAGCCTGAACTTGCTGTAGTTGTACTCGTTGTAGGTTTTCTTTTTAGCTTTCGGGTTGCGGATTCTCTTGATGATTCTGATCTTCCATCCTGCTGCGGCGAGAGCGTCACGTTTGGGGACGGAGATGGAGCTGTCTATGAGGAGGATGAGGTCGCGTTTGGTGCCGGTTTTGATGAGACTTTGAGCTAGAGTAATTGCACCGCAAACGTATGCTTCTGAGGAATGGAGGACCGTTGCGTAGGCTTCGCGTTTGACTGTCTTTGTGGCGCTATTTATCTTGGAGAGATCATACACTTCGTGGACTCCTGAAATGAATGTTATATACCAAACTTGTAAATTTTTATCACATTAATTACAAGCTAATCATGAAATAATGTACTAGCTATTAAATTTTCTGTTTACACACAAATGGACAGGAGATGCCTTCATGAAAAAAAAATATTTAATTGACAAATATAACATTGATGGGTATATCTGTCCCAATAATATATTATTGAATGAGTCATGAATGACGTTGTATATTTGTTCTATTGAATTTTTTCAACATGAAATATATAGTGGCTTATCATCTTGACTTGTTCCTAATGAAACTGAATTATATGGGTTGAGTTTATAGTTAACAATAAGATGATATTTGATGAGGACTCGTGCATGTTTATTAATTAATTAAACTAATGACAAGTAAGTTTCAACTGAAACTCAACCACCGCATCCGAAAACTTCATTTGCAAGCAAATTTACTTGTAACATCAACATCAATAAGACAACAAACCAGAAATTATAATCAGAAGAAAAAGAAAAAGGTTTTCAGACTTTCTTATAACATAGAGTTTTTGACGTTGAGAGAGCGTGTATTTTTAAATTTTCTAATCGTATAGAAGTAAGAAAATGGAGATTAATTGTAATTATAACTTATAAATAACAATTGACAAACTATCAACAAAGCGCCTGTAGCTCAGCGGATAGAGCGTCTGTTTCCTAAGCAGAAAGTCGTAGGTTCGATCCCTACCTGGCGCGCAGAATATTTTTTAATTTCACACTTTTGACCCATTTATTTTGCACTATTTACACATCCATCCAATTTTGATTTTTAGTTTTTCAAGTTTGACCCATTTATTTTTCACTATTTACACATCCATACAAGAATTGAAGGAAAACATACCTTGTCCCCACAAGGGCAGAGCCAAGTTACAGGACCCAACAGGCAATGAAACTTTCTGTTGCAACCTTGTTACCTCAGGCTCATAGTACCACCAATCACCTTCCTGTCTCACCAAATCATCACACCTAAAAAGCTCCAACATTGGCCTACACTTGCTCCACAACACCACTTTCGTCCTCCAATTCCAGTCTCTTTTCCCTTTCTTCACCGCCAAGTTTGCCGCTATAAGATGAACTTGAAGCCTCAACACCTCCCTCCCCCACCCTTCTTCTGGGTACTTGCATGGCAGCTTGGCCACCACCACATCAACGTTGTCGTAAATTCTGAAATCCGGTATCGGTATCTCCGGACATGTTGGACTGTCATTATCTTCCTCTTCATCTATCCATTCAGGAAACAAATCAGGCCATTTGAACATCTCCGAGACTCTTTCGAAAATTACCGGAATTGTTTCCCCGTGTATTTTCCATTCTCTAACATTATGTTCCTCCATAATATTCACCATACCAATCTTCATTCCTCTACCACCAATTTCATTCATGAAACTTGGTGCCTCTAATTTAGTTACAATTCTTCTAGCCGGCCTGCTGGCTTGAGTTGTCTCTTCAAAGATCGCCTCCATCTTCATACTTTTCTCCACCTTATACAAAATTCAAAATTCAAGTTTGTCTAAAAGAACATAAAACTAAGATAAAAACCCAAAAATCAAAATTATAAACTATATATATATATATATATATATGAATAGGGCTCACCTTACCTTGTGATGGCACTCGCGCAATGAGCATCTAACGAGCGATGCAGCATTGTCGAAGTAGACGGAAGAGGAAGGTTGAAGAAAGAGACAAACATAAATGATCAGAAAGAAGGCAAGGAAGAGCAAGTTGATTCTGATAACCAGAGCCTTTGAAGCAGTTGCTTTGATCATTTTTTGAAGACCAAGTCCCTCACCCATCTCCTAGTGAAATTGCTACAACACAAAAGTGGGCTCATATATATATATACTACTTTGTGAGTCTGTGTAGCTTTAAATTAATAGTATATATACACTGTAATTTAAATTATGGTAAACTTGTAATTTTATAACTGTAGTGGTTAGGGACTTAGAGAGCGAAATTTGAGTAATTCACAATGGAAGTAAGACCACTAAAATAGCTCCATGTGTCATCTATTTGTTTCTTCAAGACAAAAAAGGTCGGGGCATACCCCATAATAGAGCTCTAGTCCTTCCGAATTTCCCAATTTGCCCCTCCTTTTACATACCAAAATTACCTCACGCTTATGTCAAAACTTCGTTTATTAGGATTTGTAATTGAATATTATTTGATTTTCGCTAAAATCATTACTAAACCCCACAAGCAAAAGATAGGTTAGGTATTATATGAAAAAGGTGCTATCTCAATTCTCAACCACTTATGTTATTATAATTTGTACTTTTATCTGCAATAGGTAATTTTGAGGAAAATTAAGGACTAACCCCACAAGATCTAGAAGCCAGAACAGGGGCAGAATGGTAAAATGAATATTTAGTAAAGTAGTCTTGAAGAGGGAAGCTGTGCAGGGCCACCAACAACCGTTTAGTTGGTCCGTCAATTTCATATAGTGCAATTGAACATTGAAATGTCGCTTTTATTCGTTACAAAATCCCAAGTCTCCCACCAATCTTGATTTCATATTACCAAAGACACCAAAGATTGTTGTTCTATGGAATCTGATTTTGCCATTTTGGCAGTGTAAATATGTTTTTTTTTTTTTTTTTTTTTTTCTTTTTAGATTGGATATATCAGCCTATTACAACTCAACAAAATATGATCTCAAGTCATGTCATGTCCTGTTTCACATGACAATAAGCCCAAGAGAGTATGGTAAACTATCGTTAGTTGAAACCCAAATGTCAATCTTGTCGATGATTAGACAAAACGAAATATTGGGGCAGTGTCACTAGAAGATTTGTCTATTAGTCTATTAACCCATTTTTGTGAAAATTAATATGATAATCTCATGCTAAACATTGTCTGCTATCATTCATTGAATTAAAAAAAAAAAAACAGGGCGGCCGCATTATTTAAATAAAACAGATTTGAACAGCTTGAAAATCGATTAAAAACCTGCCAAAAGGAGGGTTAGAGGGAGTTTTGTAAGAAAAGCAAAATATTTTTACATGTGTTTATAGTGCAAAACCCACTTTACATGGAGCCTTAACAATATGGTAGTCTTCCCAGGACTACAACTGATAAAAAAAAAAAAAAAAGTTTAGAATTGCTGAAAATGTACTCTACCAAGGTTATAATATGCAATAAAGATTTCAAATTGCATCAAACATCTGACGTTCCCAACAAAAATTTGCTGTTCGAATAACGATACTCAAATCAAATCACCGGCAGAGAATTAATTTATTATTCAGGAAACAAGGAGATATGTAAGCAGCAATGTAAACTAACTTAAGTACTGTGAAATCAACCAATCAATGCTTTAATACTTAAATAATGTATAACATATGAGACTTCATTTTCTGAACATGATGGCAATGCATCGATTAGTCAAATAGTTAAAGCTTTCACCAGGAAAAGTAATTTATTTTTTGTACAAGGAGTGGATTATTTACCAATAGGCTTTGCAAAATAACACTGCCATACTTAATTGTGTAATTGTACAACTAATGTAATATAGCATGAAGGAGCATTTTTGATTCGAAGGCATAATAATGCCTTCATCGTTTTGGGCAATAGCAACTGATCATAGCTAAAGAATAATGAACATTCATTAGGTCAATCCATTAACACACTTGTTACAATCTCAAATAAACTAATACCATCAAGAAACAATCGAAGGGTACAGAGGAAGTTCCTATAATGCAATCCTGCAATTTGGGATTAAACTCTAATCAGTGAATTGAATGTTAGTTCATTCGCTCTTTGATTTTTAGTTATTCTTTTAGATGTAACAATGTATCATTTCTTTGAGTCTTAGGGCTACTCCAGCCTTAGTCAAAGAAAAGTTTTGCTCATGAGAGAAGAAAACAGAGTTTAGGCAATAAGAAATTTACTTTTCAGTCATATTTGTCGACCACCTGCACTGTTACGAGCCTGGATATGAATTCACTCTCTGCTTTTAGATCCTTCGAAATGGTCATTTGGAACACATCAAGACATCATACTTTTGCCACCTCTTGAATGTGTTGAGATTGGCTTTTACCTGGTGGAATGAAAATCAGATCTTCCCAGCCAGAGTTCTTCTCACTCATCTGCATCAGATAAAAAATAATTGATATTCCAATTTTCTTTTAATAACATTTAAAAATTTTGACTCGTTACCTCCATTTTCTTTAGAACATCTTCCAAACTTCCTACCTGTTCAAACAAGTTCATTTGAATAGTGAGTATAATAATGCAAAGAAAGCAGTAACCAGAACCAAAACTTCACATTTTTTCCACTGTTTGACAAGGTACATATTATAAGAAGTTAAGAACATAAGATATTCTATAGTTTATCTCTGGCATCGGATTTTCTTAATTTAATATTTCTCACATACACAATCTTCTTAATCTTTCATTCCTTTCCTTTTTGTTGAGGTAAATATCCTAGGAAAGCAACGAAAGGTGCAGAAATCTAATATCAGATAGAATCTTGTACGGACAAAATGAAAATAAACTCAGGCGTGGCAGTTGGTGCATAAAACAGTATTTAGCATTAAGAATGCATGCGATGATTTCTAATGTATTAATATCCGATAAGTTTGCAAGTCTGCAATGCTTCTTTAAACTTCTACTATTCTTCTTTCCCCTCACATTTTCCTTATTTCTTGAGTTTTTCATCATTATGCTTACAAATATGATCGAAATAGCAATGACATTGGTGAAACTCTAAATACCATTATATGTTGAGAAACTCCAGATCCTCTTGATGCCCTAAACTTTGAGAGTTCCTTTTCTATGTCTTCCTGCACAGCAAACAACAAGGAGTAGCTAGTACCATATTGAAATTGCACTTACCAAGATGCTATGATCTGGTCAATACAACATCCAGAAGGCGCTCCAGGTCAACAAACCTTTTGGAAATATACTGGGCAATAACGCTTGTTTTTCTTTTTCACTACCAGAAGGTCCGACTGCAGACACAAGAGAAAGAGGGTCACACCATTTCTATTCGTACAAAACATGGTGGATTTTATTAAGATTATTTTGAACATAGAGATGTTCCCAGCTTCCCGCATATGGAACCAGTCACATAATGCATTAATGATTTAGAGTTGCTCAATTTATAGATTAACTTTTTTGTTTAATAAGCTAATTACATTCAGGAACAACTAACATATTCAAAATATAAAATACCATACCTGGAAAACAGGAACTCCATCAAAGCCGGTGCTAATATCAGCAGCTTTCAACTGATGATCATGAAAGAATTATTAGTGTCACTCTAATATGGTTCAGCTGTATGTAGAACTGTAGAAGTGCCTTAGTCATTTCACTGCATTCATGCAAATCTCGGTAGTACGAAGAGAGAATGCATAGCATACAAGTGCCACACCACATTGGCACCTCTACTGTCAACTCATCTGATGAACTCACCTCTAGTGCATTCTTTATTTGAACCGGGTCAGGCAGAAAACGAAATGCAATTCCTTCAACCTTCAGCATGTAAACCTGAAGACATAGAAGCAACAATACAAAATCTTTATTATGTTACAAAAAACGAAAGTAACAATGTACATAGATCAAGATGGACTAACGATTGTATGGCACTAAATAGCAAACTTAAAAAAGATGACGCACAGCATAAAACATTAACAGCATACATAATACATACTCCATAAATTTTAGCCAGAAATTCATTGTTGAATATATCTCACATCACATAAATACTATAAATTCACTAGAGCTTAAAAGATTACTCCACGAATATATCCAATTCTCTAAAGTGTGATAATAAGCCTATTTCATCAAAGCAATTATACCATTAGAATTCAATCATTTGCAGAATCAAACTTTACAATAACAATAAAATTAAGCACCAAAAAACTAACCTGGTCAAGAGTAATGGGGACAACCTTAGCCTGACCGCGAAGCTCTCTCTTTCGCAAACGAACCTGAAATCACCATTATAATTTTATCTTTTAAACCAACATACTTGACTAAGCTAAACTAGATAGAAAAATAGACAAAAAACAATAAAACAACGTCAAATCCAAAATTGGAAGCTTCACCTGAGCAAGGAAAGCTTCGGCGTCTTCTTGTCGAAAGCAAAGCAAGCCAATGGACTTGGCTCCGTTCGGGTCGGAGATAAGCACGAACTCATTGTTCGAATTGCTAACTGTATACACTGCTGTGCCGACGAGCGTCTTCGCCACGTAATCGGTGGTGAGGGTTGCGGCAACGGCCTGCTTCGGCTGTGACAGAGAAGCAAACGGAGGAAGAGTATGGCGCTGGAGCCTGCCGGCTAGGGTTGCGGCGAGTCGCTTGGTGTCGTCGAGCCGGCAAGACAGCTCAGAGCCGAGCCGGACACAGTTTTGGTGGATGAAAGTTGAGAGAGACGAGAGAGGGTTTGTAGGGACTAGGGGTTTTGGGAATTCCATACTTGAAAAAACACACAGATTGGATTGAGGGACTTCACTTCACACTCCCAAATCAACTCAGTTAACAAGACTTCAATGGAGGGATTTTTTTTTTTTTTTTTTTTTTTAGGGAGCGGTGATGGTTTTAGCGGGCCTATCATTTTTGGGCTGACAAAGAAACTAGACTAAATGCACACAACCTGTTTCTAGTTACACCCCCATTTTATATATACTAGTTTCTAGGGAAGACATGTGTTTAAATTAGTACCGGAGTTTCGTATTTACAAATATATATATCATTGAACAATAAGAGATGTTAATAAAATACGGTATAGTAATGATTATTTAAATATTTAATAACCGATATCGATATCAATATCTTCCTTAAATACACACAACCTGTTTCTAGTTACACCCCCATTTTATATATACTAGTTTTTAATGAAGGCATGTGCTTAAATTAGTACATGAGTTTCGTATTTACAAATATATATATCCTTGAAAAATAAGAGATGTTAATAAAACACGGTATAGTAATGATTATTTAAATATTTAATAACCGATATCGATATCGATATCTTCCTTATCAGATGTATCCACCACTTGCAGTCAAATCTCTATTTTATTATATATATATATATATATATATATATAATTTCTTTCACTTTACAAACCTCCCCTATATATATATTCAATGACTGACTCGACAAATTAAATTTATACCTCTATAATATTTTTTATTCTTTTTCAAGTCATTAAATGTATAGAAAATTATATTTTCATCCTCAATCTCATTTTACAATATAAATTAATTATCAATCCAAATATCTATTAATTTGGGTCCAGTCCATATCATTATAGGTCACTATTACTAAGACATTTCTATTAAGTTAAAATCTTATTAAAACCTGTTTATTAAATAATTATATAAACTTTAAGGGTTTTATGACTTTCCTAAAAAAATAAGGGATGCTATAACTAAAATCTTACTAAAAGCTATATATTAAATAATTATATAAACTTTAAGGGTTTTATTTGTAATTGTACTTTTAAAGAAATTAAAAAAAAAAAAAAGATCAAACAAAATAGGGCCGGGGGTTGAAAAATCCACGTGGCCAACTCTCTCTTTTATAATATAGTATAGATATATAAACGTTCAAATCAGTGTACTGATATAACTTCATCAGCACGTTATATGTGGACCATTAGATTTACATACTTTGACTCAAAGTTCACTTCAAAACTTCTCCATAATCAGTGGTCCACATGCATTGGTACTGATGTAGTTACATCAATGCGTACTGACTAGAACCGGACTGTATATATATATATATATATATATATATGAGTAATTATACTTTACTCAAATCTGGTGCCCAAATGATGTGGCAACACTCTAATCTATTCATTTAAATCATGTAAATCTAATATAATTTAAATGAATGGATTAGAGTATTGTCACATCATTTGGACAAAGTAATATTACTCGTATATATATACACGTAATTTGTTTTTCATTTTAAGAAAAAAAAATGATTATGTTCTTTTTTTTTTTTTTTGACACCATCTATCCACCTATCCAGACTATGCATTTTTTTAAAGCTTTTTGCCGTTGGTAGGATTCAAGTCGCTGAGTTGTGAGTCATTTGCTTAAACTCTAAACTCACCCATCTACTAACTGAACTATGCCCCTAGGGGTAAATATGATTATATTAAAGAGTGGCAATATTTGTACCTCTTCAAAACTGTATGTACATCCATATCGTAAGAACACCCCATTAAAAGTTTAAAATAACTCTATTTTGTAAATAAACCCTATTTAATGGTAAAAATATCCTTTCTTTATTATTATTCTAATGTAATTTTACAACTACACTCCACCTATACCTATTTTATTACCTAATCGATTTTTTTTTTATTATTTTAAAATTAGTTATTTTATTTCTTGTTTTTTTAAAAAATAATTTATAACTCTTAAATACATAAATTATACTAAATAGAGTTAGGTTTTGAGCTAATTTTATTTATTAGTGGTAGATTAAATTATTAAAATAATAAAAAATAAGATAATACAATTATTAAAAAGAAAAAAGAAAAAAAGGCAATTGCCTTTGCTGCCAAAGGGCCGATCGCAGTAAATTAAATCCCAGAAAAAAACACACATATACGGATGGCTCTGACAAAGGCAATACACAGAGTTTGTGTATGTTGCCCCGGTGGGTGTAACACATAGATACAGAAGGAAAAAAAAAAAAAAGAAGGGGGTAGAGAACAAGAGGTAGAGAAAATCCATAGACAAATCCAATTTGTTTTTGAAATTAGTATTAGGAAGAGAAATTAGGGTTTAAGAAAATATAAAGTGTTATATGATATAGGTGAAAATCAAACAAATAATAGAAAATAATGTGTGATTATACTTATAAACTATTTAAGTATTTAGTCATTTTAGTCATTTTAGTTAAGGGTAATATTGAAAATTTAAAAATGTAAGAATTTAGGATGTACGAATCATTTTAAGAGGTGCAAATATCGCTACGCTATGTTAAATTCGAGGTATTAACCAAGTAAATATATGTTTAAGTGAAAATATCTAAGTTCTAAATTTTTGGAAATTTTAGTAAAAATATCATTGATATTCTCAAAATATCGAAAATATTCAAAGATATTTTTGAAATCGATCATCAATATATATAGAGATTGGCAGGAATATTTCGGTCAAAGTATTAATATTTACTAATTTGTATTAATGGAGTAAGACTATTCAACAGGCTGCAAAACAACAGCAAAAACCCAAACAAACGCAAAAGGGCCACAAAAGCACAACAATGCTGCAGCAACCCAGGCAACAAACAAAAAGAACCAAAACAGAGCAAAATACAGCAGAACAAAAAGCAATCAAACATTCCCCAATCCACGAGGTCCTCAGACGAGCTCGAATCCATTTTTACTAAACTATCAGTAAAAGAATTGAAGGTTCTTGAATCGAACACCACCTTAAAGCAACCAGCCGACTTTAGCATACCACGAATCTCGTAAAAAGACTGAACTTGAGCTATGTTCCTAAATTCACCATTATTCACCCAAGATACAGCTACATTCGAATCACTTACCACCATGATTTCACAGCTTCTAGTGATCAAATAAACTTTTATTTAACATCAAATAATTAATATGATCATACTCTCCCCAAATTACTGTTATTTACAATTGAGTCAACAATGAAGCTCACTCGATAAAGATATTACGGTTGTGAAGGACCGTATGGTTTTCACTTTTTAGAGAAGATCATGGACCTCATGAAAACAAAATATATTGAAATTTTAACTTAAACCCAGCTTAGATACAAAAATAAACTGGGCAGCATCTCCTTGTAGTTGGAAATTGATGATTGCCAAATATGCGTGCAAACTGTTATAATTTATAGTGATAGATCTAAGCCTAAAAAATTCCTTATAATTTGGTATATTTTATTGGTGGAAATAATGTTCATTCAATTTGATAATATTTTGATCTAAGTACGCAAGTGATATATACATATTCTTTTTATGTGAACTTTTAACGGTAACACTAATTTAATATGTTAGTTTAAATGGCTCCAATAGATAAAAATACCCTTATCTTCTTCTTTTATTATGTTTTTGCAATTTTAGGTTTTTTTTTTCTTCAAAAATCTTCATCAATGGAAATGGAATAGACCTCCAATGAAGGTCGATGAAGAAGATAAACAAAAAAAAAAAAAAATCAAAAATTTCATTTTTGCTCAATAAGTCTCAGAAATTGCAAATATACTTAATACAACAAAGTATGTCTTGGAAACTATAAAGTAAGTCTCAGAAATACAAAATAAGTCTTGGAAACTACAAAATAAATCTTGAAAATACAAATAAATCTAAAAAACACCAAAATAAGTTTTAGAAATACGAAAATAAGTTTTGGAAACATGAAAATAATGTAAAATCTATCTCTTTGGTTATTTGTCCCAAAACTGTCAAAACATTTTTCTATTCCCACGGTGTCTGGAAACAGGATTGTTTCTGGTTTATACTCAGCAATTTTTGATTTCAACTTGTAGTCTAATGTTGGAGGATTGCTAGTGGTTAAAGATATTGTTTGGATGATAGGGGTTTGAAATTGATTGTTTTCTATTTTGTCTAATTGTTCTCCAATAGTAGTGAGATATTCATTGGTGTAATTGTTTTGTTTCATAACAACACTTATTTGATGTGTAGAGGCAGCAACATTAGATGCTAGCTCTTCATCAAATAAGGTAAAAGGAAGGCATTCTAGGTTTTCATTGTTGTTTCCACTATTACTACTACCGTATCTAATACCTATCTCATTGTCGTTTTCTGAGGTTCCATTGCCATACCTAATTTCACAAGTCCTAGGAGGAGGATGCATCCTGGTTTCGCTTCCCTTGCTAGATTTATAAGTTTTGAAGTTTTTCTGGTCTAAGACAAGATATTGTTCTTCTAGATTATGCCTATTAGTATACCGTTGGAAGATAGGTATTAGAAATACAAAAATAAGTTTTAGAAACACGAAAATAAGTCGGGAAAAAAAAACACGAAACTTATTTTTGTTTGTGTTTTAAGGGTATATTTGTTAAATCCATGCTTTAGGTGCTATGAAAACTTAAATTATAAAGTTAGTGATAGTTTTAAAACTCATTCTTTAAAGAGTGCTTTTAAATTTTCAAGCCCTATGAGGTATGTGTATATATATATACAGTTTTTCTATTGTCAACTTAAACTGATGTAAAACTTGTATATGGTTCATGGGATTTAAATACTTTGACTTTACTGTATGCACTTATCAAAACATATTTTAAATCAAATGGTTCACATGCAATGAATTGATATATTTTATATCAGTTCGAACCGACAATAAAAAGAATATATATATATATATATATATTCTTTACCCGAAAGTTATAATAATTGATTGGTGGGTCACAAGCACTATGAAACACCTTCCATAAAATGTGCATCCCCCAACTTTAGTCAGGTTCCTTGACCAACCCCTTTTTACCGAAAGTTGGCAATGTTCCACATGGCAATATATGTTCCCTAAACTCTCCATCATGGGTGAAAGAATTTTTGACTTCATTATTTGATTTGATTTTAAGATTTGCAAATCATAAAACTTCATCTTCAATTTTCGTTTAATGTTAATATTCATTTTCTTCATCCTATAATTCCTGTTCGATTGGCTAGTTATACGAACAGTACTGGCCCAAAGTAATTATTACAAGTGTAACCACGAGTATTAGGTAAGGTAAGGATCCAAGAAAATATAGTGCACTCTGACACACCACTGGTCCCATTTTGCGTTTAAGGCTTGGGATCAAGATTGAGATAAGTTAGAATTAGATTATAAAGCCATAAACGGTGTGTAGAAGAAGACTGAAATCTATCTATATATACTGGTGCTAGGCAGTGTTTCGCTTCACAGCAAGCAAGCAAGCAAATTCTCAGTCTATAATATTATATAGTTTTCTTCTATTCTTCTAAACCACCTTACATTCAAAAGATGAATATGGCTTGTACAACGACTCGCGGTGTGGACAAAAAGTGTGACAGAAATCGTGTAATAAGTCGTGTCAAAAAGGTGCCAATCCCGTACACGATGGAGCAGCTGAGAGGAATGTTTTGGCGGTATGACACCAACAGAGACGGCAAGCTGAGCAGAAAAGAGCTCAAGGAGGCCTTCAATTGCCTTGGTTCTTCCATTCCTGGTTTTAGGGCTCACAGAGCGCTTAACCGTGCAGATGAAAATGGAGATGGATACATAAGCGAGGAAGAAGTTGAAGAGCTCGTCAGCTATGCTGTCAAATTAGGCTACGTCGTCAAGTAAACAACTAAATATATTGTACGTATCATGATAATGCATGTCAATAATGCTTATTATGCAGTAACAGTAGTTTGTTTTTAAGTATATCTAATGCGAGAGGAGATCAGACTGAAGTAGCCCTTGTAACTAGTTTTGTCTCCCAGCATTAGAGAGGCCAGCTTTAATATATCTGTAGTAAAATCTTATGATAAATTAAATAATTTTTCTTTGAATCTGAATGTTTTGTTACAAAAATATGCAAACCCAAAACAATAATCAAAACACACGAAAGTATGAAGACAATAAAGAATATCACAAGATTTTACGTGGTTTAATGTAAGCTTATATTTATAGAGTGCACCGGCACTCGATTTTCACTATCAAATCATTGTTTATTGAAACAAAAACTCTTTATTTTGGCTATTTGGCTCTTTGTCACCAGCACATAAGCGCTAACCATACAAGAGTTTAAATAATAAAACCCGGGGATAAAGCTCGACCCTCGAGTGCTAAACGTAGCGCAACAAAACTGACCGAGGCTTCATAACCCAATATGAACCTTGATCTACTAGTACTTGGAAGTTGGAATATCCCACCCGATATATGACATTTTGCCGATGCTAAGGCAGAGACTGAGTGACAGAGTTTTTCTGGGATTTTGAATTCTTTCTTCGATTTAAATTAAAAGGAATTCATCCAAAGTTGATTTTCTTCATAATCTGATTACAAATACATCCAGAATCTTAATTAGTATATTAATACTGGAAAAATTATACAATAAATCCATGTAAGATACATTTTTTTCTATTAAAATTAACGTTACATTAAGTACTTTAATTAAGAAACTGATTATTTTGATAAGCCTAAACATCCTTCTAGGACTTTCAGTGTTTATATATTTGAGTGTTGAACTATTTTTTTGGCAAAAATCCTATGATCACAAGCGCATGGCCATCAGTTTGTGATATATTCGAACCAGATAAGTTCCTTTGTTGGTCTTCTGACCACTTAAGCTTTGTAAAAAAAAAAAAAAAAAAAATCCAACTCCACTCAATATTTGGTTTTGCACAATAGATAATACAGTTGTTTACTTTTTCTCAAAGTCCGGGATCCTGCTAGATATATATAATTTATTTTCGGGACAACACAGTTCTTTATAAATATTAGAGAATCAATTCTCTAATTAAAGTTAGATATGTGAATTCGATTCTACATACAGTTAGATAATTCTTTCTTTAACGTAAGAGAATAGTTCTTCAGATATAACTAAATTCGAGATCTTGGATTTTCAAAGCTTTGTATATATATTTTTCGAAGCTTTGTATAGTTGTTCAGTTTTGGAAATGGCATTAATTTTGGTCCTAAAGTAATTAAGTAATTCTAAAAAGGCTTCGCTTTTGGTTTGGACGAAAATGGTTTGGCTATGATCCAAAACAAGGTTTAGGCTAGGCGTAGAAAATTTAAAGCCTTTTTTGGGCAGCGTGTAATACTCCTAACTTTTGATGAATTTTTTTAGATGAAAAAAAATAAATAATCAAAACTGAGATTTTTCATGAAGTATCCCAAGATGTGTGATTAGGGTTTATGGATATCCGTATTAAAATTTTTACTAATTTAATGCTCTTCTCTTTTCCTTTAATTAGAAATTGGATTCCTCAAGTCTTTTTCATCCTCCCTTACACAGTTAACTTATACCTTATGGACAATTCGATCAAAATGAGTACTGCTTTTTAATTTTTACGCACATCACATTCACTATTTCGGTTAAAGTAAAGCATGTCACAATTCTTTACCATTAGAAAATCAATTCTCTAAAGTTAAATGTGGAGATTCTAATTCTATCGTTATAGAATTGATTCTAAAATCGTTATTTCAGATATAACTAAATTCGAGATCATGTATTTGAGAAGTTTTATCTGATTGTTTAGTTATGGAATTTTCAAAACGCTTTGCTTTAGGTTTGGACGAAAATGGTTTGCCTATGATCCAAAACAATGGTCTTATTTTCTTTCTCTATTTCAAAAATTGGGAATCCAACATGGTCTTATGAATATCCGTAACAAAACTTGACTAATTTAATGGTATTGTCTTTTCCATCAATTAGAAATCGGATTCCTTAGTCTTTTTCCTCCTCCCTTGGGCCTTATCAATCTATATTACTCATTTTTTTTTTGTCACAAAAATATATATATATATATATAGATATATATTATTCATTTTAGAAAACAATATCAAACATATTTATATCGCTTTCTGTTTTTAAAAAATTACTTTTAACAAGCACTATCAAACACATTAAGTTTTTAAAACATGATTTTCATTTTTAAAAATTGTTTTCAAAAACACTATTTCAAAAACGATACCTAACATGCCATAAGATTTTTCATGAAGTATTTCAGATGTGTGATTAGGGTTTATGGATATCTGTATTAATTTTTTTACTAATTTAATGCTCTTGTCTTTTCCTTTAATTAGAAATTGGATTCCTTATCTTTTTCCTTCTCCCTTAGAAATTGAATTCCTTATGCTTTGAGCTAGCTTCGGGGCTAAAATTAACTTTCACAAGTCTTGTACGATAAGAGTGAGAATTGGTAGGGCTAGAGAGTTAGCTTAATGGGCTTCAATTTTTAACTGCAAAGAAGCTTCCCTCCTTATTTCCTACATTGGTTTCCCTTTGGGAGGTAGACCGAGGTTGAAGAGTATTTGGAATCCTTTAGTTGACAAAATAGAGAAGCGTTTAGCCAGTTGGAAGAGGAAATTATTGTCTAGAGGAGGGAGATTAGTTCTTATAAAATCAGTGTTATCAAGTATGCCCACATATTTTCTTTCGGTGTTCAAAATATCGATTGGAGTGGCTCAAAGAATTGAGAGGATGCAAAGAAATTTTTTGTGGGGGGTGAGCAAAAGAAAGATTCATGCGGTAAATTGGGATGAGATTTGTATGTGATTGGAATAATTTATACACCTTTTGAGGTCCCCATTTCCTTTCGTTTGTTCTCGTTTTTGAGCGTTTTTGTGAATATAATATGTTATGTGAGCCTTGTGCAGATTCATTTTGTTTTGGGAAGTCATTGTGTGGAAATGGGGTGTTTCCGGGCCAAAATGCAGCACGAAAGAACGAAATTTTTTTTTGTTGAAATTTTCCAGATTTCGTTAAAGTGTACCATAAAAGACCAAATTGCGTATAGCGACATGTACCACGAAAGTCAGCAAAGGACACCAAAAAGAGTTTTGTTAAACAGGTTGTTAAAGCATATAGTGAGACGAATAATGAAAGTTCTCAGGTGAATTTCGTCAGACGACTCGTTAAAACGTATAGCAAGACGAATATCGAGATTCACCAGAGTTGCATTTTTCAGGGCATTTTAAGAGGGGTAAACTCGTCTTTTCACCCCTATTTTTGTACCCTAGCTCCCCCCACTATAAATATCCGATTTTCTCTCATCCCTAACATACATAAGCTCCCACATCTCTCTTCTCCTCTCTCACGCCCAACTCCATTTTCTTCCATTTTCTTCATCCTCTTTCACCTTCTTCACATAATAAGGAAAGACCCACTCTCCCATGGAGGTTCTTCCTCCATGGGAGCTCACCATATATCTCTACCACCACTTTCTCACTTCATCCATCTATTTTAGAGCAAATTGCAAGGACACCTTCTTCACATAATAAGGAAAGACCTACTCTCCCATGAAGGTTCTTCCTCCATGGGAGCTCACCATATATCTCCACCACCACTTTCTCACTTCATCCATCTATTTTAGAGCAAATTGCAAGGAATTAGGAGCCAATTTCGAGCTAGGAAAGCTATGGAGCATCTTTGGAGGATTGTCTTCAAGGGTTTGCTCTTATGTACTCTTTTCTTTGTAATTTTCGTTTCTTTGATGTGTAACCCTAATTTGGAGAATATTGTAAACCCCCACATGTGCTATATATATGTATTTTGTTCATAAATTCGTTTGGGTTTTGTTTTGCTCTTTGATTTATGTATGTTTAATCTCTTATTGTGAAATTCATGTTTGTAGAGGTTAGAATTTGACATGTATGTTTGAATGAGATTATGAGTAAAGTAATTAATGTAGGAGTAGAGTAATTTAGCTTCCCATGATTGTTTGTATGTTAATGGATGACCAAAATACCATTTATTAAATGATTTGAGTGTTAGAGATTTTATCCCTAAAGAGTAGAAAAAGTTAGTTTATGCATTTAGTTGCTAAATTGGCTTTGGTTCACATCCTTGTACTTAATGGGTCTTTTTAAGACACATTTGCCTATCCTTGGCCGAAAAGGGTGATGAATTGATTTAGGGAAAATTTCCAAGTCAAGAGGAGAACCCTTAATTCATTTGAATGTTCTTAATGTTTAACAATTTGCATTGATGCACATTAGTGTTAGGTAAATTTTATTTTATTTTATTTTATTTTTATTTTTATTTTTTTTGGAAAAGCAACTTGAATTCAAGGGCCTGAGGCCAAGAAAAACAGGAGAGTAAAATCAAAGAGTTGCGACAGGCCACACAACACAACTTGACGCCGCACTTTGACATCAACAACACATCACAACAGCATAGACGACCCGTAAACAACAGACAACAACGCCTAAAAAAAAACCACACACGCTTAAGAAAAAACAAGAGCAAACCAAACACAATAATCGAACCCCACAGAGCACACCACTGAGCCAAGAGAGAGAGCAGGCTCAGAAAAAGGCACCGGCCAAGAAGAACAGACAAACATTCAACAAGGAATGTTTCATGTCACCAAATCCACCCCTCCACCAGAACCACCCTTAGCCATCGCGTCGGCCATCGAATTGTTGGCCATCAGAATGAAAGCAACACGAGCTTGACCCAATTTAATGAGATTACATCTAATGCCAGACACGATTTGAACCAGGTCAGGCCTATCGAGACTACCACCATTAATCCAACACACAACCTCCTTCGAATCACAGTACACAGTTATATCTCTGTTGAGAACAATTGAATTCATAACACATAAATCAATAGCTTCAGCTATAGCCCGAATTTCAGTCGAAATAGAGTCTTGAATACCCATATTAACAGAAAAATAAAATGAGAATATTGCCTGTATGATCCCTTAGGACACCGCCAATGCCCATTTGACCAGAGCAACCTTTCGAGGACCCATCGACATTGAAAAAAAGAGAGCTGAAAGTCGGTGGTCTCCAAGCCTGAAAAAGCTGCTTCTTTACTCTTCTAGCCTCAACACAACAATCTTTAATGTTTAGCATCATGATAGTAATAGGATCATTCGAACCACCTCCAAAGTTCTTGAACCACCACACCACTTTAAATTTAACCGTGTCCTTTGCCTGACTTAAGTTAATCGTGTTAGGTAAACTTGTTTCCTATCTTTATCCATCTTAGGGAGATTGATAAAACCGAATCCTTATCTGGAGTAAATAACACTGAATTCCTCTTGTGTTCATGTAGTTATAAGGGTATTTCATTGCTTAATGCTTTCACTCGGTTAGCCACCTTGTGAATGATATTTATGATGTGTGTTATATATCGCATGGTGTCGCATTGACACACTTAACGTGATATCCTCTACATTTGACCAGAAAGATGAGAGATCACTAGGTTGGCGTGTAGAGCTCGTGTGTGTGTCCCATGGTCCTTAATGAATCAAAGTATTTTTGTATGGATGTAATCTCTATGTTGCTCGAGAGAGGGTAGAGAGTAATTAAGGGGACACGATCATATAACATACGTTTTATATGAGTATCCCGTATTTTTAATGCTTTCACTTGATTGTCATCCCGTATTTGGTTAGCCTCGTGGATGAATTATTGGTTGTAGTATGGCCCACGCGGTTGCGCATTACATACCCAACGAATAACCATTGTATTTGACAGGAAAGTTGAGAGATCACTAGGTCGGCATACAGGGCTTGTATGTGTGTCCCACAGTACTTAATGAATCTGTACATATGTGTGGATACGATTTCTAAAACTCGAGAGAGATTAAAGATCAATTAAGGGGACATGAATCTATTATATACTTGCACATTGAGGGACTAAGTCAGTCTAGCACTTAATTATGAGGATTGTTACGGTTGAGTCATTTCCCTAGTGTAACCACATTGCATGCCATCTCTCCATTCCATCATATCCTTGTAAATATTATGTTAGGTAATTTATATTTTATTTATATTATTATTTACACATTTTTGAACCTGCAACACACGAGTTTTCTCGGCGTGTTGTAATTATAGCTAGAACCAGTAACGGTCGGTGGATTCTACCTCCTTGCGGAACGATATCCTTACTTGCTGCTGTGCTAGTCTCTGTGACTCGCATGCTAGCGAGGTCGAACTTAATTGTTCATCTTTTGACCGACACTGCAACGACTTGTCATTAGTATGAGTAAGGCAAATGGGGGTCTGGGAATTGGGAGAATCTTGGACAAAATCAAAACGATGCTTGCTAAGTGGATTTGGAGATTTGGGAGAGAAGATAATGCTTTGTGGAGGAGAGTTATTTGCTCCATTTACAAGATTTGGGACACCTCTCTGTATTGGATTGGGCAAGCAAATAAAGTGGCTTCCTTTTTCATTAAATCTATTGAGTGCTTGCTGAAACCTGGTTCTTTAACTGAGAAAATCATCAAAGAAGGATTCAAGACGGTTGTGGGAGAAGGAAATAGAGCTGAATTGTGGTCAGATATTTTGTAGAGGGCAAACCTCTGAAAATGGCCTTTCCAAGGTGCTTTGTGCTAGCTACAAAGAAATCTGGCGTGATTCAAGAATATGGTAACTAGTCTGGTCCAACTTGGAAGTGTAACATAGCTTTCAGACACATCCTCTTTGATTGGGAAAAGGAGCAAGAGAGATGCTTTGACAAGTTTTTGGATTGCATAACAATTCGCAGGCACATTGCAGATAGTTTGGTGTGATCCCATAGTACAACATGCTTGTTTACTATGGGTGAATTCTGGAGGATGCTTCGAATACTAAAGAGACTGCTCCAAACTTCTTCTGGTAAGGTGTTAGCCCCTTGAAAGTAGAAGTTTTCTTATGGCAGCTGTGGAAAGGTAAAATGCCGGTCAAGGATGTTCTTCAGCTACATGGTATGAACCGAATTAGAGATTTAAGCTACCATTTCTGCAAAGAAGAAGATGAAACAGTATATCACCTTTTCCTTCATTGCCATTGGTCGAAATCTATATGGGTGAGAGGCATGTCTTGATGGGACGTTGTTTATTGTTCTAATAACAATGTGAAGGACTGGTTAGATGGTTGGATGGGGCTTTGTACAAACTACAAAAATGAGAGAGCTTGGTGCTTTCTTCTTTTTGCTACTATGTGGACAATTTGGGAGAAAAGGAACTTACTTGTTTTCGAAGGCAAGGAGCCGAGTTTGGAGCAAGCTGTTGATTTGGTGATTCAGACATCTTAGACATGGGTCTAATGACTTGGTTGAAGCCTTGTTACGCAATATCAATGTCCTTTGCATGGATTATAAGAAGTTTAAGAGGAATAGCATTGTTGATTGGATCCCACCTTTGCAAGACAATCTTAAGTTTAATGTCGATGGTTCCTCCAGAGGCAAACCTAGGCCAGTTGGCATTGGTGGAGTTTTGAGAGACTCCAATGGGAAGGTGCTTTGTCTCTTTTCCGTTTATTTGGGGATTTTTGATTTGAATGCAGCTGAGATTTTGGCCATCAAGAAGGCAGTTGAGCCGTGTCACTCCAATCCGAATCTTCGAGACCGGGATATCACGGTGGTGAGCGATTCCAAAGTGACTGTCTCTTTGGTGAATTCGAGGGAGTTTGGGAATGTTGATCATGTCAATACCATTTATGACATTCATAGTATCTTAAATGATAGAGGTGGTCTGCAAGTGGTTTTCGATTTTAGAATTTTTTACTCTTTTACAGGTAGTTTGGCTAAGATTGGGTCAAATTGTAGGGGGGACTTTGTGGAATGAAGTGATGTTTGATCTTTCTTTTTCCTGTTTTGTTTTCGTTTGGGGTGTCTGTGGTTGCTGCCTGTTGCACACCTGGATCCTCTGTTTGGTGCTGTTGCCTGTTGTCTTTGTTGCCCCTGTTTATGGGCTGCTTTTCTTGCAATAAATTGCTATTTTGAAAAAAGAAAAAAAAAGAAAAAAAAGAAAAAAAGAAATTGAATTCCTTAAGTCTTTTTCCTCCTCCCTTAGACCTAATTATCTACTCGCTTTTGGACAATTGGATGAAAATGAGTGCATTTTAGTTTTTAAGCACATCACATTCACTACTTTGGCTGAAGTAGAATCTTGTCACATGCGAAGTCTTTAAGTATTTCCCAGTCTTATGTAGCTCTGGACGATTACAATGCACATGTTTGGAGAATAGATGCCAAGCTAGCGTACACGTAATATTTCCACTATAGCTACCTGGTTAATGGAATTGCATTTTATTGATACCCACTGCCCCACATGTCTACTTCACTACTTGGCTTGGGACTCAAATTAAGTATATAAGCATATATATATATATAAATTTTCCTATCAGTGCACACCGATAGAATTATATAAGGACATTGAATGTGAGTCACTCGTTTTACATACTTTGACTTGGTATGTATATACTTGTCAAATCACTGTTATAAATGAGTGACTCACGTTCAATATCCTGATAAAGTTATATCAGGATGCACTGATAGGAACATGACTGTATATATATAGTGAGTCTCTTATAAGGGATCTCTTATTTTAATTTCGGTAAGGAACATCATGAAATCACATCGATTTGAATGAATTTTGATTTGAATTTTTTTATGGATGATAAGTTTATCGAAATCTACCTATGAATAAAATTTGAAATTTTTTCAAGTACTAAAACTATTTATCTTGATTATTTTAAATATGAAGGTATTGGAAAAATGGACGAAATATAAGAAATTCAAAAGAAATAGTTTTAGTTCTTGGAAAATTCTCAAATTTTATTTATAGGTAGATTTCGATGAACTTATCATCCAAAAATAAAAATTCAGATCAAAATTCATTCAAATTGAGAGACTCACTCTCTTTTATATATATGATGTGGGCGGTAGATGTTCTTGGATCAGCTCAAAAAAATTAGGGTTTTTTTTTTTTTTTTTTTTTTTTCCCTTCCTGTTATGTTTATGGTGCATATGATGCAGCAATCGACCTTTGAGTTGAATTAATGGGTAGTAATTCACATTCAGTAATCAGTAATGTGATTGGTCAGCCCATGGCGCTATTGTATAGATGAACCTCATGTCCCCCTTGTAGTGAGAGTTTGTACATAAAAAAAGAAGAAGTAAGTCCATACTAATAATTATAAATTTTGACTTCATTATTTGATTTGATTTTATAAAACCCCATCTTCAAATTTTTTTTTTTGGATTAGTATTCATCTCAATTTTCATTTAATGTTAATATTCGTTTTTCTTCATCCTATAATTCCTGATTGATTGACTAATTATAAGAACAGTGCTGATCGACTACGTACTGATACAAATTAATTATTACACGTGGTCCACATAATACTCTCTTCCCTGGTACTCCCATTTGCGTAAAAGGCTAAGAATCATAAAATTTGAGATAAGTTAGAATCAGATTATAAAGCCATAAAAGGTGTGTAAAAGAAGACTGAAATCTATATCTATATATACTGGCACTAGGCAGTGTTTCGGTTCACAAGCAAGCAAATCCTCAGTCTATATATAATTAAACTTCTCTTCTATATATATATATATATATGGAGAAAGGTACAGACAGAAGATTGGTAAGAAAACTTTGTGACAGACGGGCGCCAGTCCCGTACACGCAGGAGCAGCTGAGAGGAATGTTTTGGCGATATGACACCAACAAAGATGGCAAGCTGAGCAGAAAAGAGCTCAAGGATGCTTTCAATTACCTTGGTGCTTCCATTCCTGGTTGGAGGGCTCACAGAGCGCTCCACCATGCAGATGATAACGGAGATGGATACATAAGTGAGGAAGAAGTTGATGAGCTCATCAACTATGCTGTCAAATTAGGCTACGTCGTCAAGTAAACAATAAAATTGTATGTATGCATGGATGACGATGCATGTCAATAATGCTTATTATGTGTTATCTGTATTTTGTTTTTAAGTTTGAAGTGGTAGGACTAGCTAGCTCTCTGCAGCTATATATCTAATGCGAGAGGAGATCAGACTGAAGTAGCCTTGTAGCTAGTTAGTTTGTCTCCCGGTATTAGATAGGCTTTAATATAATATGTAGTAAAATATTGTGATAAATTAAATAATTTTCCTTTGAATCTGAAAGTTCCCTACAGATCTTCTAGCTAGTATTTACTTGGAAGTATTGATCAAAGATCCCACCCGATATGACCTTGTGCAGAAAATTAAGGCCGAGTGAACAGAATTTACTGGGATTTTGAATTCTTCCTTTGGTTCGAAATGTTGAGGGCGGGTAGAGAATTTAATTAATGTGTTTACTAAAATGAGCTGGATATCGGATTGTGTGAGTCTCATATACAAATCAGAATAAAAGTTTATGTTGAAAAGGGAACTGTTGGTGGAATGAGAATGTTGAGGTCACTTGTGGTGCACCTCTGAGAGAGATTATAACACTCTAAAAAACGGAGAAGCTTTGAAGTTTATTTCTCTCTTTAAATTTTCTTACACCACTCCACTGATTTTACAAGACAATCTGAGTCCCTTTATATAGGGAACTGAGATGAGATTAAAGACAAACAAAAATAAATGCAAAACCAGTAAATTCAAACTGAAGTTGGGAGATGGCAGTTGGGAAGAAGAGAGTTGGGAGATGGTGGTTGATGAGTTTGGACGGTGGAGGTGGTCAACAATATCAGCTTCTAGAAGTCAGTTGAAGCTGCTGAAAGTGACTGGCAAGTTTAATATTCAACATCCCCCCTTAAACTTGACTCTCCATGTTTCGTCATACCAAGCATTGTCTTTAGTCTTTCAAACACATCATGTTTGAGCGGCTTGGTGAAAATGTCAGCAGCTTGATCATATGTCCTGCAAGAGACTAGTTCCACCTCTTTATTCTTCACATGCTCTCTGATGAAATGATACCGCGTATCAATATGTTTGCTTCTTTCATGGAATACTGGATTCTTTGCTAGTGCAATCGCTGACTGATTGTCAATGTAGACCTCTGTGGGATTAACTTGTGGAAATCCTAAGTACTGCAACACATTCCTGATCCAGATACCATGACAAACAGCTGAGCAGGCAGCAACATACTCAGCTTCACATGATGACAATGTCACAATGGCTTGCTTTTTGGATGACCATGTGAACGCTGTATCTCCCATAAAATACGTAAAACCTGTGGTGCTTTTACGTTCATCCAGATCTCTTCCCCAATCACTATCTGAATAGCCAATCAACCTGCAATCTTCACATCTGGTATATAAAATACCATCATTAAGAGTACCTTTTATGTACCTGAGTATCCTCTTTGCTGCATTCAGGTGAGACTGGTCAGGAGTCTCCATGTATCTGCTGACTAGTCCAACTCCATAGAGTATATCTGGCCTGGTACACGTCAAGTATCTCAGGCTTCCAACCAAGCTCTTGAAATAGGTTGGATCAACATCTCCCCTTTCATTCTTTCTTAACTCTAATCCTGTTTCTACTGGAGTTGTGACAGGATTGCATTTTTCCATACCAAATCTTTTCAGAATTTCTTTTGCATAGATACTCTGAGAGATGAAGATACCTTTTTCGCTTTGCACAACTTCAATACCGAGAAAATGAGCCATTAGACCAATGTCAGTCATCTCAAATTCTTTCACCATCCTCCTCTTGAAATCTTCAAACATGGCTGGATTGTTGCCGGTGAAGATCAAGTCATCAACGTATAGGCATGCATATAACAAGCTTCCGTCAATCTCCTTCTTCATATATAGTGCATGCTCATACGGGCATTTCTCAAATCTGTTCTTTTGGAAGTAATCATCAATCCTCATATTCCATGCACGAGGCGCTTGCTTCAAACCATATAAGGCTTTCTTCAGTCTGCACACTTTATCTTCTTTTCCTTTCTTCACATATCCAGGTGGTTGTTCCACATAGATTTCTTCTTCAAGAAAGCCATTCAGGAATGCTGACTTTACGTCAAGTTGGTAGATTTTCCAACTTTTCTGGGCTGCTAATGATATTAGCAATCTGATGGTCTCTAGTCTGGCAACTGGCGCAAAGACTTCTCCGTAGTCAACTCCTTCCTTTTGTTTATAGCCTTTTGCTACAAGTCTTGCCTTGTATCTCTGGACTTCTCCTTTCGCATTCCTTTTGGTTTTGTAGACCCATTTCACTCCAATAGCTTTCCTGCCTTTTGGGAGATTAGTCAACTCCCACGTCTTGTTCTTCTCAATGGATCGAATCTCATCATCCATTGCACTTCTCCATTTTCCTTCTTGGTTAGCCTCTTCAAAGCTAACTGGATCACTTGTCATCAGCAGACAATACAGAGTAAGATCTTCTTCCATCTGTTCTGTATATTCATACAGGTCTTCTAGACTGCGTGTTCCTCTAGGCCTCATATCTGAGAAATCACGATCAATTGGTAATGGAGTGTCATACCTTTGTGGTGAAGGGGAACCACGTTGAGGTGTTTGCTGATCTCTGGGTGTTTGTGTCTCTGTAGCCACTTCTCTTGTCTCTTCTTCAGGTATCAACTCCGCGCTTCTGGAAGCTTTAGTTTGATCCCAATTCCAGGATTCATTTTCTTCAAAAATGACATCTCTGCTGAAGATTACTTTCTTGGTGGTGGGGTTATATAGCCGATAACCCATAGTTCTGTCACCGTATCCAACAAGGATACACTTCTCTCCTTTATCTTCAAGCTTGGTTCTTCTCGCTTTTGGGACTTTGATGTAGGCAATAGAGCCAAAAACTCTAAGGTGGCTGACACTTGGTTTGTGAGTGCTCCATGCTTCGTGCGGTGTCTTTGTATCAAGACTCTTCGTAGGACATCTGTTTTGTAGATATACCGCACACAAGACTGCTTCAGCCCAAAAACTTTTAGGCATGTTTTTATCCTTTAACATGCTTCTGGCCATGTTAAGGATTGTTCGATTCTTCCTTTCAGCTACACCGTTTAACTGAGGAGTATAAGCTGGTGTAAACTGATGTCTGATTCCTTGTTGCTTTAGGAACTCCTGGAAAGCACCTGCAGTGTATTCTCCACCTTGATCTGATCTCAATGCTTTGATATGATAGCCACTTTGCTTCTCCACAAGAGTTTTGAACTCTTTGAAGTAGCCAAACACTTCAGACTTCCTTTTCAGAAAATAGACCCAAGTCTTCCTGCTGTAGTCGTCAATGAATGTAAGGAAGTATTGATTCTGTCCATTTGATACCGGCGTCAATGGACCACACACATCTGTGTGAACGAGCTCAAGTGGCATGGTTGCTCTCCAATTTGCCTCCTTTCCGAAGCTATTTCTGTGTTGTTTGCTAAGAACACAGCTTTCACACATCTCATTTGGGTGATGGATGTTTGGCAATCCTTTCACCATCTTCTTACTTCCCAGTTGCTTTAAACTTTCAAAATTGAGATGTCCATACCTGAGATGCCACAACCAGTCTTTGTTGTTGATGATGGCTGTCAGACACTTTGGCGTATCATGATGAATTGCGAGAGGAAACATCCTATTCTTCGTCATCTGGACTCGAGTAACCAGCTTTCCTCGAGCATCTGTGATGGTGAGTTGCATATTTTGAAGACTAATGTGATAGCCTTTCTCCAAGAGTTGTCCGAGACTTAGGATGTTTGTCTTCATGTCTGGAACATAATAAACATTGGAGATGAAAGCATGATCTCCATTCTTCTTCTTTATCATGACATCTCTTCTTCCTTGGACAGAGATTTTAGAGAGGTCACCAAATGAGATTTCTCCATGAACTTTCTCATCAAGTTCAGTGAACAAGTCTTTTCTGCCAGTCATATGGTTGCTGGCTCCAGAGTCAAGAAACCACACATCTTGATTTTGATAGGTTGAGTTGTGTGCCATTAGCATTAACGATTCTCCTTCAACCTGCTCTTTCTCTGCAAAGTTAGAACTTTCATTTACTTCATTTGGGATACCTCTGCACTCGTTGCTATAGTGCCCATATTTGTGGCAATTATAGCATTGAACGTTTCTTTTGTCAACGTTCGGACGGTAGTTGTAACCGCCTCTTCTTCCTCGTCCTCGTCCTCGTCCTCGAGACATGGTTTTGTTGTCCACGTCCTCCTCTACTTGCGTCTCTTCCTCCTCTGCCTCTACCTTTGGTTTCAGCATTTCCAGAACCTCTTCCACGAGATCCTCTACCTCGTTCTCTTCCTTGTTGTGAGGTCCCCCCTTGCTCATATCTTTTTTCATGGAGGGATAACTTTGACTGGAGAGCTTGCTCCAATACTCTGTCGTCACTTCTTCTTGTGACTTTCTGCTCATGGGCTTGCAATGAACCCACCAGTTCTTCTACAGACATCGTCTCCAGATCTTTTGTTTCTTCCAGGGCCACCACTATAAAGTCAAACTTTGGATCCAATGATCGCAAAATTTTCTCTGAAATTCTCATGTCTTCGAGAGTTTCTCCATTTCTTCTTAGCTGATTTGCAACAACCATGACTCGTGTATAGAACTCTGCAATGGATTCATTAGATTTCATTCGTAAAGATTCGAACTCACCTCGTAGAGTTTGAAGACGGATCCTTTTCACTTTGTCAGCACCTTTGTAGGTCTTGTGAAGGGTGTCCCAGACTTCTTTCGATGACTTGGAGGAAGCTATAAGCTCGAACGTGGGTTCGTCTAGTCCTTGATAGATTATGGACTTTGCTTTACAATCCTTCTTTCGATCGGCTCTGAGAGTTGTTGTCTGAGCTTCTGTCATGGTTCCTTCAGCTTCTTTGGATGCGGGTTCTGTGTATCCATCTTCCACAATGTCCATAACATCTTGAGAACCTAGTAGGGCTCTCATTTGTATGCACCAATTGTCATAGTTGTCTTTGGTGAGTTTCGGGATGACAACTTGCGCGTTTCCGTTGGCCATCGAGCTTGAACTACTTAGAACACTGATCTGGAGTCTGAATTTACAAAAAATGAGTGCACGGTTGCGTCCGGAATAGTCTAAAACCTTGGAAAACAGTCCGGGTTTGTCAAAAAACGAGTTCGGAAGTGTCTGAAACGGGCGGTCAAACTTTGTGACAAAAGTCAACCAAGATAACGGAATATTCCTTTTCTGACGGAATATTCTAGACGGACTAACGGCGTTAGTGACGTCAGCAGTACTCACGGACCGGGTCGGATCAGGTGACGGGTCGGATCGGTTCGGGTCGGACTTCGGGTCAGGTTACGGGTCGGACTTCGGGTCGGACCCTGAAAATCGGGCGAGGAAGACAACCGGCGCGTGAGGGTGACGCTCCGGGCGGGTGGCTGCGAGTGGACGGCGCGTGGGTACACTCTCAAACTTCAAACGGCGCGTGACACCTCTCTTTAACTCCGATTTCGATGAAATTTTCACCGATGCACTCCTTGAGACGATTAGAACACACTGGTATGCTCAAATTTATATTTTGAGCACTTTGATTTCTGGGCCAATTTGGTTTTGGCCTCTGTTCTTCAAGTTTCCGGCTCTCCTGGGCTCTGATACCACTGTTGGTGGAATGGGAATGTTGAGGTCACTTGTGGTGCACCTCTGAGAGAGATTGTAACACTCTAAAAAACGGAGAAGCTTTGAAGTTTATTTCTCTCTTTAAATTTTCTTACACCACTCCACTGATTTTACAAGACAATCTGAGTCCCTTTATATAGGGAACTGAGATGAGATTAAAGACAAACAAAAATAAATGCAAAACCAGTAAATTCAAACTGAAGTTGGGAGATGGCAGTTGGGAAGAAGAGAGTTGGGAGATGGTGGTTGATGAGTTTGGACGGTGGAGGTGGTCAACAATATCAGCTTCTAGAAGTCAGTTGAAGCTGCTGAAAGTGACTGGCAAGTTTAATATTCAACAGGAACTTGATTCCTTTTACCATTTAAGGAATCAATTACCTTTTTCCTAATTCTCTTTTTTATAGAACTTAATTCCTTTTAATTTCATTCTTTATCGGTAAACTTGCCCTTAAAGGAATTCATCCAAAATCAAGTTTCTGGATTACCTGATTACAAATTAATACATCTAGAATCTAGAATAGTGGGAAAATTCACAATATATCCATGTAAGATACTTTTTTTTTTATATTTTAAATTAATCTTACATTAAGTACTTTTAGAAACTGATCATTTGAGTATTGACTATTGACTATTTTTTTTGCAAAAAACAATGAGATTAAAAGCTCATGGTCAGTTTGTGATCTATTCTATCGGATGTCTCCTGAGAAAAAAAAAAAAAAGTCTGTGATCTATTCTAACCCGATAAGCAACATTCAACTCCGGTCAATATTCAGTTGACACAATCCAATTTTATCGGATGTCTCCTAAGAGATAATATTCGGTTGATAAAACATGGATAATAACTGCTTTTTTTGTTGTACGGTGGCTTCTTTTTCAGAAGTGGCTGATGTAGCTTTGCTGGGGGTTGTCCGTTCTGTTTTGTGGGTCTCGTACGTGTTTGGTTTTGGCTTGTTCCTTTTGCCCTTTGTTGGCTTCCTTTTAATGACAAAACGCTGTTAAAAAAACATGTAGTTGGCTAATTTTTCTCTAACCGATAATTCTGTATATAACGTATTGTTGGAGCCAAGCCAATTTCCATCGTTTTTATAGTAAAACCACTGTAAATTAATCTTCTTTAAATTAATACTCTTTAAATTAATAAAAAATCTTATTCCTGATTTGGGTCAAAATAAAAAAGTAATAAATCCTTTTATCATAATAATTAATAATTTCTTTTTAAAATCTATTGTAAAATTTTGGTCACAACTGCCATATAAATTAATAATTTCATAAAAGTATAAAATATATTACATAATATTCAAGAACCAGAAAAATACTTCCAATGCTAGTTTGTACAAGACCACCATTGACTTCATCCTTCATCTTTTGAGTAAACGTAGGATTGTCCTTCATCTAGTAAGAGAGAATTTTTAATAGCTGTTAGGAATATAATTTTTATTTGTATCTTGAGATCTCTTTTGGTATATACAACCAAAGAATAAGCCTCATTATTTATAGGTCGAGTATCATTGGTCTCAAAGTAATTATATTCCCAAAAAGAATTGAAAATTTTCTTAACAAATCTTTCCTAAATAAGGAATCATGATAAAGAAAAAAAAAAAAAAAAAAACTTTCCCTAAAAAGGAAAATCAATTTCCACATATTTTCTAAGACAAAATAACACTTTAAAATTGCTTTTGGTGTGTGGAATGAGATTGGATTAAATTGGATTAATTATAATGTTTCCCATGTTTGGTGCAATGTCGGATAGACTAAAAATAATCCTATCATGTGTTTGGGTACGCGATGGGATTGGACAAGGAAAGTCTGGAAAACTCAAAAATCGCAAACCTAAAAAGGTTGCTTTCTCTCTCTCTCTCGCATCTCAATCGAACCCACCCACCCACCAAAACAAAATTCTCTTCTCTGTTCTCTCTCGCATCTCAATCAATCGAACCCACCCATCAACTAGAACAGACGAAGGTATGTCATTGTTGGCAACGGCACGTGAGATGAAGAATCACATCTCCATCCATGATCTCACCGTCGGCAACGGCAACAGCCCAGGAACAACAACCAAAAAACAGAGATAGCAGCACCAAACAGAGCAACACCACCATTTGAGAGAGAGAGAGAGAGAGAGTCATGTGACGAGAGAGAAGAGGGATTACAATCAAACCCATCATTTTTCTCAGCACTATTTTATACCACATAAAATTTTCAAGTGGGACAAATTAATCCCATCCTATCTGTGTGCCAAATATGGGATTGAGACTAAAAATTAGTCAATTTAGTCTAGTACCGTGAAACAAATGTACCATAAAAGTAAAACCCTTCAAATTAATAATCCATTAAAATTAATACTTAACGGTGGATTTCAAGAATCTTTTAATTAATTTACTGTATTTGTGAGAACACAATCTTTTATCGTTAGAGAATAATCTAAAATTTTGGATATAACTTATATTCGGTACAACAAAATTATTTAAGATTAGAGAATAATCCAAAATTTTGCATGTAACTTATATTCGTGACAACACAATTCCTTACCATTAGAGAATCAATATCTATAAGGTTAGACGTGGAGATTCTGATTTTATTGTTAGAGAATTGATTCTTTAAAAAGAATCATTATTTCATATATATATATATATATATATTAGATTTACATACATTGACTCAAATTGTATGTACTTGTCAAAACTTCCCCATAATCTATGGTTTATATTCTTCATCTTGATATATTTATTGTCAGGACAAACTGACAATAGAAAAACTATATATATATATATATATATATAAATAACTAAATTCGAGATCTTGGATTTGAGAAGCTTAATTTGTCTGGTTGTTTAGTTTTTTTTTAACAGCTGATTTTATAGAAGCCAAAGGTAAAAGCAGGCCACAAACACAACCCATGGGTACAGAAACGCACACAATCGCAACAACAGCAGGCGGAGACAGCACAGAAAAAAAAAACAACAAACGGAAACAAAGAGAAAGAAACATCAATCCACCTCCCACATCACCAAATCCCCCTCATTATTAGAGCCTTTCTTCACCAAGGAGTCAGCAAAACAGTTGCTAGACCTCAGGTTGTAAATCACAGACATTCTACCCAGAAAACTCAGAAGAGTACGAATGTCGTAAATGAAGTATACGTGCTTCAAGCATCCAAAATCAAATCCATGAACTACACTACTCTTGTGTAAACTATACTGATTGACACTTGGCATCTATATATTCTCCAAACATGTGCACTGTATTAATCGTCTAGAGCTACATAATCTTAAGAGTGAATTAAAAAGAAAAATATTTGAAGATTATATTTGACTGGAAAATACTTCAAGACTTAATTGGCACGTGGCATGTGGCATGCTTCTACTTTAGCCGAAGTAGTGAATGTGATGTGCTTAAAAACTAATCAAAAGCACTCATTAATTTTGATCGAAATAAGGCTAAAGGGAGGAGGAAAAAGTTTAAGGAATCCAATTTCTTATTGAAGGAAAAGACAACACCATTAAATTTTTTGGTATTGAGAATTAAGTTGGTAACTTTCAAAACCTTTTCTTTAGGTTTAGACGAAAACGGCTTAGCTATGATCCAAAACAAGGTATTATGAATATCCGTATAAAAAACTTGACTAATTTAATGGTCTTCTCTTTTTCACATGCCACGTGCCAATTAAGTCTTGAAGTATTTTCCAGTCAAATATAATCTTCAAATATTTTTCTTTTTAATTCACTCTTAAGATTATGTAGCTCTAGACGATTAATACAGTGCACATGTTTGGAGAATATATAGATGCCAAGTGTCAATCAGTATAGTTTACACAAGAGTAGTGTAGTTCATGGATTTGCATGTTAGTGATGCCCACCGCCCCACCGCCCCACATGTTCACTTGGCTTAAGACTCAAGTATATATTTATATCGTCAAAAGAGGTATAATTTTTGGATTAATAGATATTATTAAAAAATAAATAGATATACATATTTGAATTTTGATTTGGGCAATGGGATCTTCTTGTGTAAGAGATTGAAAATATAGATCCATCTTATAGTTGATGGCGGTGAGACGAATCCAATAAAAATATGCCATATGTTATAGTCAATAAAATTAAAATTTACTTTATCCTTTACCGATCATAGTATCATAGATTCATACAGTGACACGTGGTAAAATAATTTAAATTAAACTTTTAACTCTTACCTACACGTGGGACAGACCGATTACATAGTTACTCGTGCCACAAAACTGAAACAATATTTTTCCCAATTGTTTGCTTCTTTTCTTTCGAAAATAAATTTTTCTATTTCCCTTTTTCACCAAATATTCTTCATTCAAACTCCGTTAACTTCTCTTTCTTCTCGATCCTTAAGATTAAAAAGATTTTAATGGTAACTTCTCTTTCTTTTTATTTTTCTCATTTTTTTTCGGATAACATATTATTTGATATATATATATTTTCTTTTGGTGAAAGATTTATATCTTTTAATTCAAAAGAAGAAAAAAAAAAGGAAAATAAATATTTATATTTTTTCAATCTACCAAATGTTCTATTCATAAATACAAACCATTTACTAGTAATCCATTCTCAACTAATAACTCAGACTTATTTATATTTCATTTAAAAAAAAAATGAATTTTTTTTTTCTTTTTCCATGAAATTGAGATGTGAAAGCAAGAGGAAAAAAAAAAAAACTGAAAGTAGAATAACTTAGATAAAAATTTGAGAAGAAAGTGAACATAAAAAACTGAAAAAAATATTATATACAAGGGTTTTAATTAATTTTTTTTATATTTTACCAGGTGTCACTGCATGATTGGAAAAGGAAAAAAGTAAATTTTAGTTTTAATGGCTGTACCATATGGCACACTTTCATTGCGTCTGTCTCACCACCATCAGCTATGTGAGACCGATCTATGGAAGATTTTTTAAATATACATGATGAAGAAGCAGATAAGTTAGAATTAGATAAAGTCAGGTGTATAGAAGAAGACTGAGATCTATCTATATATATAGTGGCGCTAGGCAGTGTTTCACTTCACTTCACAAGCAAATTCTCAGTCTATTACAGTTCTCTTCTATCCTTCTCTAAACACCACAACCCACCTCCCATATCCAAACCAAGCATATACATATGGTTTATAAAATGGATCGTGGCGTGGACAGAGGTTGTCCTAGGAATATTGTTGAAGTACCGGTGCCAGTCCCATGCACGAAGGAGCAGCTGAAAATGACGTTTTGGCGGTATGACACCAACAGAGATGGCAAGCTGAGCAGAAAAGAGCTCAAGGAGGCCTTCGATTACCTTGGTGCTTACATTCCTGGTTGGAGGGCTCTCAGAGCGCTCAACCATGCAGATGATAATGGAGATGGATACATAACTGAGGAAGAAGTTGATGATCTCATCAATTATGCTGTCAAATTAGGCTACCTCAAGTCATAAATTAAACAACCAAATAGTATGTAATTCTTATTATGCAGTATCTGTACCTAGCTACTTAATTTGTTTTTAAGTTTGAAGTGGTAGGAGTATTATATATAGCACGCTCTCTGCAGCTATATATATATATATATATATATATATATATATAATATATAATATTGCAAGAGGAGATCAGACTGAAGTAGCCTAGCTTGTAACTTGTCTCCCGGCATTAGATCAGAGAGGCTTCTGATAAATTAAATAATTTCCCTTTGAATCTGAATGTGTTCTTTGATCTACTGTACTTGCTAATTAAAAAAACAGTATGTATTGTGTACTCAGATATGTTGTGTTTCTTGATTATCTGAGTACACAAAACATGCAGAATATATATCTGAGTATGAATACGTGAAAAATTCTACAATATATCAAGTAAGATATGTACATTTTTTATTTTATTTTATCTATTATTAAAATCAACCTTGCATTAAGTACTTTAAGAAACTGATTTGAATATTGAATTATTTTAAATTTTTTGCAACAATCCTAAGATCAAAATTGCGTACGTGGTCAGTTTGTGTCTATTTTAATTTTCTAACCAGATAAGAAGAATTCAACTCCAGTCAATATTTGGTTCACACAATAGATAATATAGTTGAATATATGTGTAATTTTTCTCAAAGTTGCAGGATCATAGAGATAACTTAGGATCATCGGATCAAACACAGTTATTTAACATTACAGAATCAATTCTCTAACGGTTAAATGCGGAGATTATGATCTTAAGGTTAGAGAATTTCTTTAACCTAAAGTAATCGTTATTTCAGATATAACTAAATTTAGGATCTTGAATTTGAAACAGCTGTATAAAGTTGTCTAGTTACAGATATGGTACGTATTGCTTTTGGTCTTAAAAGTAATTCTCAAAACGTTTCACTTTAGGTTTGGATATGATCCAAAACAAGGTTTGGCTAGGACTAGAAAATTTAAAGCCTTTTTTGGGCATCATGTAACACTCTTAACTCTCTGAGCTCCCAAACAACTAGGAGACAAGAAATGGGAACACAATTGAATATAGATTTTGTTATCTTTTTCAGAGAATGTATTTTTTGTGTATAAGAACAAAAAATGAAAACTAAGATTTTTCATGAAGTATCCCAAAATGTGTGATTATTTATGAATATCCATATTAAAATTTTACTAAATTAGAGTTTGTTTGATTGGGCTTTTGAAAAATCTCTATCGTTAAAAGATCTACTTGTAGTATATATATTAAAAATAGAGTTTTTGAAAAAAAAAAAAAATATAGATGTTTGGTTGGTAGACTTTTTTTTTTTTTTTTTAAAAACAATATCTATTTGAAGAAGCACCTCCTTATGAGCTTTTGTCCCGTAGAGATTTTAATTCTATTAACCTCTACTCAATTTAAAATAGACAATCTCAAAAGACCAACTAAACAACTCTAAAAAACTCAAATAGACGTTAGTAGAAATTTTGAGCTAGTAGATAGTTCAATCAAACAAGCAGTTAATACTTTTGTCTTTTCCTTCAAATAGAAATTGGATTCTTTAGTCTTTTTGTACCTCCCTTAGACCCTTATCCCTTCACTTCTGTACAATTCCATAAAATAAAAAAGAAATGTTATTTACTTTTCCTATTTGTTTTTTCCACTCATCACTTGACATATATAAAGAATACACTCTTTAATTTAATAAAAAAAAAAAACTCTCGCGTTTAGCTACAAAGGCTTGGCGTTGACGTGCCTGCTTGTGATGTGGATTGTTTGTTCTTTTCCTTGCCCCTGCAGCTTCTTTTAATAAATCTTGCCTTTTCAAAAAAAAAAAAAAAATCCATTATTAATACCAAACGACTTTCTTGATGACTGCTTCTATCTCTTACCTTTTTATGTTTTTTTTTTCTCCTCACATATTTTTGTTTTTTCTCTCACTTCATCCAATACCTATCAAACAACAACTCCGACCTATTTTCGTTTTTGCTTTTTCTCTCTACAAAATTAATAAATAAATAAATAAGCAACCACTCTCTCCCCCCTCTTTTGTTTTTTGTTCAAGTCTCCTTTTTATGCTTCTTTCAATTCAGAAAATCCCATCTACAGGACCACATCTAGAATTATTTTCTAGAAGTCCACAATCAAAAAATGAAAGTCCTACATGTGTATTACAAAACACATGATTTTTTTTTTAATGCTTTGTAATATACTCTTTTTGTTCATAGTTTTTATAGTGCAAATCCAACAATTTTCCATAAAGAAAAAAAGGGTTTTTTTATTATTCAATTGTTTTTTTTTTTTTTTTTTTTTAAAGGCAAATATATTAAGGCAAGAGCCAAAAAGCCCGAAGGCACCAAACACTACAACACCACAACAAACACACACCTGCACCAGCACCCACAACAGAGGAAGCCAACCCAGAACAATCCACCCCACCGGAAGGGAACAAAGCCAAAACTAAAACAAAACAGCTGCCTAACATCAAAAGACTGCGAAAGAGGCAACAAACAACTACTGTCTTTGAACTTTGACAGCGCAACAACAACCAAGAACACCTAAACAAATAGAGAAAAGAAAAAGAAAAATGAGAATCGAGAATCGAATCATTTGTTTGCATATGGCAAAAACATAAACAACATTTGCAACAAAAAGTGAGAGTTTTTTTTTATTAAATTAAAGAGTGTACTATATGTATCAAGTGATGAGTGGAAAGGGTAAATGAGAAAGATAAATAGCATTCCCCTAAAAAAAAATTAAAGTTGATCGATAATTATGCATTCTAAATTGGGTTAAGCTAAACCAACTTAAACCATCTAAATTAGCACATAGATGAATGAGATGTGACTTCCACATCTCAATCATCTATGTACTATTAATCCAAGAGTTGTAAATGTATTCAAATCTCAATTATTGGATTAAGAACATATAAGTAGTTGAGATGTTGAAGTAAAAAAAATTAAGTCACAAATTTATGTTGATTTAGCTTGATCGTATATATATTCGAAACCGATAAGCAACATTCAACTCCGGTCACTATAGATGAAGAGTGCATAGTGGTATGCCTTATCGCCGCATTAGTTTATGTGTTCTACTGAGAGTTAAAAGACTGTTTTAACTCCTTATTTGATCCTTTAATATGATGTATTAGAACAATATATAAATGTTCTTAAATTTAATTGCAAATTTGGATGAACCCGGCATTCTATTAAAAAAAAAGCAACATTCAACTCCCATCACTATTCAGTTGACACAATGAATAATGTAGTCAGTTAGTTTTTCTCAAACAGATATAATTTTAGATATAACTTATGTTCGGGACAACACAATTATTTACTGTTAGAGAGTAATCTAAAATTTTGGATATAAATTATATTCGGGACAACACAATTCTTTACCGTTAGAGAATCAGTTCTATAAAGTTAAATGAGGAGATTCTGATTCTACCATTAGAGAATTGATTCTAGAGTCATTATTTCAGATATAACTAAATTCAAGATTATGGATTTGAGAAGCTTTGTTCGGTTGTTTAGTTATTAAAATGGTAATTTTCAAAATGCTTTGCTTTAGATTTGGACGAAAATGGTTTGCCAATGATCCAAATTAAACAAGGTCTTATGAATATTCGTATATCTAATTTAATGGTTTTTTCTTTTCCTTCAATTAGAAATTGGATTCCTTTGTCTTTTTCCTCCTCCCTTGGGCCTTATGATCCCTTCACTTTTGCACAATTCGATCAAAATTAATGAGTGCTTTTTGATTAGTTTTTAAGCACATGACATTCACTACTTCGGCTAAAGTAGAAGCATGTCTGTTATAAGGAAATTTTGTATGCTGAAATTCCTCGTTAATAATGTTGACAAGTTAAGGGTTTGAAATTCCTCTTTTCAGGCTTCGGAAGAGATTGGGCCCGACACTTCAGGTTTCTGCAAACTGTATAGGATAAAGTCTAAGAGACGAGTCCAGAAGAAACTCGGTTATCAAAAAGCGGAAGGCCTACCTTGTTTGGACAACCCAAATAAATAGGCCTAACATTAGTCTTGCTTTAGGACGTCTTGAGGTCAAAAGTTTACTCGCTAAGTAAATGTTTATGGTCCTCTTCACCTCTCACCCACAAAACCGTGCCCATCAAGGTTGTCAGCATATTTCGGTCTTAAAAGGACAGATGTACGGCGTGTATGAAGTAACCCAACTTAACACTTCAAAGGAAGTTGAACCTGGACCAACCCACCACCCAAGCTTGAGGTCACTGTAATTAGAACCAATAAAAACATCATTGCCACTCAAGTGTAAAAGAGGATTCACACAATCCCACATATAAATAAAAGAAGTCTTCTTAAGAATGAGGGCAAAAATTAATAACTATCGATCATACTTGATATCTTGTGATTTATCTTGTAGAAAGCCCTAGAGTGTAAAAACCGACCACTGTTAGTACCCAGAATCAACCATACTTATCCAACATCCACACAAATCCCTCGGGACCTTTCCGACCCGACACACCATTCTCATACACCCTGTGTAAATTTCACTTGTTAGGCCAAATTGCACGAGTGGCATTTCAAAGATAAGTCAAGATTTGCATACGTGGCAGGTCTTACCTTTGACTTTCGTGTTAGCACATTTTTGTGTGTAAACATTTGGCGCTAGAAGAAGGGGTGATTTCATACCTTCAGAAAAACTTGAAACGCTAGCCATGATTACACCTGAGAAAATAGTTGAGGGTGACTTAGAAGATACTCCTAACTCAGAAGATCAAGCCGATAATCCACGTACACCACAAGTCATGCAAGGTTTGACTTTTCATGCTTCTCCTAACCTCACTAGCCAGTCTATGCAGGAAGTAGGTGTGTATCTGTAAAAATTCCTAAAGATAATGGGTGGACAAATAACCTCAACAGCTCCACTATTCCTCATCGCAGAGGAAGTTGTCCCGACTCAAATGCTGGTTGCGACGTCAAACGATCAACCCACGGTGAGACAACCAAAACTGAAGTCAAAAAATAGTAAGAGAGGAGCCTAGCAAAGCTTATAAGTTATCAAATTCAGAAAGTACATATTCTGTTGATTCAAAAAGACGATCCAAACCAACAAACAGTGGTAATATCGACCTTTGCAACCGACATTATAAAAAGAAGCAAAGGAGCCAACGGTTAAGGTGGTCCAAAAGCCCCTCACTAGACATGCTAACGTTGAACCAAAGACCTGACAGGCTAGCAGCCCGACGGTGGTTGGAATTTGGAATAATACTAAGCAATGAAGCCCCAAACCTAATGGCAGGGGAGATCCATAGATTGCGAAAAGACATGGACAAATTGCAGGTAGATGGGTGAGCAAGCTGATACGGCAGCCGTCCCCAAGAAGGGCGTCAGAGGCATTTTATCTCAGAAATAACCAACAAGGCTTTTCCGTCCGGATTCAGGATGCCTACAATGGAACAATATACAAAATAAAAAGACCCTATGAAGCACGTGGATCATTTTCTTGACCTAATGGAAACACAAACCGAAGATGATCGAATATTATGTCGGGCTCTACCTATAACCTTCGGGGATTTGGCCTCAAATTGGTTCCAACAGTTACCCGGTAATAGTATCAGTAGCTTCAACCAACTAAGCAAGGCTTTCACACTGCAGTTCGTAGGGAGCTTGCAACGTAAGAAATCTCTCTCACATTTATCTTCCTTGAGACAAGGCAGAAAGGAAACAATCCGTGAATACCTATCTCGTTTTAACAAAGAAGCGGTTCGAGTAGAGGATTTTAATGACGTGGTAGCCATCAATGCTTTCACTAATGGTTTGCAAAGTGGTATTTTTTCGTTTCAATTAAGGCGATAGTGCTCTCGTTCATATCCTATGTTGGTGGATATAATCGTAGAATATGCGAGGGCAGAAGAAGAGGAGATTGCGTAAAGGGGAACGTTTGTGCATGGCTCACATCCTGATAGAAACAAAGTAGATTCCCGAACCAAGGAGCAGGAGGAGTCTAGATTTCAGTTAGAACCAAGGATTGATCGGGGAAAGAGAAAAAATCCTATGAAAGAGACTCGAGATGTAAGGAGTAGGTTCGAGGGCCAGTATTCTACCTACACTCCTCTAAAAAATGACACGATCGATGTATTTGCGATTGCCTAGGAGAAAGAGTTGGTAAAATGGCCCAGGAAGATGATGACTGCCCCAAACAAAAGAAACCCAGATCTCTATTGCTGTTTCCACTAGGATCACGACCATGATACCTCTAAATGCTACAAACTAAAGGATCACATTGATAACCTCATCTGTGACAGACATCTTAAGGAGTATGTACTGAAAAATGATTTTGATAAAGCAAGGGACTCAGACAGAGGTCGGGACCAGTATAGAAAATCCCTGGAGAAGAAAGATTCACCGAGGTTGAGCTTTATCCATACAATCTTTGGCGGGCCTAATACAGGAACCAGTAATAGAGACCGAAAGTCTGAGATCAGGGGATTGACGGCCAAGAGCCCAGTAGAGATTAATTTAACAGAAAGGGCGCCTAAGAAACTTAAGGAAGGATGAGAGAAAATCAGCTTTGACCCGAGCGACGTGGAAGGCAGTGAAGCCAAACCCAATGACGCAATAGTAGTAGAACTTTGGATAGCTCATTGGGATGTTCGTAGGGTGATGGTGGATAACAAAAGCTCAGCAGATATCCTCAATCAACCAGTCCTCCATCAGTTGGGATTCAGTGTTAGTGACTTAAAGCCACTCGACATGGCCCTTATGGCGTTTGGGGGATCAGAGATACGACCATTGGGCACCATTCGTCTACTAGTCACGATTGGGACGGCACCGACCCAGCGAGTTGTACTGGTACAGTTCGTCGTAGTAAATATTAAGCAGTGGCCTTACAATCCACTGGTGGATTGACCATTCCTCAATCTAATCAGGGCAGTCACAACCACATACTGCCTTAAAATAAAATTTCCAACTGATAACGGAACCGGTGAGATAAAGGGGTGTCAAGAAACAACGAGAAAGGCCAATTTGTTAATGTTTGGGGACAAGCGGACTGACGAGGTATGCCAAGTCAAACTTATTAGCAAATCTAAAAAAAAGAAAGCCACAACAAGAAAAGCCGAGGAGAAAGCTTTCGAAATAGAAGCTTGCGCAGAAACCCTTCAGGAATTCTCCTTTGACCCGAGAGAGATCACTACATAAGAGGTAGAAGTAGGGATAGAGCCTACAGAAGAGGTGCTCCTTGTCTCTAGGAACCCACACAAAGTGGTAAGAGTCGGCTCAAAATTAACACCGCGAGTGAAACAAGAGATAACAGAGCTATTACAGGAGCACACTGATATCTTCACATGGAGTCATGAGGATATGCTCGGGATAGATCCAAGGATAATGACGCACACCTTATCTGTAGAAAAGGAATCCAAGCCAGTTGTCCAAAGAAGACGATGCTTCAATGCAGAAAGAAACACGACCATAAAAGAGGAGGTCAAGAAACTCCTTACCGCGGGATCAATCTAAGAAGCCATCTACCCTAAATGGATTGCCAATGTAGTACTCGTTAAGGAAAAAAAAATGATACTTGAAGGATGTGTGTTGACTTCACCGACCTAAACAAAGCATGTCCAAATGATGGTTTCCCACTACTAAGAATCGATCACCTGGTCGACGCAATTGTAGGCCATGAGTTGCTCAGCTTCATATATAGATGCCTACTCGAGTTATAATCAAATCAAGATGCATGGGCCAGATGAAGAAAAAACCACATTCATCACAGACAGGGACTATATTGCTACACCGTCATGCCTTTTGGGTTGAAAAATGCTTGAGCCACTTATCAAAGGTTAGTCAATCGGATGTTTACAGATCAAATTGGAAGGTCAATAGAAGTATATATAATGATATGTTAACAAAGAGCCTCACCGCCGAAGGGCATGGAGAAGCACTGAAAGAAACGTTCACTGTGCTTAGAAAGTATGGAATGAAATTAAATCTGATAAAGTGTGTCTTCGGGGTTGCCTCGGGAAATTTCTCAGGCTTCGTTGTTCATCAGCGTGGGATCGAAGCAAATCCCGAGAAAATAAGCGCCCTCATCAAGATGATGGCTTCTAGGACGCTGAAAAAGTTCCAAAGATTAACCGGCTATCTCGCCGCTTTGAACAGGTTCATTTCTACATCTACTAACAAATGTTTTCCTTTCTTTAAAGCTTTGAAAAAAGGGAAAGATGTTGAGTGGAACCAAGAATGTGAGGCAGCGTTCCAACAGCTGAAAAATTATCTAGGAAGAACTCCATACTATCAAAGCCAAACACAAGGGATCGGTTATGTCTGTACCTATCAGTTTCAACTGTAGCAACAAGTTCTGTTCTAGTTCGAGAGGAGGATGGGGTTCAAAAGCTAGTCTACTACACCAGTCAGGCCTTACTTAGCCCCGAGACACGATACCTTGAGGTAGAAAAGTTATTCCAGACATTAATAGTCTCAGCAAGGAAGCTATGTCTGTATTTCCAAATGCATAGTATAATAGTCTTGTCAAACTGCCCTCTTAGATAGATTTTACAAAAACCCGAGTTATCAGGGAGGTTAACCAAATGGGCGATCGAGCTTAGCGAGTTCGACGTAGAATTCAAGCCCCGAACGGCCATCAAAGGACAGACGGTCTCTGAATTCATAGCTGAATTCTTAGAACCAACGGTGCAAATTGAAGACGAAAGGAGAGAAAAAACATATGAGTGGAAGCTCCACGTCGATGGCTCGTTCAATACACACTGAAGCAGAGTTGGTATAGTCATAACGACACTTGAGGAAGAAAAAATTGAGTGCGTGCTCGAGTTTGATTTTTGAGGCACTAACAACCAAGCCGAGTATGAGGCCCTTCTAGCCGGATTGTGAGTGGCCACAGCTCTTAGGGCCGACGCAATCGATATTTTTAGTGACTCACAGCTAATAGTCAATCAAGTATCGGGTGATTACGAGGCCAAAGAAGAAACAATGATTGCTTATCTGGATAGAAAAAAGAAGGCACTACATCACTTCAAAATATTTCGGATCACCCAAATCCCGTGGGACCAAAACTATCACGCCGACGCTTTATCTAAATTGGCCTTAGCCACAAATGCGATCATAAGCAAATCAATTCCGGTGACACATCTAAGGGAACCAAGCATCTAAGGAAGTGAGAAAGTTGAGCTCGAGATAAACGAGATCAACCTCGCAGAAGAAACATGGATGACCTCGATTCGAAAATACCTTGAGATGGGAGCATTGCCTCAGGATCGAATTGAGGCAAAGAAAATCAAATATCGGGCCATACGATATACTATGTACAACGGGGTGTTATACAGAAGAGGGTTCTTCATGGTATTACAACGATGTATCGTTCCATATGAAGCCATGATGGTATTAACCGAAATTCATGCTGGAGTATGCGACAATCATACAGGATCACGAAGTTTGGCCCATAAGGTCCTAAGACAGGGATACTATTGGCCTGACATATTTGAAGATGCGAAAAAGATATCTAACAAATGTAACAAATGCCAAAAGATCAGAGACTTTATTCGTCAGCCACCTAAAATGCTAAAATCCTTGATAGCATCCTGAATTTTCTCACAGTGGGGGACAGATTTCATCGGACCAATGCCGACTACCAAGAAGACACAAGCGAAATTTGCTATTATTGCCGTAGATTACTTGATAACTCTTATTTCTACACATTGTGTAGCCCCTTACTTTCATCTTTTATGCTTGTTTTCCGGGTAAAACCGAGTATTTAATATGTTTAAATAAGTATTTCAAGATTTTTTCCAAAAGAGGGGCTTAAGTGCAAAAATATGGAAATTGTGGGGCAAAAGTGTAATTTCAAGAAATATTCGGCGCTCTTGTAATCGTGCGATTAGGGGTCGCTGAAAAGGGACTAGAGGACCTCCATTTTACAATTCGGCAGCCTATGGCTGCAGAATAGGGCGCGTTTTTCATTCGTTGGGTTTGGCAAAAACTTCTTACAACATGCTTAGATTTCGAGGGCCATATCTCCCTCCTTCCATCAAATTGGGTTTTGTGCTACATATCGTTGGAAAGATCCAGAAGTCGTCTTTCCAACAGTTTTTCAATAACTTGATTCTGATATTTGTGGAGAAAGTTATGCCCATTTCCATAATGGTGCACGCTGTTGGAAACTCATCCACGAAGCCCCCAAAATCAACTACTTATGAAGGGCATTTTCATCCTTTCCCCTATTTCTACCCTAAAACCTCCTCCCTACTATATATACCCCCTTTCTCTCAGTTTTCACAGAACCCCTTTCCTCCCTCTCTCTATCTTTTGCCCCAAATCTTTCTTTCTTCCATTTTCTTCATCTTCTTCACTTTCTCCACCAATTAAGTGAGAGATCCAAGTTCACATAGAGGTTTTTTCTCTATGGGATCCCACCATACATTTCCACCACCATCTTTTTACTTCCTACACCACATTTAGGAGTAGATTATAAGGAAAAGAAGTGGTCTTTGGACCAAAACCAGGCTAGGAAAGCTATGAGCTTCTTTGGAAGGTTTGTCTTCAAAGGTTGTCTCATTTCTACTCTTTTCTTGTATTTCTTATTTTCCTTTATGTGTAACCCCAATTTGGGGATATTGTAAACCTACATTTATTGCAATATATGTATGATTATTCTTATATTCGTTGAGTTTTGTTCTACTATTTGCTTATTCATGATTAAAGCTCTTGTTGTGATATTCATGTGTGTGATGGGTCTAAATTGATATGTGTCCATGAATAGGATTAGGAGTAGTGTAATGTAATCTATGAGTAGAGTGATTTAGCATCTCATGATTGTTGATTGATTGATGGATGATCCAAAATACTATGTTTAGAATGATTTGAGTATTGAGATTTAGCTCTAAAGAGTGGGAGAAGTTTGATTGATGCATGTGCTTGCTAAATTGGACTTTGGTTATATATTCTTGTTCTTAATGAGTCTTTGTTTTCAAAGGCACAATTGCTCACCCATGGCTTGGGTTGGGTGATGAATTGATTTAGGGATAATTCCCAAATCAAGAGAATGAACCCCTAACTTAAATTGAATGGTATTAATGAATAACAATCAACTTGATGCATGTGGTTGTTTGGTAAGCTTGTTTCCATTTTTAGCCATCCTAGGGAGATTGATTAAACTAAATCCGTATCTAGTGTAAAGACAAACCGAATTCCTTATCTAGAGTAAAGACAAACCGAATTCCTATTGTGCTCGTGTAGTTATATAGGTATTTCATTGCTTAATGCTTTCACTTGGTTAGCCACCTTATGAATGATATTTAGGTTGTGTGTTATATATCGCGTGGTTCACATTAACATGTTTAGCGTGATATCTTCTACATTTGACCAGATAGTTGAGAGATCACTAGGCTGGCATGTAGAGCTCGTATGTGTGTCCCACAGTCCTTAATGAATCCAAACATTTATGTATGGATATAATATCTAAGACATCAAGAGAGATTAGAGATTAATTAAGGGGACACGAGCATATAACATGCGTGTTGTATGGGTATCTCGTATTCTTAATGCTTTTACTTGGTTGCCATCCCGTATTTGGTTAGCCATTGTGAATGAATTATTGGCTGTAGTATGGCCTATGCGGTTGCGCATTACATACCCAACGAAATAACCACTATATATGACTAGAAAGTGAGAGATACACTAGGCTAGCATATAAGGTTCATATGTGTGTTCCATAATTCTTAATGAATCCATGTATTGTATGGATATGATTTCTAAGACTCGAGAGAGAATAGAGATCAATTAAGGGGACAAGAGCCTATGATATACTTGCACATTGAAGGACTGAGTGAGTCTAGAGCTTAATTAGGAGAATTGTTAAGGTTGAATCATTTATCTAGTGTAACCACATTTCATGCATCTCTCCATTCCATCATATCCTTGTAAATATTAGTTTACGTAACTTATATTTTCATATTATTATTTACACTTTTTCGCAACTGCAACACACGAGTTCTCTCGGAGTGTTGTAATAATAGCTAGAACCGGTAACGGTCGACGGATTCCACCTCTCTACGGAACGATACCCTCACTTGGCGCTGTGCTAGTCTCTGTGATTCGCTAGCGAGGTCGAACTTAATTGTTCATCTTTTGACAGACACCGTAACGACATGTCGTCATTACTTCACCAAGCGGGTCGAGGCAAAACCTCTTAAACGCATCACCGAAGAAAATACGACTAAATTTGTGAGAACTCTCTCATCTATAGGTTCGGGGTACCAAACATAATTATCACCGACAATGAAACTCAATTCGATAGTGCAAATTTTAGAAAGTTCTGTGCTAATTGGTGAATCATCAACGTCTTTGTAACCTCGGCACACCTATAGAAAAACGAGCAAGTAGAAGCTATAAACAAAATCATAAAGCATAACATCAAGGCCAAACTAGATAGCAAGTGAGGGTATTGGGCCGATTTCTTACCTGAGGTTCTTTGGGCCTACCGGACCACGTCTTAGGGGTCGACTAGTGAGACCCCATTTGTAATGGCTTTCAGCTCGCCTCGGGTACAGTTCTATAATCCCGAGTTCAATGTGGAGTTAATGATGACTATTCTTGAAGAGTTAGAGGACAAATGTGATCAAGCACAGATTAGAGTTGTGGCGTACCAATAGAGGGTTGCACGTCACTATAATAGCAAAGTCAGAGAGAGGAGATTCGAGATAAACGACTTAGTTTTACGAAGAGTTATGCCAAACACCAGGAACCGGGCTGTAGGAACCCTCGGAGACAAGTGGGAGGGACCCTACCAATTGGTGGGGATTGCAGGACATAGAGCCTACCGCCTTGCACGACCAGGGGGTGGCTACATCATTCGACCATGGAATGCACAATATCTGAAGCTTTATTATCCCTAGAGGAGGTGTCTCGGGGTTGACCATGAGTTCCCCTTTTTTTGCAGACAAGTATTAAGGGTCCAACTATGGATCCTTTCGTTTGTAAAACACCCGAGGGTGATAAATAAAAGTACGAAGTTAGTAGAAACTCATATCTCAGTCAAAGTTTGAAAATCATCCATAATGAAAGTGGAAGATAAAAGACCGCCTTCAAGGCACAGTCTAAGTACATAAATCATCCATCACAAAAATGGAAGATAAAAGACCACCTACAAGGTACAGTATAAGTATGTAAATCATCCATCATGTAAATGGAAGATAAAAGACCGCCTTCAAGGCACAGTCTAAGTACAAAAATCATCCATCATAAAAATGGAAGATAAAAGACCGCCTACAAGGCACAGTCTAAATATAGAAATCATCCATTATCAAAATAGAAGATAAAAGACGGCCTACAGCACAGTCTAATTATATATATATATATATATATATCATCCATCACGAAAGAGAGATAAAGGATGGTTTTTGGCCCGTCGAAGTTATTCCTAAAAAGCAAAGAACATATAAAAGGTCAGGTACTATTTTATTCATAATAGTTTGTTCATATTGTTTTTGACAACAACAAAAGTCACCCAGCAAAATAAAGCGCACTAAGGCCTCAATACATGACCAAGCCAATAAATAAATATTATCTCTCTTGGGACCAAAAAAAAGAAAAAACAGGAAGGAACCAAAGAGTTAATCCTCTTTATCTTCTTCCTCCCCCACTTCTTATTCTTTATCTTGAACATCCTCAGCATCATCACTATTGCCACCATTTTTAACACTCGGCGACATAGGGTCAGACCCGAGGTCTTCTATCGGGTCAAGCCAAGGAGAACCAGGTTGGGGGGGGAGGGGGGGTACCAAACACCTTGCGTGGATAACATCTAAATCCACATGCATGGGCAACACCTCCAAACCTTTCTTTTTCGATCGGCTTTCCAGTCCGTAATTTGCTGTTGGAAGCATTTGTTTCCCTCCTCAATGGTCTTCTTGAGAGATTTCTCAACCACATCCATGGCCTATTTATAGCCTTGGCGCTTCAGCAAATCTCGACAACCAGAAGCACCCTCCATAAAATTCGCATGGGTAAAGGCATCAAAAGCAGGGGATTGTTTGAAAAGGTCCCCAGCCCGAGTTTCCACCTCTTTCCTGACATGTGGCAAGTTTTCAGTGTATTCTTTAAGCTTCTCTTCCATTATTAGGACTCTCTTATGAACAACGAAGGATTCTTCGCGAGCTGTATCTTGATCCCAAGAGACTACTTGAAGCTCGCCTTTTACCTGGTCCAGCTCCCCTTGTAGTTTGTCCCGTTGGCTTGCAATGTAGTCTTTCTCAGTTGTAAGACTGATAACCCGGTCAGCTAGGTCATCCTTTTCGTGAGCCAATTGAGTGCATCTCTGCATCAGCTGGCAAAAAAGAAAAAAAAAGGTCAAATATATATATATATATATATATATATAAAAGGATTTATTGATACGTACCATGACGTAAAGACAAGCACTTGTCCTCGCTTGCTCAGTCAAGGTTAGTCTTTCAAAATTCTGTAGACAATCTGGAAAAGAGAGTGTCTGATGGCCATTAGGGAATAAGCTAACCATTGCAGTAGGAGAAAAAATATCCATACATTTAGAAGGTTTTGGATTTTGAGCCTGACTCAACCCAATGGGACCTACGGACAAGTCAACAGTAGTCCCTCTCGCAATAGAGAAGATTTCGATAAAATTTTCAGGACCAACCAAGGATTTCTCACCCAAGTCAGGATCGGGATCATGATCCATCCCGTTTCCAATTTTATCATTCGTATTTGGAAAATTCTCAGAAAAAGCCTTTGAAGAAGATTCCTCTGTACGGGTAGCTCGAGAGGTTTGTTTCCCAACCAGAGGAGGCTTAGGCTCGCGAGTAGGAGAAGAGTCGTCCAAAAGGACCCGAGGGGCTTTCCCTTTTCCCCTACGAGGACCTGTCCCGACGGCAACAGTCTTCCTTTTCCTTTTCTTTGAAACCTTAGGTGTATCGGCCTCAACAATGGATGAATCATTTTTGCCTGAGTTATGTGCCCACTTCACCCGAGTATCCACACACGGGATCTATACTCTTCACTAAAAAAGAGAAAAAGTATATGATAAATATATGGGGAAAAGCCAATAAAGGTTAATATGAATCAAAGAGAGTATCTAGGAATTTCTACCTGCTTCACAGAAATGGCAAGGGACTTTTAAAGTGACACTCTGGTCATCACCTTTGACTACTCGACCCTAATTCCCGCCAACAAAGAACCAGCTGCCCTTCCAGTATTTATTCGAAGAAGTCACCTCCCAAATGATGCCCTATTTTCTTTTTTCATTTTCCCTAGGAAGGTCAATTGACCTTGCATTCTCTTAAGGTCAAGTTCGACATGCATCCATTTGTCGGGTACTCGAGAGATAGGTCTTGCTAAACAACAATGTTTTAGCTCATTCATCGCTGGCTCGGTTCCATTAACTTCTTTCCAAAGACAACATATGTCGAGCAAAGAGCGATACCCGTTGGGAGATAGCTGCATAGGAGTCAATTTTACTGATGCAAGAAATTTCACGATAAATTGTGGAAGAGGAAGAGAGATCCCATAGGCCAACATTTACCCATAAATGGCTACACAATCCTCGGGAGGGTTCCAAGCGGCCTGATCACCTGGGTGAACTAGGTCGACATCGTCGGGATCTGAAAATTCTCTCGATATTCCTTCAAATGTTCTTAGCGAACTTAGTTTTTTATGAAATTTGGGAATGAAGGATCGTCAAACGAGAATTCCCGTCGGCTCTTCTCATTATCATCATCATCTGATGAGTCGGATACCTGAGGCTTTATCATGGGTCGACCCTTGGTTGCTTTTGAAACTTTTGGTGCCATATCCAGTGATATCTATACGAATACGAAATCTACGAATGAAGGAATCTGGAGAAACAAAAACCGATTAAAAGAACCGACCACAAGAGGTAAAAAAAAAAAAAATTCTCTCTAATCTTTCAAAAAACCCATAACTTTTTCTCTCCAAATCATCTAAAGATTCACAAAAATCTCTCTAATTAAAAAAAAAAAAAATCCTAACTTTTTCTCTCCAAATAATCCAAAGATTCACAAAAATCTCTCTAAATCTTTCAAAAACCCATAACTTTTTCTCTCAAAATCATCCAAAGATTCACAAAAATCTCTCTAATCTTTCAAAATACCTAAAACTGTTTGTCTAGAAATCATTAAAAAAAAAAAAAGGATAGAGAGAGATGAATAAGAAAACTTACCAGTCAAGAGTAAGAGAGGCAATCAAAGTCTTTTTCTAGCAAGAAGAAAGAAACCTAGATTTTATAGGGTTTTCTTGGTTTGGAAAATGAAGAGTTTTTAGCTTTTAAGATATCAAGACCAGGTAAGAGTGGGAAAAGGCGGGAAAAGCCTCTGATATATATATATATATATATATATATATAAGGCATCCCTTCTCATCTCATCCATTAAAAAAAAATTGTGAGATCCAATGACTTCAGATTCCATGGGGAGCGTGCACATCATTTCAGGTAAACAGCTGTTACCACGTCCCATGGGTCGAATGTGCGACACGTAAGCCACGCATCACTACGCATTAAATAAATGTGTCCCTGGGAAACAGTCAGGCTCGACGAAAGGGTAATGATGCCATCAGTCCTTCAACACTATCAACAGGCCCGACGAATGGGTAAGGATACCATCAGTCCTTGTGTCCCTGGGAAGCAGTAAGGCCAGACGAAAGGGTAATGATGCCATCAGTCCTTCAATACCACCAACAGGCCCAACGAATGGGTAAGGATACCATCAGTCCTTGCGTCCCTGGGAAGCAGTAAGGCCTAACGAACGGAAAACCTGAGGTATATGGTGGGATTATCTCTCCAAGTGGGAAATTCTTCCTTTCCAAAGAGCTAGGGGGTAAATGTTATAAGGAGATTTTGTATGTTGAAATTCCTCGTCAATAACGTTGACAAGTCAAGGGCTTGAAATTCCTCTTTTCAGGCTTTGAAAGAGATTGGGCCCGACACTTTGGGTTTCTGCAAACTGCATAGGATAAAGCCCAAGAGATGAGTCCAGAAGAAACTTAGTTATCAAAAAACGGAAGACCCACCTTGTTTGGACAACCCAAATAAATAGGCCCAACATCAGTCTTGCTTTAGGACGTCTTGAGGTCAAAAGTTTACTTGCGAAGTAAATGTTTCTAGTCCTCATATGTCACTTCTCGCCCATAAAACTGTGCCCATCAAGGTTGTCAGCATATTTAGGTCTTAAAAGGACAGATGTATGGCGTGTATAAAGTAACACAACTTAACACTCCAAAGGAAGTTGAACCTGGACCAACCCACCACCCAAGGCTAAGGTCGCTGTAATTAGAACCAATAAAAACATCATTACCACTCAAGTGTAAAAGAGGATTCACGCAATCCCACCTATAAATAAAAGAAGTCTCCTTAAGAATGAGGGCAAAAATTAATGACTACCAGTCATACTTAATATCTTGTGATTTATCTTGTAGAAAACCCTAGAGTGTAAAAACTGACCACTGTTGGTACCCAAAATCAACCACACTTATCAAGTATCCACACAAATCCCTCAGGACCTTTCCGGCCCGACACACCATTCCCATACACCCTATGTAAATTTCTCTTGTCAAGCCAAACTACACGAGTGGCATTTTAAAGATAAGTCAAGATCTGCATACGTGGCAGGTCTTACCTTTAACTTTAGTGTTAGCACATTTTTGTGTGTAAACAATATAACATGCAAAGTCTTGAAGTATTTTCTAGTCAAATATAATCTTCAAATATTGTTCTCTTTTACTCCTAAGATTATGTAGCTCTAGCTAGACGATTAACACAGTGCACATGTTTGGAGAATATATAGATGCCAAGTGTCAATCAGTGTAGTGTACACTAGAGTAGTGTGGTTCACGGAATTGCATTTTAGTACTGCCCCACGTGTTCACTTGGCTTAAGACTCAAGTATGAAGTATGTATATCTGAATTCAGACGTGGGATCTTCTTGCATAGGTCAATAAAAGTAGTGCACGTGTTAGGATGTATAGCTCAAATCCACTTGAATGGATTTGAACGTATACGTATGAAACTTTTCTCATCACGAAGATGCACTCATGCACATAAGTAAGAATTAGATAAAGCCATAAAAGGTTTGTGGAAGAAGACAGAGATCTATATATATCTAAGCAGTGTTTCGCTTCACAAGAAAGCAAATTCTCAGTCTATTACAGTTCTCTTCTATATATCCTTCTCTAAACTCCACCATCCACCTCCCATACCCAAACCAATATATATATATATATATATATATATATGGCTCGTACAACGACTCGTGGCGTGGACAAAAAATGTCTTAGAAATACTGTTAATCCGGTGCCAGTACTCCCTTGCACGATCGAGGAGCTGAGAGGAACGTTTTGGCGGTATGACACCAACAGAGACGGCAAGCTGAGCAGAAAAGAGCTCAAGGAGGCCTTCAATTACCTTGGTGCTTTCATTCCTTGTTGGAGGGCTCACAGAGCGCTCAACCATGCGGATGATAATGGAGATGGATACATAACTAAGGAAGAAGTTGATGATCTCGTCAACTATGTTGTCAAATTAGGCTACGTCAAGTTATAAACAACCAAATTGTATGTATTAATGCTTATTATGCAGTATGTATCTGTACTTTGTCTTTAAGTTTGAAGTGGTAGGACTATATATAGCGAGCTCTCTGTAGCTAAATAAATATATATATATATATATATATATCTAATGCAAGAGGAGATCAGACGAAGTAGCCTTGTAACTTGTCTCCCGGCATTAGATCAGAGAGACTTCTGATAAATTAAATAATTTCTCTTTAAATCTGAATGTGTTCTTTGATCTACTATACTTGCTAATAATAAAAAAAGAGTCTATGTATTGTGTACGTACTCAGATATCCTAAGTTTGTGGTCTATTCTAAGTTTCTAACTGGATAAGAAACATTAAACTCCAGTCAATATCTGGTTCACACAATAGATACTATAATTGAATATATGTGTAATTTTTCTCAAAGTTGCAGGATCATAGAGATACCTTAGGATCATAGGAACAAACACAGTTATTTAACGTTAGAGAATGATCAATTCTCTAATGGTTAATTGCGAAGATTATGATTCCAAGGTTAGAGAATTTCTTTAACCTAAGAGCATTTTCAATGCAAATATGCATTTTTGAGTTTCTAAATAGTGTCACATCAACATTTCTATTTATTATGGGTCCACTTTTGAATTTCTTTTAAGGAAAAACATATTTATATCTCCAATGCAATTATCTAAAGTCAAATATGCATTCATTTTATGTCAAATCATAATAAAACAATTATTATATTCTCTCTCCTCTTTTATTTTACAATTAAATTAGGTTTAATCTTATTGGTGGAAATAGTTAGAAATCCTAGTCAGCATTTCTAAGAGAGTTTCTAGAATTAGAAATCCAACTTCATTTCTCTAACTTTTTTTTGACCACATTATCTCCATATTCAAATAGATAATAACATTGGAGAGAGTTTTTCTAACTTTTTTAATATATATCCTATGTGGCACTCCATTTTCTCCAAATACATAATAGTACTGAAAATGCTCTAAAATAATCGTTATTTCAGATATAACTAAATTTAGGATCTTGAATGTGAAACAGCTGTATAAAGTTGTCTAGTTATGGATATGGTATTGCTTTTGGTCTTAAAGTAATTCTCAAAACGTTTCGCGCTTTAGGTTTGGCTATGATCCAAAACAAGGTTTGGCTAGGACTAGAAAATTTAAAGCCTTTTTTTAGGACTTCACGTAACACTCTTAACTCTCTGAGCTCCCACACAACTAGGAGACAGCAAATGGGAACAAAATTGAATATAGATTTTGTTATCTTTTGCAGAGAATGTGTATTTTTTTCCTTGGAGTATAAGAACAATAAATTAAAACTAAGATTTTCATGAAGTATCCCAAAATGTGTGATTACTTATGAATATCCATATTAAAATTTTACTAATTTAATACTCTTGTACATCTTTTCCTTTGATTCGAAATTGGATTCTTTAGTCTTTTTCATACTCCCTTAGACCTTATCCCTTCACTTTTGGACAATTCGATAAAAAAATTTAAAGTTGATCCCTAATTATGCATTCTAATGATATATATATATTTTCTTCACTTTAATGTGTATATATATACTCTTGTTTAATCATGAAATTAGAAGATGCCAGCACCCAGAAACCCAAAAAGGAAATAAATAAAAAAAAGTAATTTAAATACAATGAAACTGTATCTTCGAATAAATTAATGGTCTCTATCCAAAAAAATAATAACAGGTGTAATATAATTCTGAGTCATCGCCCTGTTTGTTCTCTGTTTTGTTGTTGGGTGGTGTCTGTTTGAGCAGGTGTGGTTGCCTGGTTTGCTGTCTTTGGTCTGGTTTTCATTTTTTGGTTTGCTTTGTAGGGCTTTTGCTCTCTGTTATCACCTTCAATAAAGATATGCCGTCAAAAAAAAAAATATATAATTCCGATCGAGTCATCAATCTAACCATCTCCTTTGTCAGGACAGTAGTTTTCATTAGTGTTTTAAGCACAGAGAGAGAATCGCATTCTTTTTTTGAGCAACTTCAATTTATATAAATTTTGATATACTCGATTGGATCAATAATTAGGATTTTTATGCTAAATATCTTTCGTTTTCATTACAAAAGTAGACCAAAACTAGGCTGGGTCTGGGTGGTCTCCACAAATTCCATACTTTAAGTTTAAATATCTTTTATACCATGCTTTAACTACCTAAAAAGTAAGGGACACCCCATTTTTTATTTGTATTAATTGCAAAAAAAGACTTAATATTTAACTAATTGTTATAATTGCACCAGATCCCCAGTCAACCGTTATTTTCATCACATTTAACGGTTGATTAAGATATGGATATAAAAAGTTGAAGATACTACTGTATTTTGTTTGAAAAAGTCTTAATTGTCTTTTTACTATTAAAATAACCCATTTGTAAGTATTTAATAATAATTACATAACAAACAAACTTATAATAAAATCTTTTAAAAACAATTAAAGAAACAAAATCTTTAAAAAATGATTCCCAGATTTATTTGGGTGAATATTCCTACAACTTAATTTTATTCTTTTTCAAATAATTCCCATAATGTTTTAAGAAGTTAAAAAAATAATAATTAAAATCAAGATATGGTTCCAGATCTCCGGACCTTGATTTCAAGTTTTCATCCTAGATCAAAATCAAGATGTTGAAATCAAAAGGATATTTGTCAAACAATCTAAAATAATTTAGAGCCGGAGATATTGTTTTCTGCAAACCCATTGACAGTTAACCACCATAAAAATCCATCATTGGAACCCATAAATACCCATAAAAAAGAAAATAAAAAATAAATTATATCTCTCACTTAGAACATCAAAAACCGGATCTAATCACAAGTTGACAAACCAACATAAAAATCCATCCTTTGAACCCATCAACCCCCAAAGAAGGAAAACAAAAAATAAAATAAAAAATAACTCTCTCACTTAGACCATCTCCAACCCAAAAATCCAATTTGGTGCAATTTTTCTAATAAAATAATGCAACTTTCACACTATTTATTTTTTCTATCTCCAACTCATTGAACCAAAATAAAATAAAATAAAATAAAATAAAATAAATAAAAAACACTATTTCTCAACAATTAATATTTCACCCCCATAATTAACATAATACTGCAATAAGTTAAGATTAATATTTCATCCCTAAAATTAATTAGATAAATATTTGAAGACTTCAACCAAATTGAAATCACAATTCATTATTTTTAACAAAAAATAAATGCATGTTTTTTATAAGAAAATAAATGAATATTTATAAATATAAATTGATAATTAGATATAATATATATATATATATATATTTAGATCTCGTTCTTTCCTTTTTTTTTTTTGATTAAACGAAGGCATAAAAACAGAGCAAAAAACAAAGCAAAATAAACAAACACATCAAACCAAAACGAGATCTCCTTCTCTCTCAAATCTCTTTTTCTTTCTTCAAGTCTTCATCAATAGTGCAACCATAAAACCATCAACCTCCTCCTTTGGTGGTAAAGAAAAGGTCGTCGGCCTCCTTCAGGAAGGTCGCTTGTGAAGGTCGACAGCTACTGGACATCGAAGAGGCCACCGGCCTTCTCTCCTTCAACATCAAGGTTATCTATAACCTTCATGATCAAACTGGTACCCATATTTTTTTTTTTGAAATAAAAAAATTGAGGTAATTGTAAATTTTTTCTTGCTGCATTTTTGAAGCAAAGTGTTAATTTGTAAATTAATATAAATATTCATATTAATTTGGATTAACTAAAACTTTAGGGATGAAAAATAAAGTGCAAAAGTTATGGCAAATGAACAATGTTGCGCCAGGGTTGCCGCAACACTGTCCAGGAAGGCAAAATAGCGCAATGTTATAACGCTTGGTTGGAGAGGGATTTTTGCTCCATTTTGATGAATTGCGCCAATTTGCATGTGGGTTGGAGATGCCCTTAGATCATCAAAAACCATATTTGATCACACAAGCCAAACCTTCAACTCCAAGGCAATCTTGTATTTTTTGTAGGCTTCAAAGTCATTAATGGAGACCTGATTCTCCTTTTTTGGAGAAGAATAGGATCTCTGGCAACCTCCATTAGAGGAGATTTAGATCTCCCCCATTGAGAACATGTCGATGTCCATTGGAGGAGATAATACACTGATACATATTGTTTTGTGTTTAGTTTTTAATTTAAAAAATAATTTGTTTATTGTTATATTTTTAAAAAATATGATGTAGCGAATGACGACTTTACTCCTAGTAATCCAATCAACCGTTATCTTTAATGGATTTTGACTAACGGCGAGGGGGTCTGTTGTAATTATGACAATTAGTTAAATATTAAGCCATTTTTATAAAACTTAGGGCATATTATTGCAATTAACCTTTTTTATTTATCAATTCCCAAAGGGTGGACACTGCTCTTTATTATAAGGTGTTCACAGGATGAGCATAATATAACGCTGGCAAAGTCATCTCAGGATTATGGGGATAATATGAAAAATTATTAAATTTTTAACAGAAAAATATTTTAAAAAAAATATTAGTGTAAAATGCTAATAATTTTAAGAAAAAGGAAATATGGGCTTGGGCATAACCCCCACTCAAAAATGTGGCTTCACCGCTTAGTATAATCATCACCGAATATAGTTTGACCATAAGGAACATTTATTCATATTGACAATGTTTTGGATCTTACCGGATATGGTATATATATATATATATATATATATATATAAAATCTCAAAATATATTGTGACCCACCTTAAAATAATATTCTCTGTTCTTATCTTTGTCAAAAGTGAAATAGTGGTTATGGGAACATTTTCTAGTCCTTGTGAACTTGAATATCAAGCTACAACTTTTTGGTCCATGAATGGTTTTTAAGCACTTCAAGAATATTAATTGATTGATTGGTAACCGAATTAATTCTTCATCTTCTTTTATACACTAGAAAGAATCCCAAAAGATCATAGATTTGGTTGGTGTTTTTAAAAGTATATATTCAAATACAATCTTTGAACTCACTTTTGCCACGATTTCGAAGTAATGGTTAATTTTTTTCCACTAGTTCAGTCTAGTTGCACCAGTGGGTAACTCCTCGTACATGGGGTATAAGTAGCAGATCGAGATCACTAATTAGACCTTTTATATATGGATAAAGAATCCAATTCCCATGTCATGTTCATGCCATTTGTCCTTGGCTATCGATTTGCACAAAAGACATATGTGTCCATATAAAATTGATAAGCTCTTCATCACTTTTCTTGATATAAGATAGTATACTTTCGGTGACTCAGCTGGTATATATTGACTACAGTCACTGCACCCTATAGCCACAGGCCAACACATCTTACCATTCAATTATTTATTTATTTATTTATTTTTAATAATGAGATCTTACCATTCAAATTAATGTCTTATATCAATTTCAAGATGCAACGTTTGAGGATGCAATTAATACATGTTGGTCCACATATAAATGTGAGAGATTTATTTTCCTTGATAATTATCTTCTGTGCTACCACCCTTCAAAAAAAAATCGATGGCATATAGGCATATCGTGCTTCATATATATATATGTATGAAAATCTTCAAGTCAGTGTGTACTGATATAACTCTATCAGTACGTTGGATGTGGATCATTAGATTTACATACTTTGACTTAAAGTGTATGCACTTGTTAAAACTTCTTTATAATTTATGACCCACATGGATCACATACAATGTATTGATAGAGTTATATCAAGACGTACCGAAGATATTATATATATATATATATATATATATATAATATCCCACCAACGCAACATGTCGCATATAGATTTCAGATTAAAAAATACATAGAAAAAAATCAATAAAACAATAATGGAATATTCGATAACCATATGTTGGGGGAAAATAAAAGTGATCAATGTGCTGTGAATAGTTGATAGTTGTACCGTGGAGTATTTGTAGCCGACCAAGTTTTGAAAAAGGTTAATTAGGTTCTGTGAATATAATCAAACAAGCTATCAATCATTTTCTTTCATTTTTATTCTTAAACTCAATACCCAAACATTATCCATTCTTAAATTCCGTTAAGTAGTTTGTATATATTAATTATTTGGAAAAACACATAAGGGTTGTGATAATCTGTACTAAAAAGGTATAGGTTAACAACTAAAAATTTACTATAATAATAAGCTAAATAAATATACAAGTAGAGACAATGCAATCAATGCAATGATTATACAGTTATTGTATTGCTTATCATAGTAAATTTCTAATTGTTATATGCTTAGGGTATATGTTAACACTTCCCAAATAGATATTTAATCACTCTAGATGTCAAAAATTCCATGCTTGTTGCTTGATAAATTTCCTTCTTTACCTTTAGTACACTACTATCCCATCTGACTATATGAGCAGAATGGGTCAGGCGAGTGTAGAGTATAGTGAACGAAGGGGATTTTCTGAGTTGGAATGTGTTCTGATGTTGTTTCTGTGCCCTCTGTTTTGACTCGTCTCGGTTCTTCTTCTGTTTTGTTTTGCGTTGTTGTTTTTGTTCCTCTTGTTTCCCCTGTTTTCTTGGCGCCAGGTCTGTTGGTTGCTGTCTTTGTTTTGTTGGTTTTTTTCCTCTGTTTTGTTTGCTGTTTTCCCTGGTTGGTGGTGAATAAATTCTGATTCTCAAAAACAAAAAAATAAACTACTATGATCGGCGCCATCAATGCTTAGAATAATTAACAGTATTTAATTTGTATGGTAAAGTAAATTAGAAATTGACAAAGGAGCAGAAGAATTACAAGGACATCCTGTTCAGCTTGCTCTATATTACTATATATAAGCCCTTGGCTAGCTATAATTTCGAAAAACATATATAGAACAAGCACAGAAGAGAGCATCATGTATGATAACCATCCAGTTCCAAACAATCCAATTGCCCAACACAACGATCATCAATGTGGGGGAGGGAAGGCGGCGTCAGTGCCGTTAACTGAAGATCAGTTGAAAGGCATCTTTAGGCGCTTTGACACAAACAAAGACGGCCAATTTACCAGGCAAGAGCTTACGGACGCCTTCCACAGCCTCGGTTCCAAGTTCCCTAGCTGGCGAGCCTTTCGGGCGCTACACCATGCTGATGCAAATGGAGATGGGTTTATAAGCAAGGACGAGTTCAGCGAGCTACTGAATTATGCTATCAAACTTGGTTATGTCGTGAATTAGAAATTGAAATATATTGTGTTATATATTAATCTTGAAGCATTTTTCTTGAATCTCATATATAAAATGTCTATCTCTTTCTCTTCACTATGTGGTTTGATGATCAAAAATCTCTCTCCCAGAAACTATGCTTCCATCTCATATTTGAGATTTCACAATCCCAAGTTATACAAAAACGCTCTTAATTAAGTCTCACATATGCTTATGTATATTCCCCCTCAATTTTTTTTGTTAGAATTTTGATCACCAATTAAGAGAGAAAAAAAAAAAAACGATAATATTACTGGTAGAAGAAGTAATTAATAGCTTGCAAATATCACTTGCACATTTTGAATTTTTTATCCTTTTGAGCAAAAAAGGTTCTGTTTGGTATTTAGGGACTAGGCATCCACCATGTGATTAATTAGATAGTGATCTTCATTCTTAAAATATAAGCTAGCTAGTGGTAAGTGGTAACACATCTTAAATCAAATATCACAGTTTATAAATTATATATTATTACACAGCAGCGTTTAAGCTATATAATAAAACCTTTTTTTTTTTTTTTGGATCAACAAATTTTATTAAGGAGCCAAAGAAACAACAGAAGCAAACAAACGAACAGGCCAACACGACCAAAAACACACCAAAGAGTAAAACAAAACAAAAGAAAGCCACACAGCCAGAGCAAATAAAAGCCAGAAACTGAGACCTAAAGGCCAAAGCAAAAACACCTAAAGACAGGAAAACACCAGCATCAAAGAATATCCCAAATCAGCTTATGTGAACAATAATCAATTTGTAGAAACTAAGTTATTTTGTATTGATTGAGTTAATTAGAAATGAGATTGGATCAACCCTTATATAGGTTGGAATCCTAACTAGTATTACATGTTGATGCAGCAGCAATGTAACATATGGCATTGGAGTATATGGAGGGGTGGGATAGGAAAAAGACCAAGAAAAAAGGCCAATTCAATCCTATTGGTCCGGACGACGGAGCCAGAATGACGTGAAACTTGGTTAGTTGATGTGTTTCGGTGAGATCTTTAATAATCACAAACATTTTGCTTGTGAGACATACCCTTTTTTAGCCGAATTCCATCGTTTAGGGTCCAAAAAAGCCGTTTTTGCCGTTTTAGAAAAGTTTCATTTTTACAATAAATTAAGATTTCTAAGTCCGAATCGACTTCCGTCAATTCCGGTCTTCTTAGGATTCTCCATAGAATTAGTTTTTGCAATAATCTCAATTTTGCCATTTTGGGTTTTTTCGTATTTAGGCTCGTTTTCTTGTTCTGCAAGGATTACGATTAGGGTTAGGAGTTGTTTGCTTTAAATAGTGTTGTAAGCCGAAAGACAACTCAGTTTTTGATTTATAAAAATTAGAGTTTTCTCTATTATCTCACAATTTCGGTATTCATAGTGAATCAACGAATTTGAAGCCTAATATTCCGGTATTCGTGAGCGAATCAACGGAACTTTAGTAGATTGTATCTAATTTGTTTATTGCAGGTTTTTCTCGACAGAGCTTCCGCTACATCACATGTGAACACTTACTAACAATTGTGTGCTACCACCCAAACATTATTGCACAACAACCAGCTACAAACCACAAACAACTACCAACAGACAACTTCTTGGTTTAAATCCTACATAGCTCCCCTTAAACCGAGTTTTTCATAACTCATCATGCCCAAAGTTTTCTTCAGTTTTTGAAATGAATCGACCTTGAGCGGCTTCGTGTATATGTCTACAACCTACTCCTCGGAACGGTAGTACTCTATCATGATCTCGTTGTCTTTCACCAAGTCTCGAATGAAATGAAACTTGATGTCAATGTGCTTACTCCTACCATGAAAAATTGGATTCTTTATTAGTAAAATGTGGACTTGTTATCGCAGTAGATCAATGTTGGAGCCTCATGTTGATGCTTCAAGTTACAAAGCATTCGGCGCAGCCACACAGCCTGTGTAGCGCCACTAGCAACTACAATATACTCACATTCTGTAGTCGATAAAGCAACCACCTGCTGCTTTTTCGATGACCAAGAAAATACTCTGGAACCCAGATGGAATGCATATCCGGAAGTTCTTTTCCTCTCCTCCATATCACCAGCCCAGTCACTATTTATGTATCCCACAAGTTCAATCTTATCAGCAGAAGAGTAAAAGATACCATCATCTAATGTACCTTTCACATATCGTAAAATACGCTTGCCGGCTTGCAAGTGAGATTGCCTCGGAGAATCCATAAACCTGCTGATAAGCCCAACTCCATATGCAATGTTAGGTCTAGTAGAAGTTAAGTATCTCAAACTTCCTACTAGCCTCCAAAAGATGGTAGCATCAACCAGCTCACCAGACGCATATTTCGCTAACTTCAATCTTTCTTCAACTAGAGTAAGAATCAGTTTACATCTTTCAATCTTGAATTTCTTTAACACATCACTAGCATATTTCTTTTAACATAAGAAAATGTCATCTTCCGTCTGACTTACCTTAATGCCGAGGAAGTAGGACATCAACCCTAAATCTGTCATCTCAAAATGACCAATCATTGCTTTCTTGAATTCTGCAATCATATCAAGGTTATTGCCAGTAATAATCAAATCATCAACATACAAACACACAAAGAGAATATCTCTCTGTGGATTCGACTTGATGTACAGAGTGTGCTCGTAGGGACATCTTTGAAACTCATGCTGAATAAAGTATGTGTCAATGTGTGTATACCACGCCCTGGGTGCCTACTTCAACCCATATAAGGCCTTCTTCAACTTGTAGACCTTATTTTCTTGCCTCATTTTCACAAAACCTATTGGCTGGTGAATGTAGACTTCTTCCTTTATCTCACCATTAAAAAATGCCGACTTCACATCCATCTGGAAGATCCTCTAGCGATTATGTGCGGCAAGAGACATAATCAAGCGAACGGTGTCAAGTCTGGCAACCAGTGTAAAAACATCAAAATAATCAATCCGAGAACACTTGATGTGAAGTCTTTTCGAGAACACTTGTAGTAGGGCACCTATTCAACAAATAGAACACACAAACAATTGCATCACCCCAAAAACCTTTGGGTAAATTCTTCAAGTGCAACATACACCTGACCGTATCCATGAATGTTCTATTCTTCCTCTCAGCTACTCCATTTTGCTAAGGAGTGTATCTAGTTGTCATCTGATGATTAATGCCATGATTCTGTAAGAAACCATCGCATACAATATATTATGTGCCTCTATCCGTTCTCAAAGTCTTGATAGATCTTCCACACTGCTTCTCAACATTTGCTTTAAATCTTTTAAAGGCATCACAAGTATCTGACTTCTGCTGCAAGAAATACACCCAAGCTTTCCTGCTAAAGTTATCAATAAAGGTAATAAAATACCTGAAATTTCCATTTGATGGAACCTCCACTGAGCATAAGTCTGAACGCACCAGCTCCAAGGGCTTACTGGCTCTTCATGCCTTTCTTATAGGAAACAAGTCTCTGTGCTTCTTTCCTAAGACACATGTCTCACAAACTTTATCTGGGGAATAAATGGAAAGTAATCCTGAAACCATCTTCCTAGATGTTAGTTGTTTCAGACTTCCAAAATTCATATGGCCAAACCGTATGTGCCACAACCAATTCTCATCACAAATCATTGAACTAAAGTAAGGTAAACTATCACTGTTAATAAGCAGCAGAAACAAATGGTTTTGTGACATTTTTACCTTTGCTATTAGCCCCTTTTGTGCACTATTGATGGTGCAAATTCCTTCATGGATCTGTATGTCATATCCTTTATCTGAAAGCTGTCCCACACTCAATAAGTTTTTGTGGAGATTTAGGAAAAACAGTACATCTGAGATGGCATTCTGGGACCCGTCCTTCAAGGTGATAGAGATTTTACCTTTCCCCATCACTGGCACCGTTGTGTCATTCCCAAACTATATCGATGAAGTAAATGATTCATCTAACAGAGTGAACATCTCCTTCTCACCACACATATGGTTGCTGCAGCCCAAATCCTGAAACCAGTTGTTCTTGGCTCCATCTTCTGCCGTGTTGCATGCTTGTAATAATGTTTCTGAACCATTTTCTGCAACATTTGCTTGTAAATCTTGCTTTCTAGATCTGTACTCAGCTCTATAATGACCAAATTTTTTGCAATTAAAACACTGAACCTGAGATTTATTTCTCTGATTAGTGCTGTTGTTGCTGTTACCCCCTCTGCCTATTCCCTGGCTAGAACTGGAAGCACCTCCTTTTTTGTTTTGCGAGTTCTGACCCCACTGTCTAGACTAAGAATTCCTCTGAGTCTCGTCTTTGTCTTTCTTAAGACTTAACTGGCTTTGTAAAGCCTTATCCACCTCAATTTCAGACTTCTCATCCAAACGTTGTTCATGGGCTTGGAGTGAGCCCATTAACTCATCTAACGCCATCATCTCCAGATCCTTAGACTCTTCAATAGCAGTTACCTTGTACTCAAACTTTGAATTTAGTGTTCGGAGAATCTTCTCCATAATCTGAACATCTGAAATTTTCTTACTATTGGACTTCATCTGATTAACAAGAACCAATGTCCGTGAGAAATAATCTGTCACCTTTTCTGTTTTCGTCATTTGGAAAAGCTCTAACTACCTTCTCATAGTCTGCAAGCGAACCTTTTTCACTTTTTCAACTCCTCTATATGTATTCATCTAAATATCCCATGCTCCTTTTGCTGAAGTTGCATGTGCGATTTTCTCAAAAATCAACGAATCCAGCGACTGGTTGATGTATAACCTCGCCTTCAAATCCTTCTGAGTTGTTGCAGCATCTACTGGCCCAACAATATCATCTGAAACAACATTCCACAACTTTTGGTATTCGAACAAAAGTTGCATCTAGACCCTCCAATACTTAAAATTTGTCTTTCCATCATATTTCGGTATTTGGGACTGGATTGTATTATTTATATTGTTGAAGGTAGCTATTTAAAATTTGCCAAATAGGGGTACTATTTGCAAATTTACTAGAGAGGGGTGCTACTTGTAATTTGCCACACTAGGCACGTGAACTGAAGACAAAAGCCAGAGAACACGCCTCTGCTTCTCTCTGTTTCACTTTCAAATTACTATTTAAAAAAAATGCCGTAAATCAAATTACGGCAACACACTCAGAATTCACCAAAGCAATGGCCACTTTAGAGTCGCTGATAATATAGATCTCTCTCCCGAAGAGAGACAAAGAAAGAACACATAAGGAGGCGGTTTTATGAATTGTTAAGAGTTCAGTTGAGTTCGAGTCCAAAGTTCCAACAAAAGATGAAAAGAGGCCCAACACCTTGCCTGAATTGTCCCTCAAAACACACCAGCTATATAATTGAACTTGTATCTCCTAAAGGCTTGATGATGACGAAAATAGCTAGATATAAATTAGCTGGTTTAATTGGTACAGTTGTTGTCATTACATAAAGGTTTCTCGTGAAATCTTACTCATCATCAAATGTGTACGGGATCATGTATGAAGGCTAACACGAAATATGTTTTATCGGATCAATCTAGATCAAGCACTAGATAATATTACTGACTGCGTTGCAGTCAACTCAACTGAGGATTATTATACAAGTATAATTTATATTTGAAATTATTAAAAATTTTAACTTCTTATAGAAAAAAAAGTAATTATTAAAAATTGCCATCCACCTTATCAATACCAATTTCATACAACACTGATCATATATATATATATATATATAAAGGAGCGAAATCGTATAGTTAGGCTAACTTCACAATTATTGCCGAATTTATGAAAAATATCTGCCCTAAAGGAATAATTTTATTAATATTTTGAATGAAAAGATTAGCTAAAAAGTCGGTAGAATAATGCTTAAATAAATAACAAATCGATGCCAATTAGAACTCCTGATTATATCAATATAAAGAAAATATCTAAATCGACTAAAATGACAAATTTGAATCTTTGACATCCTTTGGAAAAAAATGTGAAAATGGAGCCTTAATATAGGAAAATTTTCAAGTCAGTGCGTCCTGATATAACCCCTTAGATTTACATGTTTTGACTACTCACATGCAATGCACTGATGAAATTATATCATGACGCATTGAAGAGAAAAGAACTGTTAATATATATATATGAAAATTTTCAAGTCATTGCGTCCTGATATAACTCTATCAGTGCGTTGGATGTGGACCATTAGATTTACATGCTTTGACTCAAAGTGTATGCACTTATCAAAACTTCTCCATAATTTATGGTCCACATGCAACGAACTGATGGAGTTATATATCAGGACGTACTGAGGAGAAAAGAACTGTTAAACTTTGTTCTTGCTGTATGAATAATAAAAAGGTGTACAGAGAATAGTTAAGCTAATTTAAACTAAAGAAATATGCAAGAGTGAGAAGTTAGGCTGCTATGATCTTTATCCTTTCTATATCAACATCACATACAATCACAGAAGACTCTCTGAACACACGACAACATGGCTTCTCAATACACCATAAAAAACTTACTCCAGGATTCCACCTAGGACCATAGGTGATAAATCACTGCACATGCAGTTTGAATCGCGTCAACTGAATTGATTATATCAAACAAGCAATAGTTGCTAGCTAAAAATATAAGAATCAAGTCAAGTTTAATTTCTGGTTGGATCCTAATCTTTAAAAATTAACTATCCTTAAGATATTATTATGTTGAATTGGATTTTGATTATTCTAAGATATAGAATTTTATTGCTAGTTAATTGGAAGTGGAATACATATATTATCATATCTCATATGCTACTCTTTCATAATGGATATAAAGGCCAATCTTTATTGAGTTATCCCAGTCAAGCTGGGACCGTGTATCAAAAAAGTAAATCCTACATCACTTCACAAGTGCCACATGTCTGATTTGTGTTTATCCAAAACAGATTTTTTGACTCACCGACTTGAAATAACATAACAAGGATTTGGGCCGGCCAACTCGTCCAATCTTTCGGGAAACGATTCTCCTGCGCATTGACCATGGTCAATATGTTAAAAAAATGCTCACTATCGATCCTGCCCTTATCAGCTTTAAGATACTTAAAAGATTAACAGGGTTTAGTTAGTATCATGATTTTGAAAAATCAGAACCCAGTTCTGCAAATAGAACAAGCCTATTTGTGTGTAACTAAAAGACGTGCGTAGATAAACGATTTTAGATGGTCAATGTATTTAAAAATTAAAATGTAACGGTCCTGGCTGCAGACTGCCATGGGTAGTCTGGTTTTTTATGTCTTTTATTTCCTGTTTCTGTACTGTTCCCTAAAAAAAAAGAAAAAAATGTAACGTATACATTTTGTTAAAATCACTGATTAGATCATGACTGCTAGTCTGCTAGCATATATAGTGAGAGAAAGAGAGTGAGGAGGTTTTAGGTAGGAGATTTTCACGCGTTTTTTTTTTTTTTTTTTGGATCAACTTTGTAATGTTACTACAATATCAATTTCAAAATAAAAAATAAATAAATAATACAAAGATCCTGCGTTTTATAATAATTATAATTATATATTTGGTAGTTTCAAATGTGGACGGAATCTATATTATAAACGTTACATAACCCTATTCTATAATGTTACGGTTTGCCCATGTGACCATGTCTATGGTTTTATGTGTTGGTGGAATGGGAATGTTGAGGTCACTTGTGGTGCACCTCTGAGAGAGATTGTAACACTCTAAAAAACGGAGAAGCTTTTCTTTATTTCTCTCTTGAAATTTTCTTACACCACTCCACTGATTTTACAACATAATCTGAGTCCCTTTATATAGGGAACTGAGATGAGATTAAAGACAAACAAAATAAATGCAAAAACAGCAAATTCAAACTGAAGTTGGGAGATGGCAGTTGGGAAGAAGGGAGTTGGGAGATGGTGGTTGGTGAGTTTGGACGGTGGAGGAGAGTCAACAATGTTGGCTTCTAGAAGTGGTTTTGCTGGAGGGTGGCTGACTTGTGGCAAGTTTAACATTCAACATCCCCCCTTAAACTTGACTCTCCATGCTTCGTCATACCAAGCATTGTCTTTAGTCTTTCAAACACATCATGTTTGAGCGGCTTGGTGAAAATATCAGCAGCTTGATCATATGTCCTGCAAGAGACTAGTTCCACCTCTTTATTCTTCACATGCTCTCTGATGAAATGATACCGCGTATCAATATGTTTGCTTCTTTCATGGAATACTGGATTCTTTGCTAGTGCAATCGCTGACTGATTGTCAATGTAGACCTCTGTGGGATTAACTTGTGGAAATCCCAAGTACTGCAACACATTCCTGATCCAGATACCATGACAAACAGCTGAGCAGGCAGCAACATACTCAGCTTCACATGATGACAATGTCACAATGGCTTGCTTTTTGGATGACCATGTGAACGCTGTATCTCCCATAAAATACGTAAAACCTGTGGTGCTTTTACGTTCATCTAGATCTCTTCCCCAATCACTATCTGAATAGCCAATCAACCTGCAATCTTCACATCTGGTATATAAAATACCATCATTAAGAGTACCTTTTATGTACCTGAGTATCCTCTTTGCTGCATTCAGGTGAGACTGGTCAGGAGTCTCCATGTATCTGCTGACTAGTCCAACTCCATAGAGTATATCTGGCCTGGTACACGTCAAGTATCTCAGGCTTCCAACCAAGCTCTTGAAATAGGTTGGATCAACATCTCCCTTTTCATTCTTTCTTAACTCTAATCCTGTTTCTACTGGAGTTGTGACAGGATTGCATTTTTCCATACCAAATCTTTTCAGAATTTCTTTTGCATAGATACTCTGAGAGATGAAGATACCTTTTTCGCTTTGCACAACTTCAATACCGAGAAAATGAGCCATTAGACCAATGTCAGTCATCTCAAATTCTTTCACCATCCTCCTCTTGAAATCTTCAAACATGGCTGGATTGTTGCCGGTGAAGATCAAGTCATCAACGTATAGGCATGCATATAACAAGCTTCCGTCAATCTCCTTTTTCATATATAGTGCATGCTCATACGGGCATTTCTCAAATCTGTTCTTTTGGAAGTAATCATCAATCCTCATATTCCATGCACGAGGCGCTTGCTTCAAACCATATAAGGCTTTCTTCAGTCTGCACACTTTATCTTCTTTTCCTTTCTTCACATATCCAGGTGGTTGTTCCACATAGATTTCTTCTTCAAGAAAGCCATTCAGGAATGCTGACTTTACGTCAAGTTGGTAGATTTTCCAACTTTTCTGGGCTGCTAATGATATTAGCAATCTGATGGTCTCTAGTCTGGCAACTGGCGCAAAGACTTCTCCGTAGTCAACTCCTTCCTTTTGTTTATAGCCTTTTGCTACAAGTCTTGCCTTGTATCTCTGGACTTCTCCTTTCGCATTCCTTTTGGTTTTGTAGACCCATTTCACTCCATAGCTTTCCTGCCTTTTGGGAGATTAGTCAACTCCCACGTCTTGTTCTTCTCAATGGATCGAATCTCATCATCCATTGCACTTCTCCATTTTCCTTCTTGGTTAGCCTCTTCAAAGCTAACTGGATCACTTGTCATCAGCAGACAATACAGAGTAAGATCTTCTTCCACCTGTTCTGTATATTCATACAGATCTTCTAGACTGCGTGTTCCTCTAGGCCTCATATCTGAGAAATCACGATCAATTGATAATGGAGTGTCATACCTTTGTGGTGAAGGGGAACCACGTTGAGGTGTTTGCTGATCTCTGGGTGTTTGTGTCTCTGTAGCCACTTCTCTTGTCTCTTCTTCAGGTATCAACTCCGCGCTTCTGGAAGCTTTAGTTTGATCCCAATTCCAGGATTCATTTTCTTCAAAAATGACATCTCTGCTGAAGATTACTTTCTTGGTGGTGGGGTTATATAGCCGATAACCCATAGTTCTGTCACCGTATCCAACAAGGATACACTTCTCTCCTTTATCTTCAAGCTTGGTTCTTCTCGCTTCTGGGACTTTGATGTAGGCAATAGAGCCAAAAACTCTAAGGTGGCTGACACTTGGTTTGTGAGTGCTCCATGCTTCGTGCGGTGTCTTTGTATCAAGACTCTTCGTAGGACATCTGTTTTGTAGATATACCGCACACAAGACTGCTTCAGCCCAAAAACTTTTAGGCATGTTTTTATCCTTTAACATGCTTCTGGCCATGTTAAGGATTGTTCGATTCTTCCTTTCAGCTACACCGTTTAACTGAGGAGTATAAGCTGGTGTAAACTGATGTCTGATTCCTTGTTGCTTTAGGAACTCCTGGAAAGCACCTGCAGTGTATTCTCCACCTTGATCTGATCTCAATGCTTTGATATGATAGCCACTTTGCTTCTCCACAAGAGTTTTGAACTCTTTGAAGTAGCCAAACACTTCAGACTTCCTTTTCAGAAAATAGACCCAAGTCTTCCTGCTGTAGTCGTCAATGAATGTAAGGAAGTATTGATTCTGTCCATTTGATACTGGCGTCAATGGACCACACACATCTGTGTGAACGAGCTCAAGTGGCATGGTTGCTCTCCAATTTGCCTCCTTTCCGAAGCTATTTCTGTGTTGTTTGCTAAGAACACAGCTTTCACACATCTCATTTGGGTGATGGATATTTGGCAATCCTTTCACCATCTTCTTACTTCCCAGTTGCTTTAAACTTTCAAAATTGAGATGTCCATACCTGAGATGCCACAACCAGTCTTTGTTGTTGATGATGGCTGTCAGACACTTTGGCATATCATGATGAATTGCGAGAGGAAACATCCTATTCTTCGTCATCTGGACTCGAGTAACCAGCTTTCCTCGAGCATCTGTGATGGTGAGTTGCATATTTTGAAGACTAATGTGATAGCCTTTCTCCAAGAGTTGTCCGAGACTTAGGATGTTTGTCTTCATGTCTGGAACATAATAAACATTGGAGATGAAAGCATGATCTCCATTCTTCTGCTTTATCATGACATCTCCTCTTCCTTGGACAGAGATTTTAGAGAGGTCACCAAATGAGATTTCTCCATGAACTTTCTCATCAAGTTCAGTGAACAAGTCTTTTCTGCCAGTCATATGGTTGCTGGCTCCAGAGTCAAGAAACCACACATCTTGATTTTGATAGGTTGAGTTGTGTGCCATTAGCATCAACGATTCTCCTTCAACCTGCTCTTTCTCTGCAAAGTTAGAACTTTCATTTACTTCATTTGGGATACCTCTGCACTCGTTGCTATAGTGCCCATATTTGTGGCAATTATAGCATTGAACGTTTCTTTTGTCAACGTTCGGACGGTAGTTGTAACCGCCTCTTCTTCCTCGTCCTCGTCCTCGTCCTCGTGAGACATGGTTTTGTTGTCCACGTCCTCCTCTACTTGCGTCTCTTCCTCCTCTGCCTCTACCTTTGGTTTCAGCATTTCCAGAACCTCTTCCACGAGATCCTCTACCTCGTTCTCTTCCTTGTTGTGAGGTCCCCCCTTGCTCATATCTTTTTTCATTGAGGGATAACTTTGACTGGAGAGCTTGCTCCAATACTCTGTCGTCACTTCTTCTTGTGACTTTCTGCTCATGGGCTTGCAATGAACCCACCAGTTCTTCTACAGACATCGTCTCCAGATCTTTTGTTTCTTCCAGGGCCACCACTATAAAGTCAAACTTTGGATCCAATGATCGCAAAATTTTCTCCGAAATTCTCATGTCTTCGAGATTTTCTCCATTTCTTCTTAGCTGATTTGCAACAACCATGACTCGTGTATAGAACTCTGCAATGGATTCATTAGATTTCATTCGTAAAGATTCGAACTCACCTCGTAGAGTTTGAAGACGGATCCTTTTCACTTTGTCAGCACCTTTGTAGGTCTTGTGAAGGGTGTCCCAGACTTCTTTCGATGACTTGGAGGAAGCTATAAGCTCGAACGTGGGTTCGTCTAGTCCTTGATAGATTATGGACTTTGCTTTACAATCCTTCTTTCGATCGGCTCTGAGAGTTGTTGTCTGAGCTTCTGTCATGGTTCCTTCAGCTTCTTTGGATGCGGGTTCTGTGTATCCATCTTCCACAATGTCCATAACATCTTGAGAACCTAGTAGGGCTCTCATTTGTATGCACCAATTGTCATAGTTGTCTTTGGTGAGTTTCGGGATGACAACTTGCGCGTTTCCGTTGGCCATCGAGTTTGAACTACTTAGAACACTGATCTGGAGTCTGAATTTGCAAAAACTGAGTGCACGGTTGCGTCCGGAATGGTCTAAAACCTTGGAAAACAGTCCGGGTTTGTCAAAAAACGAGTTCGGAAGTGTCTGAAACGGGCGGTCAAACTTTGTGACAAAAGTCAACCAAGATAACGGAATATTCCTTTTCTGACGGAATATTCTAGACGGACTAACGGCGTTAGTGACGTCAGCAGCACTCACGGACCGGGTCGGATACCGGGTCGGATCAGGTGACGGGTCGGATCGGTTTGGGTCGGACTTCGGGTCAGGTTACGGGTCGGACTTCGGGTCGGACCCTGAAAATCGGGCGAGGAAGACAACCGGCGCGTGACGGTGACGCTCCGGACTTCTGGCTGCGCGTGGACGGCGCGTGGGTACACTCTCCAACTTCAGAAGGCGCGTGAAACCTCTCTTTAACTCCGATTTCGATGAAATTTTCACCGATGCACTCCTTGAGACGATTAGAACACACTGGTATGCTCAAATTTATATTTTGAGCACTTTGATTTCTGGGCGAATTTGGTTTTGGCCTCTGTTCTTCAAGTTTCCGGCTCTCCTGGGCTCTGATACCACTGTTGGTGGAATGGGAATGTTGAGGTCACTTGTGGTGCACCTCTGAGAGAGATTGTAACACTCTAAAAAACGGAGAAGCTTTTCTTTATTTCTCTCTTGAAATTTTCTTACACCACTCCACTGATTTTACAACATAATCTGAGTCCCTTTATATAGGGAACTGAGATGAGATTAAAGACAAACAAAATAAATGCAAAAACAGCAAATTCAAACTGAAGTTGGGAGATGGCAGTTGGGAAGAAGGGAGTTGGGAGATGGTGGTTGGTGAGTTTGGACGGTGGAGGAGAGTCAACAATGTTGGCTTCTAGAAGTGGTTTTGCTGGAGGGTGGCTGACTTGTGGCAAGTTTAACATTCAACATTATGCCCTTTTAGAAAATGTTTAAATAACGGGTGTAAAAGTTAGGCCATGCCGCCATGGCCCATGAATGCTTTATTCTTACTATATAAATAAACAATGCTACACTCATATCAACATAACAACCACCCACAGAAGACTCAATTCTAGCCCTTCCCTTGAACACCCAATTAACCACACTATGACTAGGTTTGTAGATAAAGGATGCAGTAAAAATTTGCATAGGACGACCAAAGTCGATAAGCCTCATCCCAATTTGCCGTCCAACGAGAAGCAATTGGATGGTATCTTTAGGCGGTTTGACACGAACCACGATGGCTGCCTTAGCCAGCAAGAGCTCACGGACGCCTTCCACAGCCTGGGATCGCGTTTCCCGTCATATCGAGCTTGGAGAGCCCTGCACCATGCGGATGCAAATAAAGATGGATTTGTAAGCGAGAACGAGTTTCAACAACTCGTGAAGTATGCTGTGAAATATGGTTTTCTTTTACCAAATTAGTTGAGTTTACTTGTATTTAGTTAATATATAGCTAGTTAGAGTATTATATGGTCTTTGGTCTTTGTATCTAACTTTTTTTCCTTTTTATAAAAGTACTTCCTCAGGAGTGAATATCTATATATGCTCCTTGCTTGCTTTTAGCAGAAGTCATCAAAACTGCTCTTTAAGCTTTGGAGATTTTCTTTGTTGAGATTGATCATCACCTTGCATTTACAAATTACCCTTTTTTATCTTTTAATTTTATAACTTCAAGAATTACTTAAATTAACATAAATAATTTCAAAATCATAAAGTTCATTATGAAGAAATTAATATAAAATTTAAAATTTAAAACTAATTTAAACCAGTCTTACATTTATTAAAAGGGTTCGATCAACTTAGTTTTTAGTCCTTAAATTTCAATTGTCTACAAAAATCAAAAATAAATTTAAAAAAAAAAAAAAATTAACATCCCATGTAACCATAGGGTGCAACTAAATCCTTCTTCTTATTAAAAGTATTATTCCAAAAACACATGAATATTATATATATAAAACATATGAATTAAACTCCATCTATACTTTTTAAAATACAAGTAGTTGTAGCTACTAATATCACTATTGTTTTTCAAAATATATTTTGCATATTCTGTATATGTACCTTCTTAAATCTTAAACTTATTAGCTATAATTTCTCTTTTTCATTTATTATTCATTTTAAAAAATAACAATAAAATGCTACAAAAAAGAACATGATATATACCATCTAACTCATTTTCTTGACGTTTGTTCAATTTAATTTGTTATATATCTTGACATCTTATCATTTAGGATCTAGTTACTATATAATTATTTATACAATATCAATTGTTATAAGATGATATTGTTATAAGAAAGATAAGATTGGTATAGTGGTATACCCCGCTATCTATACTGTTGAGTTTATTTATATTTTTCTTTTTTAAATTCTGAATTAATTATAATAGTTAAATTTAACTATTATAATTTGAGATTCAAAACAGTAGAACTTGATCACTCAAATCTATAACCTCGTTAATTTAGATATAGAATCATACCAGTGGGCCGAAAGATTAGTATATCTATAGTTAATGGATAATTATAAGAGAGACTATATATATATTTTTCTATTTGTTTTTAATTTTTTAAACCCTTAATTTTATGAACCATTTGGATTATAATCTAATGGTTCATATCCACTTCTGTAAATTGTATAATAGCATAACTGTTAAGTGTAATTTAGGAGAACAAGAAATAGAAGAATCGGTGAAGGAGAGAGACAGAAGAAAGAGAAGGACAAAAGGGATTTAGGATAATTATTCTCGACATCTTAATTGAATTCAAAACAGGACCTTTATAGGTCTTACAACCGGCTAACAAAAGCATAAAAATAGGACTCGCTACCAGATAAATACTGAAGTCGTGGTGGGCTTCTAGCATCCACTTCCAACCTCCATTACCTATTTGATTTAATCAAATAACAAAACAAAAATAACAATATTCCCAAGCAGCACATGAAACACGATAGCAGTATGTGTATGTAATCCATGCGCGCCAAGACACACAAGTTAATGTGAGATCAATGTTTTGATCTCACATTGATTAAGTATAGGAATAATCAATCGTATATAACTCATTGGGCACCCTCTGCTTACAAGCCGGTTTTGAGGATGAGTTCTACCCAATGAATTCATTTCAAGTGGTATCAAAGCTGGCACCATGCTGAACAGTGGGTTCATCATGGACGGGGCGACCTAGGGAGGGCTGCTACCCGTAAGAGCGGGATACGTGAAGTCACCCAGCTGGGAGAGCTGGGCGCCGTGGATGACGGCTATGGAAGCGTTGTGGAATGTTATGATCTCACATTGATTAAGTATGAGATTAATCAATAGTATATAACTCATTGGGCACCCTTTGCTTACAAGCCTGTTTTTACCCAATGAATTCATATCTCATTAACCTCGAGCTAACAATATTTGAGTGAGAGATATAATCTTAAAATGCACCAAATTCAAATCCCGTGTGCAAGCCTCGAGCTAACAATATTTGAGTGAGAGATATAATCTTAATTCCGAAATTTAAAAACAGAGTCTAATATAATTATTTTTTTTTTGACAAAAAGTTCTTTCATTTATAAATTATATATTAATACAGCGTGGAAATTGTGGAAAGTGTCACATTTTCCAACTCATTTGGTGACTCTATGACCGGTTTAATAACTTAATTTTAAAAGATACATATTATGGTGAACTACCAAAATTGCCCTTAGATAATCATTTATGTTATTCAATTTGTACTTTTCTCTCTCCACACTTCCAACAAAAACAATAACTAGGTTACTCTCTCTCTCTCTCTCTCTCTCTCTCTCTCTCTCTCTCTCTCTCAATACAAATAGAAGTTCAACATCCAAACAACTGGACGTGCTTCATTACAACAAGGTAATATTTCTTGCAAATACTTCTTTTCATTTGTTCACATTTTCATTGTGAGAATTGTGGATCTCCGAGACTTTGTCACCTTTTTCCGAGCTTTTTAAAGTAGTATCCTAGTTTTCTAAAATGATCTCCGAGCATTTTCATGTCATCTCCGAGCCTTTTTAAAAATCACTAATTGAGTCTTTTTATGTCTTCTCTGAGCTTTTTAATATCATCTCCGAGACTTTTCAAAAATCACTAATCGAGCCTTTTGAAGTCTTCTCCGAGCTTTTCCATGTCTTCTTCGAGCTTTTCCATGTCTTCTTCGAGCTTTTTCATGTCTTATCCGAGCCTTTTCATATCATCTCTGAGATTTTTCAAAAATCACTAATCGAGGATTTTCATGTCTTCTCCTCATACCATCTCTGAGATTTTTCAAAAATCACTAATCGAGCCTTTTCAAGTCTTCTCCGAGACTTTTCAAAAATCACTAATCGAGGCTTTTCATGTCTTTTCCGAGCTTTTTCATGTCTTCTCCGAGCCTTTTCATATCATCTCCGAGACTTTTCAAAAATCACTAATCGAGCCTTTTGAAGTCTTCTCCAAGCTTTTTCATGTCTTATTTGAGCCTTTTCATATCATCTCCGAGATTTTTCAAAAATCACTAATCGAGCATTTTCAAGTCTTCTCCGAGCCTTTTCATGTCTTCTCCGAGCTTTTTCATATCATCTCCGAGACTTTTCAAAAATCACTAATTGAGCTTTTTCAAGTCTTCTCCGAGTGTTTTCAAGTCTTCTCCGAGCCTTTTTATGTCTTCTCCGAGACTTTTCAAAAATCACTAATCAAGCCTTTTCAAGGCTTCTCCGAGCCTTTTCATGTTTTCTCCGAGAGTTTTTAAAGAATCACTAATCGAGCCTTTTCAGGTCTTCTCCGAGACTTTTTATTGAATTACTAATCGAGCCTTTTAAAGTCTTTTTTGAGACCAAAAATGTCTTCTTCGAGACTTTCATGTATTCTCCGAGCCTTTTAAATATCCTCACCCGAGCCTTTGTAAATGTAATTTGTGAAAATATTTTGTACTCCTCAGTTTTTATTAATAATTTTGATTAATTTGACAGCATCATGAATCTGGTTAGAATAATAATATCTTACAACGGTCGATGGGAGCAACTACCCGTCAGAAGTCAAAGGTTTGTTGGATCCGATAACCAGGGAATGTATGTGTCAAAGAATATGACTTACGAAGAATTGGTGACGATCGTGCATACCATTGTGAAGTATGATGTAAACAAAATCAATATTGATCTGACATCAATATTAGTCGTTCCTTGCAGTACATGTCGTACATTTATAAGAAATAACGATGATGCTCAGTTTATGCTAGGGGAAGATCGGGTGATACCTCAAGTATGTGTAAGTCTAACTCAGAGGATAGCTGGAGATATGATAGAGAATGATATTCCTCCTCCTGAAAATACCCAACAATTTGGATCCTTTAGCGGTAGCAACCAAGTGTATCCCCAAATGAGTGTCACCGAAAGTGGGGAAAACAGGTGTGGTGTCCCACCGGTAGCGGTTTACCAAGTAGTTGAACCTCAATTTGGCGATGTGTTTAGTTGTCGAATTGAGCAGTACAATGAGATGAACAATTACTCGAACCATGAGATGGATAATGAGGCAAATAATAAACAGGTAGATGATCTAGAAAATGTGGATGAAGAGCCTACACAAATTCAAACACAAGGAAGACATGTACAAGGAGTTAGTTGCACTGTACCAAATATGCCTGGTACTTCTGAGATCCGACATAATATAACTGTATCTGATTCTGATAATTCGATAACGTGGGTTATTCCCGGAGCAGATTCATACTCGTTTGGTATTGGTAGAAGCAGCACTTTGGCAACGCAAGAACCTACAAGCATGATTTATAAAGGTCAATTTTTCCCGAGTAAAAAGGATTTGAAGAGGCTAGTTGACCTTTTTTCAATGTGGGAGAACTTTGAATGAAAGGTGAAAAGGTCTAATAAGATAACGTTACATCTAGTTTTCATTATTGATGACTGTACGTGGAAATTAAGAGCGGTGAAAAGAGATGAAGGGACTTACTTCAAAGTCAGAAGTTTTGTCAACCAACACAGTTGTCCTTTAGAGGAGGTTCACCGTCGCCACCGACAAGCTAGTGCAGTCATAATCAGAGAAGTCATTGAATCTAGACTTCAACAACATGATGGTCGTCTCATGCATCCGAAGGACATAATAGCCGATATGAAAACAATGTATGGCATCCAAGTCATGTACAGTAAGGCACATGATGCCTTGCAATATGCATTGTCATTGACCTATGGAATGCATGAAGAAAGTTTTAAACTGTTACCATATTTTGCGTACGTTTTGGAACAGCAAAATCCTGGCACAATCACCGACTTACATGCGCAGACGATGATACATTCATCTACATTTTCATGTCGTTAGGGTCCTCAATTAGAGGTTTCCGGAGGTATATGCGTCATGTGATTTCAGTTGATGGTACCCATTTGAAGGGAAGATTCAGGGGTACAATGTTTGTTTCAACTGCACAAGATGGAAACGAACATGTGTATCCAATTGCTTTTGGGTACGGTGACTCAAGAAACAACCTTTCATGGGAGTGGTTTTTGGAATACTTGAGGGGTGCCCTTGGTTATATAGATGATCTGGTTTTCATTTCTGATCGCCATGCAAGCATTGAAGTGGGGATTTCTAAAATGTTACCTTATGCAACCCATACTATATATTGCTTGCATTTTGGTGAAAATATGAAGAAGCAATTCCATAGAAAGGATGTTGCCGACATAATGGATTCAACAGCTAGGATGTACAATGAATTCAATTATAACAGGCACATGGAGGAGTTACGTAGGCTGTATAAAGGTGCAATCGATTATGCCATTGTTGCCGGTCTACACAAGTGATCTCGCGTACACTATCCCCAAAGAAGGTACAGGCTAATGACCACAAATGTTGCAGAGTGCATAAACTCATGCCTAAAATTCGCACGGCAACTGCCAATGATGACACTAGCGGAGTTCATTAGGAATATGCTATAAAAGTGGTTTCACGACCATCATGCAGCTGCACGGTCCATGTGTCATCAATTGACCGATGCAGCACATCTTGTGATCCTAAAACGTGTCGATAATTGCAATTATATGACCGTAAATCTGGTTGACTGGAATATATTCTCCGTCAAATTGAAGGGAAACCAGTGGACGGTTAACTTACACTTGAAGACTTGCACATGCAACAAATTCTAAATGGACCATTTCCTATGTTCTCATGCACTCGTAGTGGCAAGGTACATGAGATGTTACAGTTAACGATTTATATTACCCACAAATGTGAATCTCATTGTTTTCATTGTTGTAGAGAGCGAAAATTGGATTTCACATCTCTGTGTGCTGACTACTACAAGAGAGAGACACTTATCGATGCATACTCGGTTCCTATTATGCCTATTGGCCATCCTTCTTCATACGTAGTGCTATCCGATATTGCATCTCGGGTGGTTTTAAATCCAAAGTCAAAGAGACAATCAGGTCACCCGATAGAGGGTCGACATGCCTGGTCTTCGGAGAGAACAACCACGCAGTCGTGTAGAAGATGTGGACAATCAGGACATAATAACAGGCGGTGCTCCAACCCTCCGATGGTTAATAAAGATCCCAGCATAAGTGTTCCCGATGAATACCGTCGCAAGTGCGGCATCTGTCATTCAATTGGACACAACAAACAAACGTGCCATGAAAAGGACTCTACCGTGGAATGAATGGAGCTGTTGAGGAAGGCGATCAAACATAACAAGGCAGTACAAAAGAAAGATGAATTGCCACCAGAAAAGCTTGTGATTGCTAATGTGGGACGGCAAGATGCTAGGAAGCACCTTGAGGAACATGTCTCAAACTTGATGTCTTCCAACATCGTTCAGACGTTGGGAACCATGCTCGATACAGTTGTGTTATGAGACCGTTGGTTATTATGGTTTTTTATGTTGAACTATTATGATATATTTATTGGTTGTTCGTTTAATGTCATACTGGATCCTTTGTTATAGTGTCTACAATTCATTGTATTGTTTATGGATTTCAATATATCAAATGTGTGTTCAAGTGTTAATTGCAAACAACTAAAATTTTTTTTAAAAATAATTTCATTTTATTACTCAAATGTTATGTACATCAACTAAATCACTAACTGGAAGACCAATCCTTCAAGTTACAAAAAACCTCCACGACCATCTTCTCTCGGATGGTGCCCATATCGTTTTCTGACCAGTCGAATGTATCCTTGTTCGCCGCCTGGTACTCTATCAATCTCAAAGTATGGGCACCACAGTTACCACTGCAATTCACCACATAAACAACCGTTATAATTGAATGTTATTAAAACAAATGGGGATAGAATAAGATCTTAAAATAGTCATACGTTCTATCCTGTTGGGGCACACGGTCTCCAGACACAATGATGAGTGGAAATGCCCTATTCTGCAATGTGTACGTCATATCGCCCCTCCGTCTACGACTATTAAATTCCACCGCATGCAGAATCGAAGGTAAAAAATATCGTAAGCAAGCAAGCTGCGTTTTCCTACGGCGAAATGGTACCTCCTGTCTGAACGGGTCTATCAGGTAAATAGTCCCTGTTGTGAGGTCGACGCTGGCTAGTGCCCAATGCGTACGTCTAAGGTTGCAAGTAATCAAAACCTGTATGCATTTCAACAAAGTGTTATCAGTGTGAAATTTATTTTAAATTATAATTCAAACAATGTAAAATAAACACTCACCACGTCAACTTCGTTCCATGGTTTGGTTCCTACTGGGACCAATCCACGTACCACCATCAGGTCATCAGCGGACCACTGATGCTTTAATAAAGACCAACTGCGGCGGGGTTTGTCGGCCCCATTTCCCATCAATCTCTCCTAGTCATTCAATAACCATGACTGTACAAAGAAAATTTATAAAACGTTAGCTAAAAGATGAACGAAACACATAAATAGGGGTTCGAAAACCGTACAATTTAAACACTTACATAGAACTGTGAATCTAGTATGTTGATCCTTGGACTGTAGACAGTGGAGTATGATCTCTGATACTTCCGCAGAATATGCAAGTACGCGTCCATGTGCTGACAATTTCAACATTTTGTATTGTTAGCATTCTACTATTTCAGAAACATCTTATACACAATGTTTAGGTAAGGACTATATTATATCCTCCAACTCCATGATGTTGGTTTGAAACCGATGGAACCAAGGGACACAAACTAGCTCGAGTAGATCCATATCACGCCTGCATAATTGTTGAAGAAGTTAGATAAGAAAGTAGTTTTACTTAGGAGGTTCAAAATACAAAAAAAAAAATTTGTAATATCTACGATTATACTTACAATTCCCCAGTCGAGTTCCTCTTATAGGCTTGGTACGCCTCAAGGTGGTCAGGATCTATCAATGCATGGGGCGCCCATACATGTAGTGGATGTGGCATAATCCTTGGCCTCTTCGGCCGACAGGGGTCAGTGTATGGGGTCCGCTGCTACCAACCTAGCCTGTGAACCTAATCCTGACGTTGAAGGGGTGGGGGAATCCGGTCCAGTTCAGTTCGATCCACTGGATGGGTGTGCTGTAAGAAGGAAATCTATCCTCGTGTATTACCTCCAGAGGTGCGATGTATGGAGGGACTTTGTCCCCGTATATCGCCTACAGGGGTGCGCTGTAAGGAGGAACTATGTCGCCAATGATAGCCTGCAGGTGTAAGCTCTTTGGGTGCGTTGAGATTGGGGATCTCTGTCCCTGTGGAATGAATGAAGAAGTGCTCTGCACTAGGATCGACCGGAGGTTTGTGCTGTAAGGAGGTGCTCTGTATCAGGTTCTGAGAATGAACAGGCTGGTCTGGTAAAAAAACCTGTTGAGGTACCTTTTCTATCTCCATAGGTGATGTATCTGTACCACTAATACCACGAGTAACCTCCTCTTGTGGCGTCACACCAGGCCCTTGCTGATCAGATACTAGCTGTTTAGTAGGTTGTAACTGACTTCTGGTCTGTTGGTGGGAGTCACCTTGATGACTACTTGTCCTCCCACTGGGACTGAAGTCTAGGTGTCCGTCTTCGTCATCGAAGGGTGGGTCATCGAACTGTGTACCTCGAGTACGGGCGTGCGACGTCGAACCCTGAAGCCCCAAAATCAAATCCAGCAACTCCTGATGCTGTTGATCTCGCTTCTCATTACTCTTTCTCACCTCCTCCTGTAACTCACGTAACACATCCATCAGTTCAGTATACCGACGGTCCTGAAAGGATTTCGAAATTGTCAGTACTAAAACCGTTCACTCGATTGAAATTAAATAATACGGTAAAAAGAATTATACGTACCTCTGCTTGCCCTCCAACGCCTTCTTGTGAGTCATCTCCAGTTCGAGAGTCATCTCCAGTTCAAGGCTCTCTAGACAACGTGAATCGAACCTGCCTAGTCCTTGCGGGACAAATATTACGACCGTCCGAGTCAGAACCCTCCGTATCACTGGGTTCGAAAGACGGACCCTCAGTGTCACTGGTTCCAGCAGTTGTATACCATTCAAGGTTCGAGATGAGAATAGGTATATCACCGACATCAGCATTATATAGACTGCCTCCCTGGGAAATGCCCTCGAAGTACCGTTCAGCCCTCGAAGTTCCCGTCGGCACCAATTTCACCCTCGCAAACATCTGAAATTACAGTTAGACCAATGTAATTGTATACATACTAATATTTATGAACATAATATATATATATATATATATATAGATATTTACACTTTCGAGGAAAATGCTATTCAACTTCTCCTCCCTCGGTCGTGTACTCAACTCCCATTTCAGAATTCGGGGGGATAGCTAGATTTCCCTCCGCTTCCCACATCCGCTGTTGTCAAGCTCGGGGATAACATCGAAAGCAAATATCTGCAAAACAGCTAAGAACGATAAGAATCCAATACAATACATCAGTCATATGGAAAAAATTACAAATTTAAAATTCTCATCAACAGGGCGTGCGTTAGACCATATATGTTGTATGTCTTCGTGGTGTGTACGTCAACGCCCTTTCGTCACTGACGTTGTTAAAACCGCCTACGTCGACCATCCAACGCATGCTTGAAACCGTATATAGACCGCATATACACCTGTGTACCCCACGGGAACGCATCAAAAGCGTCTAAGTCCTCGACTAGGCGAAACTGCCATATTGGAACTTTCACTCTCTCGTCCAACCCCATCAATATCCAATTAAGCATATACAATAAGCACAGCTTAACCGCATCGTACTGCTCAGAAAAAATACTAATCCGTAGAGCGGCTTTCAGGTCTGCATACTCAACCTCATCTCGACCCTCAAAGTACCGCTAGTGTATGCCATTCTCTACCATATCATAGGTCGACGTGTTAGGAAGTTCTCCAAACTTCAATCCGGTGATCAGACAAAACTCAACCTTCGAGAACCGAACCGAATGCCTTCCTAACAGAAATCAAATCTCATCTCATCTTTAGGCCCATTGTGATGCAACTCGCGAATAAGCAACCGATGTACAATGCTAGCTGAAAACTTCATCTCACGATACATCCGAAGGAGGTGTCCAAAACACGACTCAGTATACCAATGTCGTTCTTCGACCGCAAGATGTTCATGTACCTTGTTAAGTGTGTTGTCGATATCTGTAAGGTCATCAAAATGGTCATATCGAGTTATTTTCCTTGAGTACCTTTCTTTCTCTGGAGTTTTAAGCGAATCTTTTAGTTGATTCCTCATCTGCATATTGACATAAAATAAATATATCTAGTTAAATAAATTAAATAATATAAAAATGAAAAGTCTCGGACACTATATGAAAAAGCTCGGAAACTATATGAAAATGCTCAAAAACTATATGAAAAGGCTCGGAGACTATAATTCTCAAACACAGCTAAAAAAATTAAAAAACTCGGATTACTGTTCAAAAGGCTCGGACAGTGTATATAAAGGCTCGAAGCTAAAAAAATTTCCAACCAAATCAAACGGCTCGGATTACTTTTTAAAAGTCTCGGACGGTTATTGAAAAGGCTCGAAACCAATGTTAAAAGGCTCGGAGATTCAAAATTTAAAATTTAATTTAAACGGCTCGGATTACTATTTAAAAGCCTCAGATAGTTATTGAAAAGGCTCGAAACAAGTTGTAAAAGGCTCGGAGATTCTAATTCTAGAAACCTATTCATATTCCTTAAAAGGCTCGGATTACTATTTAAAAGTCTCGAACAGTGTTTTAAAAGGCTCGGATCCTATTTTAAAAGTCTCAGAGCCAGTGTGAAAGGCTCGGAGATTCAAATTGCAGAAATTTATTTAAATTGCTTGTAAAAGGCTCGGATTACATATGACAAAGCTCTGAAAAGGCTCGGAAAAGGTTTTAAAAGGCTCGGAGATTCAAATTGCAGAAACCTATTCAAATTGCTCGGAAAATGCTCAGATTACATGTGAAAAAGCTCGGATAAGGTTTTAAAAGGTTCAGAAACCCAGAACTTCATCGTGTTCTATAGAATTTTTTCATAAATTTAAACCCTAACTTAATCAAACATAATCAACAACAAATCAAATCAAACCTAATATACATGTCTAACCAACATCCAACATCAAACGCACATAAAAGTTTCAATAACAAAAACGCATGAGAAAATCAAACTTACCACTGTCAATATCACTTTCTCGTCGACTTCAAGACTGTATCGCCACCGCCGGTAGATTTTCCGTGAGATTTAGTACCGGATTTCTTGCACCCAAGGTCTCTCTTTCCACTGTTCTCTCTCTCTCAACTTTTTTCTTTTGAGACGCAAAATGACAAAAATGAGGGTATTTTTGTCTGGTCACCTAAATAGGTGTCTTTTAAACTTATATTAGTAAACCGGTGACATTCTCACAAAAGCCCCTCCAAATAGTGACAAAAAAATTTTGAACCCTTAATACAACAACGTTTTTTTTTTTTTTTTTTTCCTTACATAAAATATTATACATCGGCAAAACAGAGGTACAAAACATAGGAGCTGATGGGCTGGGGAGCTGGAAGCATGTTAACATAATCTACGGCATTTGCAATCGGCTAAACTACCTAGGCAACACTCGGGTAATATTTAACTCCAGGGACAGCAACTCTTTTGCATATAGTCTTGCAAAAAAGGGGTCGGGCTTGGAGGGGGATAGCCTTATTTGGGATGTCCATTGATCTTTGTGTTTTTGCTTTGTGCGTTTTCCTCCCTTCTTGTTTTTCTGTTGTTTGCTCTGTCTATGTTTTTCTGTTTTGTTTGTTTTGTTTTGGTCTTGTTTGTCTTTGTCTTTGGTGCCTTTGTGTGGCTTCTGGTTGTGTTGGTGGCTTTTGTCCTGTGTTGTTTGCTTCTTGTTTATCTTTTGCCTTTTTGTTTTTTCTATAAAACAGCTGTTCAAAAAAAAAAGGTGAGCTAAGCCCCAAATAATCCCCCCAAACATAAAAATCCCCTTCCCCTTTTAACAAGTATGTCCGTAAAAGAATTCGATACCCTAAAGATAAAAATGACATCTGTATGATTACTCAAAAAAGCATAAATCAAATTGGCATGCTCGATGCTATCAAAACTCTTTACGCAAGAAACCCAAGAGACTGCTGTCTTAGAATCACTAAGGATGATAATTTTTTTACCAGCAAAATTAGGATTCGAAGCACATATTTAAGAGGCTCTATGAATAGCCCAACAACGTTTAAGCTATATAAAAACACTTGTATCTAATCTCCCAATTCCTAGCTAAAGGCTTGATGATGATGGTAAATATAGCTAGGTATATTGCTGGTTAATCGGTAAAGTTTATGTCATTACGGAAGGTGTCTCGTGTTCAAATCTTGCTCATCGTCAAATGTGTACGAGGGTTATTGTACAAGTTTAATTTTGAATATTATAATTTTAAAAAAAAAAACTTAATTATTAAAAATTGACATCCATCATACCAATTTCATAAAACACTGGTCATATATATAACAAAGCGAAATCTAGTTAGGCTAATTTCACAATTATTGCCGAATTCATGAAAAAAAAAAAAATTGCTCTAAAGAACAATTTTATTAATTTTTGAATGAAAAGATTAACTTAAAAGTCGGTAGAACAATGCTTAAGTAATAAATAATAAATATATATGTATATATACATATAAAGTAATTTTCCAGTGAAGACTTTTTATAATGCACACTTTAAGCACCTTTGATGAAATTGCATTAAATATATTGAATCTTGATTTGATTTTTTGTATGAATGATGAAAACACTGAAAAACATTTATGGAAAAAAATTAAAAAAAAAATGGGGTGCAAGAACTAATTTTTTCCGATTTTTTTGAAGATAAAACATTTCAAAATAGGAAAATATAAGAAAAAATAGTTCTCAAATCCAAAAAATTTCCAAACTTTTACCAAATGTGTATTTTAATTTTCTCATGATCCATACAAAAAATAAAATCAAGATTAGGGGTCGTTTGTTTTTTCCACCTAAAACTTAATGGGTCTGAATCATAATTATTAAGTTGTTTTGTTTGTTTTTTTTTTTTTTTTTTAAGTTGTCAAACAATTTAAAAATACCAAAAAACAACTTAAAATAAAAAGTAAAAAATCCTGACTTTTCACTTAATTGTAAATCACTGAATTGCATTAAATGCAATCCAAAATCTTTTTTTCCGATACTATCCTCCATATATAACATTTCTCCAATTTCATCATAATTATATATTGTATAGAAATCTTTATTTTAATATATTTTTTATTTTAAATAGATTTAAAAAAAAAAAAATCATAATCACTTCTCATATTGGTGTTTAATATGAATACTTTAATATGATATTGGGGTGAGTATTTATATATTGTATTTTTAGAGTGTTTTGTGTGAGTTTTCCTACTACTCCTTTTATATTTAAAAAAAAAAACATTTACTTTTCTTGGTAAAAATAAAGTTTATTTGTAATCGAAGAAGAAGATTATGATCATATGTGTTTATATATAATTATTATTTTTAGATTATTTTTATTCTATATTATAAGTATAATTGTTTAACATGAGTATTGATATAAAATTACTTATTTTCAGACAATTTTATTTTTAAAAAACAAACATGTTGACAGTACATTCAGATGTGAGGAAAAAAAAAAAAAACAAACAAACATGTTATTCAGATTCAGGTTTTAGTCACTATTCAGTCTTCAGTAAAATTCAAGACTATTCAATCTTCAGACAAATAAACAAATGACCCCTCAATATATTCCATACAACTTCATCAAATGTGCTTAAAGTGTACATTGTAAAAGCCCTTATTAGAAAATTACTATATATATGTATATATATATATATATTAGTTATGAAGTGAGGTATATCTTATTTTAATTTCGGTAAGCACCTTGATGAAATCACATATATCTTTATGAATTTTGATCTGAATTTTTATCGGATGATAAATTCATTGAAATCTACTTACAAATAAAATTTGAGAATTTTTTAAATACTAGAACTTTTTTTTTAGAATTTTTCTATATTTATCTCAGTTTTATCGATATTTTTATATTTAATAAAATCGGATAACAGCTCTATTGTTTCTATATTATACTACAAACCTTTAACTTCCTGTCAATATCGCATACAGGCTTTCAAAGGAAAAAAAAAAAAAAAAAACCTTTATCCAGACAGATTTTCCTTATCCACCGACTTCAAATATTATAACAAGGATTTGGCCCAACTCGTCCAATCTGTCCGGGCACGATTCTCCTGCGCTCCGACCATTATATTCTTCATATGATTAACATTATAGATTCAGCAACGGTGTCAAATGTATATATATAAATATTATAATATCAAGGTTTTTTTTTTATTTTTATTTTATTTTATTTTATTTTATTTTTTTTTATTTATGGAAAGGAGGATTTAAACCCACAATCTCGTTTTGTAAATGTGAAGAATTTATTATCGAATCAATCTCATCTCGTGTCAAATGTATGTATCTGAAAATTAAAATATTTAAAATACGAGTAGGTATCATATTTTGTTGAAATTATTGACTAGATAAGAACCGCTATAGCATATATATTATATATATAAACTATATATGTACCTCCCTGTAACATATTAAAATGGGCAGGTTGTCCATGTGACCATGTCAATGATTTTAATTATTCTGTCCTTTCAAATTATGTTTAAATAAAAATAAAAAGTGAAAAAGTTAGGCCATGATGCTCTATTCTCAATATATAAACAATGATTTGGTTGCTGCTTTCTCATCAACATAACAAACCACACAGAAGACTCTTCGAGCCTTCCCTTGAACACCTAATTATTAAGCACACTATGACTTGCACTAGGAGTGTAGATAAAGGTTGCAGTAAGGGTTTGCTTAGGACCATAGTCGATAAACCTCCAGTACCAAATTTGCCCTACAACGAGACGCAATTGCATGGTCTCTTCAAGCGCTATGACACGGACCACGATGGCCGCCTTAGCCGGAAAGAGCTCACCAGCGCCTTCCACAGCCTTGGTTCGATTTTCCCGGGTTGGCGAGCTTGGCGAGCCCTGCACCATGCGGATGCAAATAAAGATGGTTATGTAAGCGAGAACGAGTTTCAACAGCTTGTGAATTATGCTGTGAAAAGTGGTTTTCTTTTACAATGACCATTTTAATTAATTGTATATAGCTAGAGTATTTATATGGTCTTTGTATCTAACCTTTTTTTTTTTTTTTTCTTTTTTTCTTTTTTTTTCCCTTTTATAAAAGTACTTCCTGTGTAGTGGATCTCTCTCTCTCTCTATATATATATATATATATATCTGCTCCTTGTTTGCTTCAGGGAGAATTCAACAAATTTAGCAGAAGTCATCAAAACTGCTCTTTCAAGGTTTGGAGATTTCCTTTGCTGCGGTGCAAATTACATTAACAAATCCATATCTAACATAAATAATATAATAACCATAAAATTCATTCTTAAGAAAGAAATATAAACTTATTTCTGTTTTGGCGCCTTTTGGGCCTTTCTTGTGGTTTTTGTGGATCGGTTGGCTTGTTGGTTCCTCTTTTGGGGTGGTTGTTGTTTGGGGTTCTCCCTTTTGCCTTTCTTGCCTTTCGATGATTTAGCCGTTTTTTCTTAGAAAAAAAATGATCTTGACATTTGTTCAACTTTTTATTTATTTATTTATTTATTTTTATTTTTTATATATATATTTTTTCTTTCTTTCATTTTTTCATTTAAGATTTAACTGAGATTTAAAAGATATGATACGACTAAAATCCATAATCTCATTAATATAGATATGAGGATTATACCATTGGACTGGCCTTATTTGACCATTAATCTATAGTTAATGAGTAGTTATAAGAGAGATTTAGTTTTTTTTTTTAAACTTTATTTTTTTAATCAATGATAGATAAACACTTTTGTAAAGTATACATATTTTGCATAATAGCATGGCTCTTATTTTAAAATGCACCAAATTCAAAAATATAATATTAAACCCGAAATTTAGATCGACTGGTATAATTCTTTCTTTCTTCAGCATATATATATATTCCACGATCTTTTCCCGAGAGAAGTTAATGTATAGCCAACTGCTATACGAAATTACAAATTACGAATAGAAATACAGAAGAAATGAAGATTACAATGTAAATTGTACAACATTATACAACATTAATTAAAACTTACACTCAGAAACTGTTAAAATTAAACTAAAAAATCGAGACCTGTGTTTTACACGGTATCCTTAAAACATATTCACCCATGTGACAACCATTTTTCCAACACCGACATAATCGATCTCCTCATGCACTCCCTTTATTTCCCTCCAAAATCCGAGGATGTGTTTACTAGCTAATTGAGAATAGAATGAAAGAGAATTAAGTTTTATGAGAAAAGGAACTTGATTTCTTAGGTGGGACTTGGAAGAGGGGAATATATAAAGTTCACTTTCCAACAGGAATATAACTTTTGATTTCAATGTGGGACTGTATAATCTGGTTCTCAACTAATTTTAATAAATACATAATCATACACCTCAGACTAGATCCACACCAAGAAGTAGTAAGTTCGAACCATGATTCCACCCACAAATCCCAAATTATTGTAATATTTAATAATAATAATAATAATTCTTGATGGGTTGATCCGTTTTCTATTAACTAATTTCAAGAATACACACTTGCTCTGCATAACCAAAGAGCTTTTGGTTTCTTTCAACCTCTTCATCCAGCTTATGCATTTCAATTTAACTAAATTAAACATTGTCTATGATGTAAAGATTTAGACAAAATATGTCATGATCTTGAATCTTGATAGATTATAAAAGTTGATCAAGATTCAAGACCTTCTTTTGTTAATCAATACCTTCATATTGTTAATAATACTCATATCCAATGACGAGATGAATTTGGTCCGGTGGTAAACCCTTCACATTTGCACCACAAGATAATCAATACATTCATATAGTTAATAATACTCATATCTAAGGACGAGATGAAGTTGGTCCGATGGTAAAATCCTCACATTTGCACCACAAGGTTGCATGTTCAAGTCTTCTATCCTCCCAAAAAAAACCCTAAATTTATGTAATAGTGTAATATATACTTAAAAAAAATACTCATACCCAAGGATAAGGTTGGGCATAGATCGGTTCGGTTCTAGCTAAAACCGTATTGAACCGATATATATTCAGTTTTTAAAAACATGAATCGGTTTAAACCTGAAAATCGAATTGAACCGAACACCTTTATATGTTTTTTAATTTTTTGGGCCTTTAAACTGTTTTTTGGCATTTGGACTTAAAACTTTTTAGAGAAAATATAATATGTAAAAAATAATTTAAACAAAATATAACCCAATTTTCAATCCAAATCTAAAATTTCAATTATATTTGGTCTATATACTCAATAAAAATATAAAATCTCCATAACTTCTATAAAATAGAAGTCTAAAAATGTAGTACATAATGTAGTCCAAAATAAAACATCATCAACAACAGTTTATAATAAAATTGGACTTTACAAAATAATTCAGTAAGACAATTCGGTTTATTTGGTTAAGTCGGTTTTGTTCGTTCAAAACCGAAACTGAACCGAATTTAATTCAGTTTTCAAATTTCAAATCGGTTTGAACCTAATAAAAGCTATGAACCGAACCAAACACCTTTTTTTCGGTTTAATCTGGTTCGGTTCAATTATGTTTCGGTTTTTGTGCCCACCCCTTCCAAGGGATTTTATACAATCAAGACATTACTGACCCGATAATTTATACATTTACCCTATATTTGTCAATTCACAATTAATACATACATACCTATTGAATTGATTATAATTCAAGAAATTTCAGCCTTGGTTTGATTCTTTTTTTCTTTTTCCTGGCAGAATATTTCAAAAAGTTTTTGAATGTTATAGTGAGCAAATTCATTGAACACTAGGCTAATTAAAACTTTCTTGTACAAACATAAGAACATGATGAACTTTGTGTGGTTTTTCAGCCAATATGATACCATATATATATTCTAGCTATATTTTGTTTCTATTCCGCCATGCATGAAAATCTTTGGTGTCTCAATATGATCATGCATGTTACTATCAGTAAAGTGTGCTGCGAATCACTTGGTGAATGCGCACTTGTTCGTCTGCCAAGTGCCAAGTGAATTCGATCTGGGAATTTCTTTCATGATCAAAATCATCCCTCAAACAACCTCCGAGAAAAGATACCATCCACTCCTTGGATTTGAGCTTGGGCCATGTGAGGCACGTTACAAAGCTATAGAAATAGCAAATTCAAACAAACAAACATTGAACATCAAAACAACCCTCTAGGCCTAAAAACCGGAGACCACATGGCCCATGACATGCGCTTGGACAGTTGGACCAGTTATAACGTTCTGAGTCAACTCAGAGCAAAAGTTTTAATGTTCTGAGTCACTTTGTGATGTGTCGTGAACGTCACGTGTCAACTCGCAAGCCTAACCGAGTCGAAATTGTGACGCTGGATAATGGATTTTTTTCCCTTGAAAAATTCTTCTTTGGTTTACTGGATTTTCATTTGACTAACGAAAAAAAAAAAAAAGCCATAGAACTGGGTAACGTTAGTTGTATTAATTGCAGCAAATTTTAGTTATTCAATTTTTGATTTATTAACAATTACAAAATGAGAAGGTGAAACTACATGAAAGACAAATCAAGTCCAGGAGCCAATGCAAGTGATGAGCCGAGAATTACTAAGTTTTATTGCTTTATTTTACTTAATTTGTTGTTTTGCAGTGTTTGATGGAATTCGATGATGGCGATACAAGCAAGGGCGAAGCCAGTGTTTTGGCTTTAAGGGGCCAAGACAAAAAACAAAATTCAAGTTAATGTAAGACAAATATACTAGTATTTAAAAACTAAGTTATCAAAAAACCAAATGTAATATCATTTACATATTTACAAAGATGAACCGAGGTTTTAATTCTTTTGTAAAATTCATTGATTGTCAATGACTTAGTCAACATTAATTTATGTTTAATCAATGGCTTACATATATTGCATTTATATAAATACATCAATGCCCATGCACTAAGGTGAACACCACCGTGTGTGTATATATATATATATATAGTTCATGATGTATAGGAAACCAAATCTTAAATAAAATAGATTTTTGCTTCTATTAATTAGGAATCCTAATGAGGGAAAAGAAATTTAATTTCTTATTTGTGATTACTGTGTTTGAGGATTACTGTGTTTGAGGAATCAAGTTCCCTTTCTTGATTTCATTTCTTATGAATCTTGATTCCCTTTTATTTAATTTCAGATTAGTAAACACCCGTAAATAGGAAAAAAAGAAGATATAATCGGTGATGACAGATTTTTCTTTATTTATTGTAATATTTGTGTTTTTAATTTAAAAAAGGGTTAATTATACTAACTTACCCTGTTTTATAATATTACAGTTATATTCAACTTTTGTATTTATTAATAAAAACATACCCTTGACCACTTTGATTAACTATAATCAATGTTTTATTCATTCAAAAAGTCTACAATACCCCCGTGTGTGTATATATATATATAGTTCATGATGTATAGGAAACCAAATCTTAAATAAAATAGATTTTTGCTTCTATTAATTAGGAATCCTAATGAGGGAAAAGAAATTTAATTTCTTATTTGTGATTACTGTGTTTGAGGATTACTGTGTTTGAGGAATCAAGTTCCCTTTCTTGATTTCATTTCTTATGAAACTTGATTCCCTTTTATTTAATTTCAGATTAGTAAACACCCGTAAATAGGAAAAAAAGAAGATATAATCGGTGATGACAGATTTTTCTTTATTTATTGTAATATTTGTGTTTTTAATTTAAAAAAGGGTTAATTATACTAACTTACCCTGTTTTATAATATTACAGTTATATTCAACTTTTGTATTTATTAATAAAAACATACCCTTGACCACTTTGATTAACTATAATCAATGTTTTATTCATTCAAAAAGTCTACAATACCCCCGTGTGTGTATATATATATATAGTTCATGATGTATAGGAAACCAAATCTTAAATAAAATAGATTTTTGCTTCTATTAATTAGGAATCCTAATGAGGGAAAAGAAATTTAATTTCTTATTTGTGATTACTGTGTTTGAGGATTACTGTGTTTGAGGAATCAAGTTCCCTTTCTTGATTTCATTTCTTATGAAACTTGATTCCCTTTTATTTAATTTCAGATTAGTAAACACCCGTAAATAGGAAAAAAAGAAGATATAATCGGTGATGACAGATTTTTCTTTATTTATTGTAATATTTGTGTTTTTAATTTAAAAAAGGGTTAATTATACTAACTTACCCTGTTTTATAATATTACAGTTATATTCAACTTTTGAATTTATTAATAAAAACATACCCTTGACCACTTTGATTAACTATAATCAATGTTTTATTCATTCAAAAAGTCTACAATACCCCCAGTTATTATATTAGCATTTATATATTATCAAAACAAATTCAAATTAAATTTATAATTAATTAAATTTAAAAATAAAACTAATTAAATATTAACGTTTTGGTGTGGATATTAGGGGTTTTTTTTTTAATTTTTTTTATTTTTAAATTAGGGTTTTTTTTTATTGTTATTTTTAATGGTTTTTAATTTGGATTAGGAAATGGTGGTTTTTGGAAATGATTTTTTTTTTTTTTTTTTTTTGATTTGGTGGAATCAAAAGTTAATTTTTTGTTATTTTTAAACAAATTAAATAATTATTATAAGGAAGGGTGTTAATATTTTATTAAAAAATTTTGTATGATAAATTTCTTTTAAAATATTAATTTAATTTTATTAATTTAATTTTTTTTATTTAATTTTATTACATTTATTAATTATTAATTATAAATTTAATTAGTTTTATTTTTAAATTTAATTAATTATTAATTTAATTTGAATTTGTCTTGATAATATATAAATGCTAATATAATAACTGGGAGTATGTTAGACTTTTTGAATGGATAAAACATTGATTATAGTTAGTCAAAGTGGTCAAGGGTATGTTTTTGTTAAAAAATGTAAAAGTTGAAAATAGCTGTAATATTGTAAAATATCAGGGTAAGTTAGTGCAGTTAACCCTAAAAAAAATGTTCCAAAAAAAAATTAAAAAAATAGCATGAGGAGTTCACTGGATATAATATATTTCACCATTAAAACTTCCGTGGCCCCCGTCGGCCCCGACGTACCTCCACCCCTAGATACAAGTGTTAAAAAGATGGGGGGCCCGGCGTACCTCCACCCCTTGATACAAGTGTTAAAAAGATGGGGGAGATTGAAACAAATGAATATAATGCAAACATGCAGGAGGCCGAAAGGGCACCGAAGAGATGGAAGGATAGACGGTGGAGATCTATATCTCCGCATTTAAATTTTATTATTATTATATATATATATTATATAATTTAACCTTTTAACATGAGACATATCATTGTTCAAAGTTAAAAATATCTTTAGAATCGTCTAATTTAATTAACGGTTGACTTATATAAAAACGAAATTAATTAATTTTTGAAAACATAGAACCAATAACTAGTAAGTGAGTAAAAATTAAATAATTCAAAAAGACATAAGAACCTAAATGATAATGTCCTTTTTAAAAATTATATTTTGCAAGTACACTTAAATTATTACCAAATATTCCTTTTTATTATTTTTTTATTTTTTATTCTAAAATAATTAAAATAAAATAAAATAAAAAAGAAGGAGGTCTATTCTCTTTTCATTTTCTAAGCAAGTTCTTTTATCTTTATTTACATACACGGTTTCTTTGAGTAGTAATTGTCATATAAATCTATTAGCTTGTAACTTTTATTTTTTTCCGATTTTGTTTTGTCTATGTATCGTGATATAAAATTGATGAAAATTACTTTGATTAAGTTTTTATAAATTTTCTAAAAAAATAATTCAGTATATATATATAAATGTTCAAGTCAGTGCATGCGCACAGATAATCAGAGTATACAAAATGTATGAACTTATCAAAACTTCTTCATAATCAGTGATCCACATGTATTGATACTAATATAGTTACATCAGTATACACTGACCAGAATGAGACCGTATATATATATATATATATATATTATTAAGTATGAAATTTCACAAATTTTTATATGCGGAATTGAACAAAAAACCTCATTTTAAATATTCGCCTCGGACCTCTAGAAAGTAAGGACCGACACTGGTCAAACTTGAGTGTGACAACATGAACCTCTACCCCGCTACTGTAGGAAAAGGATCTTCAAGACCCTTTATAATTTCTTATTTAGTTTCTATAAGTCTAAAAAGAAAAGCGTTTGTAATAATTTAAAAAAGAAAAAAGAAAAAAGAAAAACGTATTTCTAAATTTTTAGTTTTTATTTTTAAAATGAAAATTTTATATTTAATTTATGGAATTTTTTTTTTAAAATGTTTCCATAATTAATCATGCTTATCGTGGTTATTGGCTTTGCAAATAATGCTTAAATGGTTAAGTAAAAATTTAATAATTTATTTTATCTTTTTTATTTTTTTAATTAATTAATTTTATTTTTAATTTTTACTTTCAAAGACTTTTTGGGCATCTGTTTAGCTTGTGGTTAGTTGGGAAATGATTGTCCACTTATAGATTCCTGACTTCTTTATTATTTAGAGTTTTTTTTTTTTTTTTTCCTATTATTATTACTTTTTGGGCATCTGTTTACCTAGTAGTTAGTTGGGAAATGATTGTCCACTTATAGATTCCTGACTTTTTTTTTTTTATTATTTAGAGTTTTATTTTATATTATTTTTATTTTTTTATTTTTTATTTTATATTATTATTTAGAGTTTTGATTCTATATATTTTCCTTTTGTTTTTGCTTTTATAATAAAATTTCGGCCCAGGTGATTTCACTAAACAGAAAAAAGATTCGAGTGTTTTTACAAATGTAGCGGTGGTGGTTACTATAATGTGCTAACCTCTTTTTAGTTTGATTCTATTCCCATAAAAAATATTAGTCGAATAATACTGATTTTTTTAACCAAATATAACGATCCCTTTTAAGTTGGTGCTATAAACAATTTTTATAAAATTACAATAATTATTTATGAATTTTCTTCTAACATTTTCGCACAACAAAAAGGATAGTGTATTTCCTTCTAGTTTATAGCACACTTCAGAAAGACCACATATTAATTATTGAAATTACATAAGAATTTATGTCAAGAAGTATCAATTAAGAGAAAATTCGCCAGGAGTCTAACTCCTGTTACCTTTTGATGTCTTGTACAACATTTTTTTTTTTTTTTTTTTTAATTTATAAATTCAAATATTTCGCACAAGTTAAGACAACAATTAAACAGTTAACCATTGATTTGTTTCTTAAGCTTACCTTGAAAAGTTAATAATTGATATTAAAATAATTATCAATTTAGTCCCTATTATTTATATTACATCTCTTTGTTGTTTCATTTTAATTTAGATGATTTTATTATAAGATTAATAGTAACATATTTTACATAATTAATAACACCCCAGATTCTAAAAAAACTGATCAAGCTAAATTACTACCCAATTAATCAAATAATTAAGGTTGCATTCGCAACAATTCACATTTAATTTTATCAAATCATTAAGGTTAATTACAATACAGTTGCCTTTGGTTGAGATATGGTATTAAAGCAGACAATGAAAAGAACACAAGCTGAAAAACATTATTTCATGGGATTTGGATACTCTTCTTACCTCGTCTTTTTTCTGACTTCATCTAATCTTATGACACATAAACATTGCAATGAATGTGTGGTTAAGATGTGATTGGTTTCCACAATCACTTTATCACCAACCAATCATATGCTTTAAAAAGATCATAAAAAAGATGAGGTACTAATTATAAATTCACGGAAAAGGAAATAAATTCAAATTGCTTTACCGTGGGTTGAAGGGGCTAGTCTCAAGTTGGCTTCTAAGTGAGGTGGGTTGAAGGTTTTCGTGGGGAGACATGATTTTGGTTCTGCCGTAGCTGCTTTAGTATCTATTTTTGGTGTGTTGAGCGTGCTTGGGGGCTAGTCTTTTTGTGTGATGCGAACCGGGTGGCAAGCTCATATTTGGGTCGCTTAGAGCATTCAAAAAGGGTTTGACTTTGTTGGGTCATAACTTTCATATAAGGGCTTCAAATGTCTATTATAATATATTTTCGGAAAACTCAGGATGTGCTCTACATGATAATACCTGGATTAGGCCCAAAAAAGGGTCATTTTGCTTGTCATCTGGGAACTTTAAGTTTCTTGCATAACAATTGGAGTTTTCTTTCCTTTTTCTCATTTAGCTTTTATTTCCGTAAATAATCCGGGATTGTTTCCCGATTTACTGGAGTTGTTTTAGGAGTCAAAGATATTATTTTATATATTTATTTGGTTGTAATCGTTTTGTGATTTTCAGATTTGAATGAAAAAAAAAAAAAAAAACTTCTTGAATAGTTAACTCAAATATCTCTCTTTTTTCTGTTTTTCTATGGAATTATAGATCAAAGAAACTCTTGTATGTTTGAACACGTGTGAGTTCCGTTCCGATCTGCATCATTGTGTCTGTGCACTGCTTCGGTGCTGCTATGTTTTTTTGTGGGTGGGTTTTGTATGTTTTTCAGCTGTGATCTAGTGAGGTGGCGGTGTTACTGATCCCGCTGTGTGGTGTGGTGTGGTGCTCTTGGTTGTCTTTGCTCTGTTTTCTTTGCTGGTTGTTCTGGTGTGGTGTTTGCTACCCCTGTTTTGTTTTGGTTTGTGCTTGGGGTTGTTTCCCCATCTATTCTAATAAAGAATGCTGTTTAAAAAAAAAAAATCTGCACCATATAAATAAATATATATATGGAAATTTTCCTATGAGGATGCTCTGATAGAATTATATAAGGATATTGAATGTAAGCCACTCGTTTTACATACTTTGACTTGGTATGTATGCACTTGTCAAATCAATTTTATAAATGATTGGCTCAAATTCAATATCATGTTAAAGTTATATAAGGATGCCCTGAATTACTTGGACAAGAGTTATGAGCTATGACCTAATGCTCTCCAATGTCCTTTCTAACGTTTTATTTTTTTATAAATAAAATGTAATATTTTGTAATGTAAAAAAAAAAAAAAAAAAGAAGGTTTGGAAAAATAAATAAATAAATATATATATATATATATATATATATATAAAAGAAGAAAACGGAAAATGACTATTTTAAAGATTAATAGATTACATTTAAATTACAAGAGAGAAATATCAGTATGTATATATAAACTAAGACCATAATTTGTGGCTCTCTTTCTTGTCATTCATAACCATGTTTGGCAGCATACTTGACAAGGCCGTCCAACTCCTGGTCGCTTATGTATCCATTTCCATTAGCATCCGCATGTTGCAGCGCTCGCATAGCTCGCCAAGTCGGACAACGTGAACCGAGGCTGTTGAAGGCGTTCTTCAGCTCTTGTTTGCTAAGGCGGCGATCTTCATCCTTGTCAAAGCCACGAAAGAAATCTTTCAAATGAATTTGAGGTAAGGTCATTTTAAGTCGCCTGTAATTGGTCCAAGCGCAAGTCATGGGGAAATTGTTGTCTCCGTTTTTTAGGGCCAGAGGGTTGTTTTGATCTTTCATGTTTGGTTGAATCTGCTGATCTACACTCCTTCAACGTGATCAGCTTCACAGGACCCAATTCATTCAAGAAGTGGGTCGTACGGAGAAATCGACAAGCTAGGTTCTCTTACTCTCTTTTATTGTTTCTGGTACGTTGATCATGAAAAAACCTCGCTTCCTTACTGATAGACCTTGTGGAATCGGAGAGCTTTTATAGTCACACGATCCAATTGGGTCACCAATGATCGCATGGTGGAAAAGAAAAGACTAGGACTCTAGTAGTGAATCCTTACTAAGAAAAGAAACAAAATAGGGTTAGAATATATGGTTTTGCGTTCCCCCGCAAAGATTTTCATTTATTAATTTGTGTATTTAGACGAAAGTTTTAGTTTAGCATAGTCAATAATCAGAATTTTGCTGCTTTCGTTTTTTTTTTTCTTTTTTTTTTTTTCAAAAAAAAAAAATATTCAGAATTTGCTCATTATGACACATGTTACAGTATTTAAAAAAAAAAAAAAATCAATCAAGATCTCTTCTAACAATTTTTGAAAGATATTAATCAATTAGATAGGCAAGGCAAATGTTGATTTTAAATTAATTAATTGGAGCATCTTCAATGCAACAGTGGCTTGCATATCAATAATTGTTGACATGGTAACAATGTCAAGAGATTTGCTTCCTATGTGGCATACAAATAGACTTGATAGACAATCAACTCAAATTTGGTCTCCAATGCTTTCGTCTAAAACACAATTATTTTAATGACGTGTCCATTTTTTTTTCCCGTTTTATTTTTTATTTTATTTTCTTACCAAAAATAGATGAAAAATTAATATCAGTTTTAAATACTTGTTGAGTCAACAAAAAAAATAGTTGTGCAACAGACCGTCTGAAAGTAGACGATCATGTTAACAATGTCTAATTTTTTTTTGAAGGGAATAATGGGAAATAGCATCAAATGGATTTGGTTTTGTGGGAATATCACCAAATTAATAATCCTTGTGAAAATAGCACCAAAGTATCTGTTCTGACCAAAATACCCTCATTTGTCTTCCTCCTTTTTCAATTTCCCTCTCTTCTTCTTACTTTTTCACTTTCCCTCTCTTTCTTCCTCTCTCCTCTTTTTTGTTCAAAGACCTCCATTGATCCATCAATGGATGTCGAATAGACCTCAAATGGAGTCGAAAAGACCTCCATTAGAGGTCGAAATGACCTCTACCTCCATTGGTGGTCGATGAAGAAGAAGATTAAAAATCGAAAAAAAATAATAATCTGGAAATTAAGTCTCGGCTAATATGGAATAAGTCTCGGATAAGCTTCATTAAGTCTCGGCTAGTCAGCCGAGACTTATTTCATACTAGCCGAGACTTATTTCCAGAATTTTTTTTAACTGTTGGAGGTCGTTTCGGTCGTCGAAACGACCTCTAATGGAGTCGACCGTTTGGATGACCTCCGTTAGAGGTTTATTTGACCTCCATTGATGGATCAATGGAGGCCTTTGAAAAAAAAAAAAAGAAAGATGAAGAAAGATAGGGAAATTGAAAAGGTAAGAAGAAGAGAGGGAAATTGAAAAAGAAGAAAAATGAGGGTATTTCGGTCAGCACACATACTTTGGTGTTATTTTCACAAAACTTATTAACTTGGTGACTTTTTCACAAATTGCCTTGGAAAAAGTGCTAGAAATTTGAATGATCCCTTTTTTTTTTTTGCTAAGTCATCTTAAGGTTGAATATGCACGACTACATTGGAAAAAGATTTTTTTTTTTTAAACATAATGTCTATTAATCCTACGTGACATCTTTTTTTTTCACAAGCCATACTTGTATTGAAGATGCTCTTATTTACGTCCTGTAAATAAGAAATCACATGCTACGTACTTTGAACAAGTATAAATTAATTACTAAATACAATGTCCCTTACTCTGGAAAATCTATTAAGTTTAACAATTTCAATGTATTGATCACAACGAATTTATGCTATATATTGAAAATGCTTTTGAGAAAAGGAACGGTGCACCTGTTGGATTGAGAATCATGACTCCAAAAGGAGTAATTTATGCTCTTTCCCATTGCATGCACCTTCGTATCGGCTGTTCGAAATACCTTGGATCAAGCATCTTAAAAGGATTTATCATCGTTAATGGCCTTGCCAATAATGTTTTAATTACCGCTGACTTGGTAGAAAATGTGCTTATTCAATCTAACGTATGCGTCGGGTTTGAGTCGATTTGCTGCCTCTACAAATGAAATATTTAAAAATAAAATAAAAAATACTGTTTTAATTGCATCATCTCTTACTTAGTTATCCTTTGCTATAGTTAATTAACAACAGTTAAATCTAAAATCTTAAGTGTTCAAATAAAAATTTAATATATATTTTAATTCATTACTTTATCATGTGTAAAGTGAAATTTTAGGATTCGTGACATAGATTGATGCCATTTTTAAAATGGTCGTAGCTAGAGGTTAGTTGGGAAATGCATGTCAACTTATAGATTCTCGACTTTTTGATTATATATTTATATATATTCGATTAAGCTAACTATATTATTAAAAAATAAACAAAAACAAAACAAAACAAAAGAAAAGAAAAAGAAAAGATTCTCGACTTTTTGATTATATATTAAAGTTTCGACTTTATTTTGCTTTTATTTTGGCCTTTTGCTTTCTATCTATCTATATATATATTTTTTTTCCCTTTTAATGAAATTTCGGCCTAGGTGGTTCCACTAAACCGAAAAAGAGTAAAGTATTTTCATGAATGTAGCGGAGGAGGTGTTGGTGTGGCTAAAGTCGGTGGTTTGATTCCTTCCCATAAAAATGTGATTATTGATTTACCATCGTCCAATGTGGTTTGATGATAAAATGCGTTTATTCAGCTGACAATATTTCAGATTTGAATTGCAACCTGATAATGTTTTCAGGTTCGAGATAATACTCATTACTGCCGGTATATCAGATTTTTATTGATTTGTTTTTAATCGAATATAAATTTATTTGCACGTGGTTTCATATATATATATATATACAGTAATCAAATTAAATCAAAATTAATATTTGCTTCTCTTATTTAATTGATTAATATCTTAATTTCAAAAAGTGTCAGAGATCATAATTGATTTTTTAATCTTTTGTGGCAAACAATATAGTAGTTGTAACGTGTCATAAATTCATAATGAGCAAATTAATTAATTGAACATGCATAGACTAGGCTGCCCTAAACCTTTCGAACAAATTAAGTAAAAAAAATGGAAAATTTTGCGTGGTCTTTCAGCCAATATGATACCATATTCTAACTATATTTTATAATTATTTCAGCCAATATGTTGCTCTCACAATATTTCTTTTCAAGCTTTATATAAAAACTCTTCCTCTTTGAGTGGGTTGCGAATCATTTGGCAAATGCACACTTTTCTGCCAGGTGAATTTGTGATCGACCTGAACAATAAAAGAGAGTATAAGAGAACCTAACAGCTGGTTTCTCCAGGATAAGGGTCCTGTGAGGCTGGTCAGAAACTATTTCAACCAAACATGAAAAACCACCAAAACAACCCTCTGGATTCAAAAAATGAAGGTAACACTTGCTTCAGGAGTTTCGGTTTGACCAGTTATAGGCGACTTAAAATGTCCATATCCATACCTGAAGAAAAGTTGGAAGATTTCTTTAAGCGATTTGGCAACGATAATGAAGATCGCCGCCTTAGTAAACAAGAGCTAAAGGACGCCTTCGACAGCCTTGGTTCACGTTTCCCAGCTTGGCGAGCTAAGCGAGCGCTACAACATGCCGATGCCAATGGAAATGGATACATAAGCGATCAGGAGTTGGACAGCCTCGTCAAGTATGCTGCCAAACATGGTTATGACTAGAAATAAAGCTTGTCTTAATCAAGCCAGAATTTATGGTCTTTATTTTCACGTACTGTTTTTTCTTATTTCTCTCGTAATTTACATGTATTTCATCGATTAATATTAAAATAGCTGTTTCCTTCTGTATGATTTTATCAGCATGAAATAATACTTTTTTGTTGTTTTGGTTGTCCACTTCGGGCCCTCTAGCTCTAGCTAATACAAATTAACGATCAAAACCAACGGCAACCATACGTGATATGATGTAACCTTAATGATTTGATAAAATGTAATGTGACCTTAACGGTTTAATCAATTGAATAGTATTTTAGCATGATCAGTTTATGGGGTCTACTGAGTCTGGGGATTTTATGGAATGGGGGGACATATAGGTTCTGCTCTGTGCTTTTGCTGGTTGCCGTGTGCTCTTGTTGTGTTTTTCTTCTGTTGGTTCTTTTTGGCTTGTGGTTGCCCTGTTTCGTTTCCTTTGCCTCTGTTCTGTGGCTCTGTTTTATGTTTTCTTATTTGGTTTGTTGCCCGGTGTTTGGTATCTTTGTTGTTTCTTTTCTGGGGGTCTCCGGTCTCCCCTTGCAGCCTCCGTGGCTTTAATATAAGTTTAACCTTTTCAATAAATAAAAAAAAAAGTTTATTTAGAATTGGCAAGCGATCCTGCACTTTTTTGCGTGTCGGGTTCAATTCAGTAATGATACAAAATCTTTAGTTCTATAACGTTATATATAAAGTCCGATTCCCACATGTCACCTGATAATTGTTATATATATTAAAAGCATCTCTTTGTTTGAATAATTATCAGTTTAGTAAGTCTAATTAACAGTTTAAAGTACGAAATTCAAAAAAAAAAAAAATAAATAAAAAAAATAAAAAATTAAGAGTTTAAAGAATTGGACAATTTAGTCCTTAATTATTATTCTTTTACCATCAAATTAAGGGAAAATATCATTTTCATCCCTACTGTTTACCCTATTATCCATTTGGGTCCACGTCATTCCAGTATTAACTCGTTTAGTCCTTCTGTAACATTTTCTGTTAAAATTAGACCACCTGACATGGTCAAATGGTCAAATGAACGTTATGCCCCTAATAATGGTTGAGTTGGTTGCAAAGACAATATTACCTTTCTAATAAATATTTAAACGATTTAAAGGTAATAAATTCTAAAATGGATCTCCAACTAATTAAAAAAAACTTAATTTTTTTTTTTTTTTGATTAAGTGGAGATCTAGATTGGATCTCCACCGTCCATTTCATGAGATGGACGGTGGGGATCCAATCTAGATCTCCACTTAATTAAAAAAAAAAAAAACTTTTTTTTTTAAAAAAGCTTCATCTATGAGGAATTTTTTTTAATAAAACAAGATTTGGGATTTATAATAAAATCTTCACTATCATCAAACCCAAAAACCGAGATTTTTAACTGCACCCACCATTCAACATCTTCATCTTTATCACTATCATCAACACCCAGAACCCACCCTTAACAACAAAATCAAAACTAATTTGAACAAAACTATGAGGACATTTTTTTACACATCGAATCTCTCTCTCACTACCGATCTCTCTCTCTTACTCACCATCGACCATCAAATTCCATCATCACCAAAATCGAACCAACTACTAGATCTCCCTAAATCGAACCAACTACCAGATTTCAACAATAAAGCTTTTATTAAAAATAATGAAATTTAAAAAAGTTTTTTTTTTTTTTAATAAAAAAAGAAAGTCCATATCTATTTCAAAAAAAATAAGGTGTTGTAGATTTGAATGAAGATGGGTCATGGGTGAGGTGCTGTAGATTTGGTGAGGATAATGATGGGTGGGCTACTATTACCAGATATCTATGTAACTCTGTCATTTAGCAGTGGGTGGTGGGGTTTGAAATCGATCTCCTCGCCGATGGCCCAGAGAAGATCAAACGCCGATCTCCTCTCGGTTGTTGGCGAAGAGATCGTCGGCGGTAGGGGTGGTGGTTGTGGGGCCTGGTTGATTGTTTGGGTTTGTGTGGCTAGGGTTTTGGGTGGAGATGATGGTGGGAAAAAGTTGATTGAATGTTTATGAGAAAGAAGAAATCAAAGGGGAGAGAGAGAGAGAGAGAGAGAGAGAGAGAGAGAGAGAATATCAGGCTTGATGTCTAGATGGTGGTGGTTGTAGTAAATTAATTTCAATTGTTTTTTCTTTATTTTATTTTAACCATGCTTTGCATAATAAATTTCTCTTAACATATTAATTTAATTTTATTGTTTTTATTGTTTTTATTATTTAATTTTATCACATTTATTAATCATTAATTATTAATTTAATTTTCATTTTTTATTTAGTTTGATTTTTAAATTTAATTATTTATAAATTTAAACAATTTAGGGTTGTTATTATTTAATTAGTTTTATTTTATTTTATTTTTCATTTTTTTAATTAATTTCAAAACTACCATTATGTCCTTTCATTAGACATGTTTCTAGAAACTCTGACTTGAATAATTGTTTTACCATCGTTGACCTGATGGAATTTTGAGAAACCCTAACGGAATTAGACGGTAGGGACTAAAATAGGGATTAATTGAAACGACGGGGATTTGCATAGCCAATACTGAAACGACGAGAACCCAAATGGATAATAGGATAAACAGCAGGGACTAAAATGATATTATCCCTCAAATTAATGGTCCCTCTTCTTTCAATATGTATCAAACTAGCTCCTTGAGAAAGACTATTGTGCTCATATATAATACATAAAAATTAAAGTGGAAATATGGAGAAATAAGCTATTTTTATTTGGACTTTTAAGAATAAGTTTAGTTTAATAAGTTAAGTTTAAATGACACAAATAGATAAAGCTACCCTCAACTCCTGTTATTATGTTTTTGCCATTTTTAAAAAAAATTCTTTTCAAAAACCTCTATTGATGGAGGACCTATGGAGGTATAGGTCCTCCATCTCGTTTGACCTCCTTGAATAGATCTCTATTGGAGGTTGAAATCGACCTAAAAAATATAAAAATTTTATTTTTATTCAATAAGTCTCGGAAATTGTAAATATACCTAATAAGTCTCAGATTAAAAATGAGGGTTTTGGTAACCTCAATCATGTGAATTTTGTTTACAACATCCGGGGTATTTTGAGTTGTTTAGAGGGCACAGTGGTCACTTATAATCCTAGAGCTTCTACTTCCTTTGCGGACAATCTAGGAAATTTGGGATCAAGGATGGTTGGGAATTTCATAGAGTGGGGAGACATCTGATTGTGTCCTGTTTTGGTTTTCTTTCGCTTTCTTTGTAGGTCTTGTTGGGTTGTTTTGTTGTGGGGCTTGACTTGCTCCTCTGTTGCTTATGGTTGTTGGGCTTTTGCCGTTAATCTTTCAATAAATTTCACAGTTAAAAAAAAAAAGATCAAAACCAACGGCAACCTTACGTGATGTAACCTTAATGATTAATTTGATAAAATGTAATGCAACCTAACTTAATGGTTTAATTAATTTATTAGTATTTTAGCATGATTAGTTTGTTTAATTTACAAATTTTATTTTATTTTATAAATATTACATAAATTCGGGTTCTTTTTAGAGAGGGGGAGGACTTGAACCCACTACCTCATAGCATAGATGTGAGGGGTTTATCATTTGACCAATCTCATCTCATCTCATCTAATTTAATTTACAATTTTCATGTGAGTTATCAGGTAATATATATATAATATTCTAAATTATGAAAACTAAAACCCTAACCCGTAATACTATAACAAGGGCATTTGCCCTAACATTTTCAAGGGCATACACAAGGGCGTTTTAACATACACTATATAGAAGGGTGTTGTACCATACCACATATAAGGTAGAGCAAGAAATTTTTATTTTTGAGGGTGGATATACTAATATATAATATTAAGGGGGTCAAAGTAAATATTATATATATATTTTTTTTGTTTGGGAGGCCATGACCTTTGCCATCCCCTGGATCCGCCTTTGACCACACATATAAGGGTACTATCTTTATTCTAGCTGAAATGATGAGTAAAACAAGAATTACGCACAACTTACTTGAATTTTAAAGCAGCATGTATATTACCCTTATTGAGTAATACATTAGAACTTATAATGGAAAGAGTTATAGAAACTATTTTGATCCAACTTGAAAAATGTCAGTTTTATTTTATATTGTCAAATGAAACAACGTACATCGATTTATTTATTTATTTTTTGCACTATAAAAGATAATTATTTTAACATGAAGGATGATTGTGAAAATATCCCAATCAAAAGCAAATAAAAAAAAATTCGGATTTTCTTCCAAAGGAAAAAAAAAAAAAAAAAAAATTCAATAAGGAGAATCAGCAATCCTAGCTATAGGCCTTTTTAATTACGTACCTTGTGATTTAATTTTCTGTTCATCTTTTGAACAGCACACTTAATTCCAAAGAAGAAACAGAGACAACAAGACACAGAGCAAACAGAGCCAAAACAGCACCAGCCAAAAAGGAGCCAACCAAATAAAGACTCAAACAACAAAACGCCCAGCAAAAGGCAAAGACTAAAGCAGGGGAAACAAAGGGGACTGAAAAACAGAGAAAACAGCCAGACTCGTTGCTACAGACTCCGTTCAAGCAGGTCACCCTCCTATTAGAAGCTTTCTTCGCAAGCGTATCTGCAAAACTATTCTGAGCTCTTGTGCAATAAACAACTGACATGTTTTGAAAAGAAAGCAGCATAGAGCGGATATCGTGAATCGTCTCAACATGATTAATGCTTCCGATACCTTTCTCATTAATCCAAGACACCGACGCCGTAGAAATATCACTCACAACAACAATATCTTTCCTGGCAATCTCAGGACTGGAGACACAAAGTGTACATGCCCTGTGAATTGCAAATAGCTCGGCCGTGTTCGAGTCATGGGTTCCTATATAAGAGGAAAAAATGGAACTCCAGACTCTACTGTTTTTTGACGCCGGGCACAGCTCGTGCCACCCATCAAACCAATCTGTCAACGATTTATTGGGACAGCATTTGACCTCCCACCAGTCCATGCTTTTGGACCACATTTCCCATAAAATAGAAAAAGAGAGATCGATGAAAAATATATGAGCATGATCATGAAGATGCCATGAATAATTTAACTGCCAATAATGTATGTATACACATGTCGCAGTATATATATATATATATAGGAAAAGACCTCGATAGAATTATAGGGTTCAAAATTTTTTTGTCACTATTTGAAAAGACTTTTGTGAGAATGTCATCGGTTTACTAATGTAAGTTTAAAAGGCACCTATTTAGGTGACCAGAAAAAAATACTCTCATTTTTGTCATTTTACGTCTGAAGAGAAAAAAGTTAAGAGAGAGAGAACAGTGGAAAGAGAGACCTTGGGTGCAAGAAATCCGGTACTAAATCTCATGGGAAACCTACCGGCGGTGTCGATACAGTCTTGAAGTCAACGAAAAGGTGATATGATTTTCTCACACGTTTTTGTTGTTGAAACTTTTATGTGCGTTTGATGTTGGATGTTAGTTAGACATGTATATTAGGTTTGATTTGATTTGTTGTTGATTAGGTTTGTTTGATTAGGTTAGGATTTAAATTTATGAAAAAATTCTGTTGAACACGATGAAGTTCTGGGTTTTCGAGCTTTTTAAAACCTTATCTGAGCCTTTTCCGAGCTTTTTCACATGTAATCCGAGCCTTTTCCGAGTAATTTGAATAGGTTTCTGCAATTTAAACCTCCGAGCCTTTTAAAACCTTTTTCGAGTCTTTTCCGAGCTTTGCATATGTAATCCGAGCCTTTTACAAGCAATTTAAATAAGTTTCTGCAATTTGAATCTCCGAGCCTTTCACACTGGCTCCGAGACTTTTAAAATAGGATCCGAGCCTTTTAAAACACTATCCGAAACTTTTAAATAGTAATCCGAGCCTTTTAAGAAATATGAATAGGTTTCTAGAATTAGAATCTCGGAGCCTTTTACAACTTGTTTCGATCCTTTTCAATAACTGTCCGATATTTTTAAATAGTAATCCGAACCTTTTATATTAAATTTTTAATTTTGAATCTCTGAACCTTTTAACACTAGTTTCGAGCCTTTTGAATAACCGTCCGTGACTTTTAAAAAGTAATTCGAGCCGTTTGATTTGGTTGGAAAGTTTTTTAGCTCCGAGCCTTTTACAATACTTTTCGAGCCTTTATATACACTGTTCGAGCCTTTTGAACAGTAATCTAAGCTTTTTAATTTTTTTTTACCTGTGTTTGTGAATTATAGTCTCCGAGTCTTTTCATATAGTGTCCGAGCCTTTTCATTTTTATATTATTATTTTTTATTTAACTAGATATATATTTTTTATTTAACTAGATATATTTTTTTTATGTCAATATGCAGATAAGGAATCAACTAAAAGATTCGCTTAAAACTCCAGAGGAAGAAAGGTACTCGAGGAAAATAACTTGACATGACCATTTTGATGACCTTACAGATATCGACAACGCACTTAACAAGGTACCTAAACATCTTGCAGTCGAAGAACGACATCGGTATACTGAGTCGTGTTTTGGACATCTCCTTCGGATGGATTGTGGGATGAAGTTTTCAACTGGCATTGTACATCGGTTGCTTATTCAAGAGAGAGAAAGTTCCAGTATGGCAATTTCGCCTAGTCGAGGACTTGGACGCTTTTGATGCGTTCCCGTGGGGTGCACACGTGTATAGGCGGTCTATATACGGTTTCAAGCATGCGTTGGATGGTCGACGTAGGATTTGAAAAACGCCAGCGATGAAAAGGCGTTGACGTACACACCACGGAGACATACAACATATATGGTCTAACGCACGCCTTATTGGTGAGAATTTTGAATTTGTTATTTTTTCCATATGACTGATGTATTGTATTGGATTCTTATCGTTCTTAGCTGTTTCGTAGATATTTGCTTTTGAGGTTATCCTCGAGCTTGGCAACAGCGGATGTAGGAAGCCGAGGAAAATCGAGCTCTCCCCTCGAATTCTGAAATGGGAGTTGAGTACACGACCGAATGGGGAGAAGTTGAATAGCATTTTCCTCGAAAGTGTAAATATATATATATATATATATATATTATGTTCATAACTATTAGTATGTATACAATTACATTGGTCTAACTGCAATTTCAGATGTTTGCGAGGGTGAAATTGGTGCCGACGGCAACTGAGAAGGCTAAACGGTACTTCAAGGGCATTTCCCAAGGAGGTAGTTTATATGATGCTGATGTCGGTGATATACCTGTTCCCATCTCTGACCTCGAACGATATATAACTGTCGGAACCGGTAACACTGAGGGTTCGTCTTTCGAACCCAGTGATACAAAGGGTTTTGACTCGGACGGTCATAATATTCGTCCCGCGAGGACTAGACGGGTTCGATTCAAGTTGCCTACAGAGCCTCGAACTAGAGATGACTCTCGAACTGGAGATGACTCACGAGGAGGCGTTGGAGGGCAAGCAGAGGTACGTATAATTCTTTTTACCGTATTATTTAATTTCAATCGAGTGAACGATTTTAGTACTGACAATTTCGAAATCCTTTCAAGATTGTCGGTATACTTAACTGATGGATGTGTTACGCGAGTTACAGGAGGAGGTGCGAAAGAGTAATGAGAAGCGAGATCAACAGCATCAGGAGTTGCTAGATTTGATTCGGTGGCTTCAGGGTTCGACGTCGCACGCCTGTACTCGAGGTACATGGTTCGATGACCCACCCTTCGATGACGAAGACAGACACCGAGACTTCAGTCCCAGAGGGAGGACAGGTAGTCATCAGGGTGATCAGCAGAGGCCTGATGTGACACAACGAGAGGAGGTTACTCGTGGTACTAGTGGTATAGATACAATACTTATGGAGATAGAGCAGGAACCTCAGCAGGTTTTACCTTACCAGACCAGCCTGTTCATTCTCAGGACCTGGTACATAGCACCTCCTTACAGTATACCCCTCCGGTCGATCCTAGTGTAGAGCACCCCTTCATTCATTGCATCCCTTATTCATTCCACAGGGACAGAGATCCCCAGTCTTAGCGCACCCAAAGAGCTTACACCTACAGGTGATCGAAGGCGACATAGTTCCTATTTACAACGCACCCCTGCAGGCGATACACGGGGACATAGTCCCTCCATACATCGCACCTCTAGAGGCAATACAAGGGGACATAGTTCCTCCTTACAGCGCACCCATACAGTGGATCTCACTAAGCTGGACCGGATTCCCCTACCCCTTCAACGTCAAGATCGGGTTCGTAGGCCAGATTGGCAGCAGCGGACCCCATACACTGACCCCTCTCAGCCGAAGAGGCCAAGGATTATGCCACAGCCACCACATGTATGGACGCCCTACGCATTGATAGATCCTGACCACCTTACTGCGTACCAAGCCTATAAGAGGAACTCGACTGGGGAATTGTAAATATAATCGCAGATATTACAAAATTGTTTTTGTATTTTGAAACTCCTAAGTAAAACTACTTTCTTATCTAACTTCTTCAACAATTATGCAGGTGTGATGTGGATCTACTCGAGCCAGTTGGTGTCCCTTGGTTCCATCGGTTTCAAACCAACATCATAGAGTTGGAGGATACGGTATGGTCTTTACCTGAACATTGTGTATAAGATGTTTCTGAAATAGTAGAATGCTAACAATACAAAATGTTGAGATTGTCAGCATATGGACGCGTACTTGCATATTTTACGGAAGCGTTAGAGATATTACTCCACTGTCTACGGTCCGAGGATCAACATACTGGATTCACAGTTCTATGTAAGTGTTTAAGTTGTACGGTTTTTGAACCTCTATTTATGTGTTTCGTACATCTTTTAGCTGACGTTTTATAAATTTTCTTTATACAGTCATGATTATTGAATGACTGGGAGAGATTGATGGGAAGTGGCGCCGATAAACCCCTTCGCAGTTGGTCTTTGTTCAAGCATCAGTGGTCCGCTGAGGACCTTGCGGTGGTAATTGGATTGGTCCCGGCAGGAACCAAACCATGGAACGAAGTTGACGTGGTCAGTGTTTAATTTACATTGTTTGAATTAGAATTTTAAATAAATTTCACACTGATAACACTTTGTTGAAACACATATACGTTTTGATTCCTTGCAACCTTGGACATACGCATTGGGCATTAGCCAGCGTCGACCTCACAACAGGGAGTATCTACCTGATGGACCTGTTCAGACAGGAGGTACCATTTCGCCATAGGAAAACGCAGCTCGCTTGCTTACGATATTTTTTACCGTCGATGCTGCATGCGGTGGACTTTCACGGTCGTAGACGGAGGGACGATATGACGTATACAATGCAGAATAAGCCCTTTCCACTCAACATTGTGTCTAGAGACCGTGTGCCCTAACAGGATAAAGGGTATGACTGTTTTAAGATCTTATTCTATCCCAATTAGTTTTAATAACATTCAATTCTAACAGTTGTTTATGTGGTGAATTGCAGTGGTAACTGTGGTGTCCATACTTTGAGATTGATAGAGTACCTAGCAGTGAATAGGGATACATTCGATTGGTCAGAAAACGAAATGGGCACCATCCGAGAGAAGATGGCTGTGGAGGTTTTTTGTAACTCGAAGGATTGGTCATCCAGTTAGTGATTTAGTTGATGTACATAACATTTGAGTAATGAAATGAAATGATTTTAAAAAAAAATTTAGTTGTTTGCAATTAACACTTGAACACACATTTGATATATTGAAATCCATAAACAATACAATGAATTGTAGACACTATAACAAAAGATCCAGTATAGCATTAAACGAACAACCAATAAATACATCATAATAGTTCAACATAAAAAAGCATAATAACCAATGGTCACATAATACAACTGTATCGAGCATGATTCCCAACTTCTGAACGATGTTGGAAGACATCAAGTTGGAGATATCAAGTTGGAGACATGTTCCTCAAGGTGCTTCCTAGCATCTTGCCGTCCCACATTAGCAATCACAAGCTTTTCTGGTGGCAATTCAGGGGCCTCTTGTACTGCCTTGTTATGTTTGATCGCTTTCTTCAACGGCTCCATTCATTCCACTGTAGAGTCTTTCTCAGGGCACGTTTGTTTATTGTGTCCAATTGAATGACAGATGCCGCACTTGCGACGATATTCATCGGGAACACTTATGCCGGGACCTTCATTAAGCATCGGCGGGTTGGAGCACCGCCTGCTATTATGTCTTGATTGTCCACATCTTCTACACGACTGTGTGGTTGTCCTCTCCGAAGACGAGGCATGTCGACCCTCCATCGGGTGACCTGATTGTCTCTTCGACTTTGGATTTAAAACCACCCGAGATACGATGTCGGATGGCACTATCCATGAAGAAGGATGACCAACAAGCATAATAGGAACCGAGTATGCATCAATAAGTGTCTCTCTCTTGTAGTAGTTCGCACACAGAGATGTGAAATCCAAGTTTCGCTCCCTCTAACAATGAAAACAATGAGATTCACGTTTGTGGGTAATATAAATCGTTAACTGTAACATCTCATGTACCTTGCCGCTGCGAGTGCATGAGAACATGGGAAATGGTCCATTTGGAATTTGTTGCATGTGCAAGTCTTCAAGTGTAAGTTAACTGTCCATTAGTTTCCTTTCAATTTGACAGAGAATATATTCCAGTCAACCGGATTTACGGTCATATAATTGCACTTCTCGACACATTTTAGGATCACAAGATGTGCTGCGTCGGTCAATTGATGACGCATGGACCGTGCAGCTGCATGACGATCGTGAAACCATTTTTGTATCATATTCCTAATGAACTTCGCTAGTGTCCTCATTGGCAGTTGGCGTGCAAATTTTAGGCATGAGTTTATGCACTCTACAACATTTGTGGTCATCAACCTGTACCTTCTTTGGGGACAGTGTACGCGAGACCACTTGTGTGACCTGCAGCAATGGCATAATCGAATGCACCATTGTGCAGCCTACGTAACTCCTCCATGTGCCTGTTATAATTGAATTCACTGTACGTCCTAACTGTTGAATCCATTATGTCGGTAACATCCTTTCTGTGGAATCGCTTCTTCATATTTTCACCAAAATGCCAACAACATATAGTATGGGTTGCATAAGGGAATACTTTAGAAATCCCTGCTTCAATGTTTGCATGGCGATCGGAAATGAAAATCAGATCATCTATATGACTAAAGGCACCCCTCAAGCATTCCAAAAACCACTGCCATGAAAGGTTATTTTTTGAGTCACCGTACCCAAAAGCAATTGGATACCTGTTCGTTTCCATCTTGTGCAGTTGCAACAAATATTGTAACCCCAAATCTTCCCTTCAAGTGGGTACCATCAACTGCAATCACAGGATGCATACACCTCTGGAAACCTCTAATTGAGGACCCTAATGACATAAAAAAGTACAGGAATGTATCATCGTCTGTGCACTGTAAATCGGTGATTGTGTCAGGATTTTACTGTTCCAGAACGTACGTAAAAGATGGTAACAGTTTGAAACTTTCTTCATGTGTTCCATATGTCAATGACAATGCATATTGCAAGGCATCATGTGCCTTACTATACATGACTTGGTTGTCCTACATTATTTTCATATCGACGATTATGTCCTTCGGACGCATGAGATGACCATCATGTTGTTGAAGTCTAGGTGCAATGACTTCTCCGATTATGACTGCACTAGCTTGTCGGTGGCGACGGTTAACCTCCTCCAAAGGACAACTGTGTTGGTTGACAAAACTTCTGACTTGGAAGTAAGTCTCTTCATCTTTCCTCACTGCTCTTAATTTCCACGTATAGTCGTCAATGATGCAAACTAGATGTAACGTTGTCTTATTAGACCTTTTCACCTTCCATTCAAAGTTCTCCCGCATTGAAAAAAGGCCAACTAGCCTCTTCAAATCCTTTTTACTCGGGAAAAATTGACCTTTATAAATCATGCTTGTAGGTTCTTGCGTTGCCAAGGTACTGCTTTTACCAATACCAAACGAGTATGAATCTGCTCCAGGAATAACCAACGTTATCGTATTATCAGAATCAGATACAGTTATATTATGTCAAACCTTGGAAGTCCCAGGCATATTTGGTACAATGCAACTAACTCCTTGTACATGTCTTCCTTGTGTTTGAATTTGTGTAGGCTCTTCATCCACATTTTCTAGATCATCTACCTGTTTATTATTTGCCTCATTATCCATCTCATGGTTCGGGTAATTGTTCATCTCATTGTATTGCTCAATTCGACAACCAAACACATCGCCAAATTGAGGTTCAACTACTTGGTCAACCGCTACCGGTGAGACACCACACATGTTTTCCCCACTTTCGGCGAAACTCCTTTGGGGTACACTTGGTTGCTACCGCCAAAGGATCCAAATTGTTGGGTATTTTCAGGAGAAAGAATATCATTCCTTATCACATCTCCAACTGTCCTCTGAGTTAGACTTACACATACTTGAGGGATCACCCGATCTTCCCCTAGCATAAACTGAACATCATCGTTATTTCTTATAAATGTACGACATGTACTGCGAGGAACGATTGATATTGATGCCAGATCAACATTGAATTTGTTTATATCATACTTCACAATGGTATGCACGATCGTCACTGATTCTTCGTAAGTCATATTCTTTGACACATACATTCCTCTGACTTCGGTCGGGTAGTTGCTCCCATCGACCGTTATAAGATATTACTATTCTATCCTGATTCATGATGCTGTCAAATTAATCAAAACTATTAATAAAAACTCAGGAGTACAAAATATTTTCACAAATTACATTTACAAAGCCTCGGGTGAGGATATTTAAAAGGCTCGGAGAACACTAGAAAAGTCTCAGAGAATACATGAAAGTCTCGAAAGAAGACATTTTTGGTCTCGAAAAAGACTTTAAAAGGCTCGATTAGTAATTCAATGAAAAGTCTCGGAGAAGACCTGAAAAGGCTCGATTAGTGATTCTTTGAAAAGTCTCGGAGATGACTTAAAAAGTCTCGGAGAAGACTTGAAAAGGCTTGATTAGTGATTTTTGAAAAGTCTCGGAGATGATATGAAAAGGCTCGGAGAAGACATGAAAAGGCTCGGAGAAGACATGAAAAGACTCGATTAGTGATTTTTGAGAAGACATGAAAAGTCTAGGAGAAGACTTGAAAAGGCTCGATTAGTGATTTTTGAAAAGTCTCGGAGAAGACATGAAAAGGCTCGGAGAAGACTTGAAAAGGCTCGATTAGTGATTTTTGAAAAGTCTCGGAGAAGACATGAAAAGGCTCGTAGAAGACTTGAAAAGGCTCGATTAGTGATTTTTGAAAATTCTCAGAGATGATATGAAAAGGATTAGAGAAGACATGAAAAGTCTCAATTAGTGATTTTTGAGAAGACATGAAAAGGCTCAGAGAAGACTTGAAAAGGCTCGATTAGTGATTTTTGAAAAGTCTCGAAGAAGACATGAAAAAGCTCGGAGAAGACTTGAAAACACTCGGAGAAGACTTGAAAATGCTCGATTAGTGATTTTTGAAAAGTTTCGGAGAAGACATGAAAAGGCTCGATTAGTGATTTTTGAAAAGTCTGGGAGAATACTTGAAAAGGCTCGATTAGTGATTTTTGAAAAATCTCGGAGATGATATGAAAAAGCTCAGATAAGACATGAAAAAGCTCGGAGAAGACATGGAAAAGCTCGGAGAAGACTTCAAAAGGCTCGATTACTTATTTTTGAAAAGTCTCGGAGATGATATGAAAAGGCTTGGAGAAGACAGGAAAAGGCTCGGAGAAGACATGAAAAGCTCGATTAGTGATTTTTAAAAAGTCTCGGAGATGATTTGAAAAGGCTCGATTAGTGGTTTTTGAAAAATCTCGAAGATGATATGAAAATGCTCGGATAAGACATGAAAAAGCTCGGAAAAGACATGGAAAAGCTCGGAGAAGACTTCAAAAGGCTCGATTACTGATTTTTGAAAAGTCTCGGAGATGATATGAAAAGGCTTGGAGAAGACATGAAAAGGCTCGATTAGTGATTTTAAAAAGGTTCGGAGAAGACATGAAAATGCTCGGAGATCATTTTAAAAAGCTAGGATACTATTTTAAAAAGCTAGGATACTACTTTAAAAAGCTCGGAAAAAGGTGACAAAGTTTCAGAGATCCACAATTGTCACAATGAAAATGTGAACAAATGAAAAGAAGTATTTGCAAGAAATATTACCTTGTTGTAATGAATCACAACTAGTTGTTTGGATCTTGAACTTCTATTTGTATTGAGAGAGAGAGAGAGAGAGAGAGAGAGAGAGACTAACCCAGTTATCATTTTTGTTGGAAGTGTGGAGAGAGAAAAGTACAAACAGAATAACATAAATGATTATCTAAGGGCAATTTTGGTAGTTCACCATAATAGGTGTCTTTTAAACTTAAGTTATTAAACCAGTTATATAGTCACCAAATGAGTTGGAAAAGATGATACTTTCCACCATTTCCTTTAGAATTATATTGATTTTTATGAATTTTGATTTAATTTTTTTTGTAGATAATAAGTTCATTAAAATCTATCGATGAATACAATTTGTGAATTTTTCAAACTCTGAAACTATTTTTGTTGAATTTTTCTATATTTCACCCATTTTTTTCCGGTGTCTTTATATTAAAATAAAATTGTGATAAATAGTACTAGTTCTTGAAAAAATTTCAAATTTTATTCGTAGATTTCATTGAATTTATCGTCCATAAAAAATTTAGATTAAAATTTATAAAAAAAAAAATGATGTAATTTCATCAAAATAATTACTGAAATTAAAATAAAGAATCATTTATGATATAGATTCACTCATATATAACTAGCACAAAAGACTGCTCTTATATAACTCCATCGACGAAGTACTACTCCTTTAATTAGAAAAATTGACCTCCCCAAAAAACAAAATTATATGCGTCACGAAGGAGGTCTACAGGCATTTTAATATATTTACCTTTAAAAATAAAAAATAAAAAATGGAATGCTGACGTATGTTTCCTACGCACATATAATCTAATTGTTAAATTGCCTCAAAAAATTTGTCAAAAAAAAAAAAAAAAAAAAAATTTTTTTTTGACTCACAAATGCCCATGCACTTCTTTGATAGGTGATGTTTATTACTTCTGAGGGAGCATCTTTGTTCAACCTGAAATATATAAAAAAGTATTATGTTTTTTTCACGGAAAATACTTGTTTGGAGTGCGGCTTGTACATCTGCCACAATAAGAACACGCCACATGCAAATGTAACTATATTCTGATTATTTTTATTTATTTTTTATTTATTTATTTATTTTTTACATACCACCATCCAACCATGGTGGTGGGTTACACACTATTTCATAGCATCTTGCAAATATGACTATATTCTAATTACCTTAATACTTCTTCACATAAAGCTTCCTTAAGTTATTTGATTTCAAATCACATCACAGTGCCCAATTATCTCTCTCTCTCTCTCTCTCTCTCTCTTTTTAAAGGGAAAATTCATTAACAGAAAGAACTAAGCAATACAATTGCTCATGATAATCGACTCAAGGCTAGAAGGACAATAATCCTGCCACCATAAGTCAACAGAGGAAGCAAAAGCTAATTTAGCCAAGGCATGGGTAGCCCCATTGGCTTTCCTAGGAGCATAAGAGATATGAATCTGAAAATGACTAGCAATAGACACAACCTCACTAAGGACAACACCAATATCAGCCCAAAAGCCATAACCCAAGCCAATCATATCCACAACCCCCTTAGCATCGCTTTCCATGACAGCAGGCAGCAACCCTCTATCAACCGCCATACACAAACCTAACAAGATTGCAACAGCCTTTGCTACCAAGGAATCATAGCAAGCTTCGAATCTCTGCACAGTAGCAACCAAAACCTTACCACCGGAATCTCTGATAATTGCCCTACGCCAACCAATTTATTCACCTCCCTAATCGTAGCATCCGTATTAATCTTGAAGAAACCAGAATCATGTTTACTCCAACCCACATTGCCATCATTCCTGAGTAAACTTGTTGGATCCCTCTCTATTAAGTTTGCCTTACGAAACTCCTCTATATAATTCGAGGCCTAAGCAAAAACATCCTCCCTCCAGGAACAAGACTCGAATGGACAAACTGGTTACGCCAGTACCACAGACGCCATAACACCACACAAAATAATTCAAATTCTTCCTTGTTCAGAGTATACTTATAGTAGGCAAACAAATCCAATAACTGCATCTCATTTCTCCGAACAAATCCCTTCAACAAGTAGCAGGATTTTTGCGTGCCTTTAACACTAATGCACCCCCATAAGGCATGCATCGAAGTTTCCTTTATCTTACAACAAACAGGACACACCATATCCACCTGAACACCCCTATTAGTCAGATTACCCATTGTTGGCAGTCAATTGTGGCATACTTTCCACAAGAAAACTTTTACCTTTTGAGGGATGCTAAGTTTCCAAAAAGACTTCCACCACTCATCAACACTAGAGCCAGAGGGATTACCTCGATCACTGAGTGTCTTCCCCAACTTATATCCACTTCTCATAGTCCAAGATTTTTCAAAATGCCATAACAAAGAGTCCTCCATTGTAATACTTTATAACGGCAAACTTAAAATGGCATCTGCCTCCTCCGATATAAAAGAATTATGAATCAGTTGAGAGTTCCAATGGCTAGAATCAATAATTAAGCTTTTCACCATAGTAGATGCACCTAAAATCGAAACCGATTGAACCTTGAAAGAAAATTGCCAAGGAATCCATCTGTCAGAGTATATTTTTAGCATAGAGCGAGCACCCGCTCACCACCTTGACCCAGTGATCAGCAGCTCACGCGGGAAACTTTTCCACACGTATGAACCTGTTTCGCTGATATCTTCCTGCAACAAACTAGAAGCAGGAAAATACCTTCCTTTTAAGACTTTTGCAACCATTAAGTTAGGATTAGTCACTAGCCTCTAACATTGTTTTGCCAACATAGCTTGGTTGATAATAGCAATATCACGGAAGCCAAGACCTCTCCGATCCTTACTTTTGTACAATTTATTTCAAGAACCCTAGTGAAGCTTTTTATTCGTGCTCAAACTACCCCACCAGAAACGATTGCAAACACCATTAATTTCCTTAAGAAGTTTATTGCGAAACATGAAAAGTAATTTGATCTCTTTTAGATTAATAAAAAGCAACAAAAAGAAAACCTAACCTAAGACTGTGAACAAGGGAAAGAACAAACTAACGACCAACCAAAGCAAAAGAGAAAGCCAAAACCACCTAAGACCCATACCCCTAACCACAACAGAAAAAGCAAATAAGGGACCAGCCTTTACCAACTTCTTTCCCTCTAATAAATACTTAAATGGAAACCAAGAGCCCCACTCCTAACCTTTTTAATATAACTATATATATCAACTTCTAACTTCTTGTGTTGGATCACGATTCACGTCGCATACTTACACATTTTCACACATAGCTAGCAAAGCAAAACAATCCATATCTTCATATGGATTGTTGTTTAAAAGGTATAGATAAAGGGTGCGGTCGGACTTTGGGAAGGACTAGTATAAAAGCTTTGACTGAAGAGCAGTTGAAACTCTTGTTTATGTGGTTTGACACTGATGAAGATCGTCGCCTTAGCAAACAAGAGCTCAAGGACGCCTTCAATAGCTTGGGTTCAAGATTCTCGGCTTGGAGAGCTTGGCGAGTGCTATGCCATGCCAATGCCAACGGAGATGGATGTATAAGCGAGCAAGAGTTGGATGGCCTTGTCAAGTATTGTGTCAAACATGGTTATGCCAAGAAACAGAGTTTATAACTGTACGTTTTAATCACACTAGATTCTATATACACGGTTAATGATGTCTACTTCTTTGTATCAGTCTAATATATATAATTAGGTCATGAATCTTATAAATAGTTTTTTTTCTCCTCATTTTCTTGATCTGATTTATAGCGCCCGTGAATTGATGTTCCTCCAAGTCCTCCTAAAACAAAAGGAAAAAGATTTTGGTGGTGTTCAAATTATCGGTGTTTTACATTACTTATATTTAACTTTGATGACTTTATGATAAATATTATAAATTTATAGTGCAGATTTAAGGGCTCAAAATTCTTTTGTCACTATTTGGGCCTAGTTTTGTAAGGAAGACACCACATTACTAATTCAAGTTTAAAATGCACCTATTTAGGTGACCAGACAGAAATACCTATTTTTTGTCAGTTTGTGTCATTTTCAAAACTAGAGATAAAACATTGAGAGAGAAAACAGTAGAGAGAGAAATCATTAGCTGCAACAACATAGGCTTGAAAATCTGACGGTGAACTCACCGGCGGCGGCCCTATAGTGTTTACATCGATGAGAATCTGCAATTGACAGTGGTACGTTTATATTTCTCACGCGTTTTTGTTGATAAGTTAATGTGTGTGGTTGATGTTGGGTGTTGTTTAGAAATGTAGATTAGGTTTGATTTGATTTGTTCTTGATTAGGTTTGTTTGATGAGGTTAGGTTATGGTTTTAATTTATGAAAAATTTGTGTTGAAAACGATGAAGATCTGGGTTTCTGAGCCTTTTTAACATTCTGTTCGAGCCTTTTTAAGCACTCTCCGATCTTTTTAAATTGTAATCCGAGCTTTTTTAAGGAATATGAATATGTTTGTCAATTTTGAATCTCTGAACCTTTTAACACTTTGTTTGAGCCTTTTCAAACACTCTCCGAGCTTTTTAAATTGTAATTCGAGCTTTTTTTAAGGACTATGAATAGGTTTGTCAATTTCGAATCTTCGAGTCTTTTAACACTATCTTCGAGCCTTTTCATACAATATTCGAGCCTTTTCATACACTGTTCGAGTCTTTTCAACTGTACTCCGAGCCTTTTCAATTTTTATAAATAGGTTTGTCAAATTTGAATCTAAGAGACTTTTAACACTGTATTCGAGCCTTTTCATACACTGTCTGAGCCTTTTTAACAGTAATCCGAGCGTTTTAATTTTTTATGAATAGGTTGTCAAATTTGAATCTTTGAGACTTTTAACACACTATCCGAGCCTTTTCATACACGATCCGAGCCTTTTCAACAGTAATCTAACCTTTTTAATATAGGTTTGTCAAATTAGAATCTCCGAGACTTTTAACACTGTCTCCGAACCTTTTCATACACTGTCTAAGCCTCAACAGTACTCTGAACTTTTTAATTTTTTATGAATATGTTTGTCAAATTAGAATCTTTGAGACTTTTAACACCGTCTCCGAGCCTTTTCAACAGTAATCTGAGCCTTTTCATTTTTATGAATTTCTCAAATAAGAATCTCTGAGACTTTTAACACTGTCTATGAGCCTTTTCATACATTGTCCAATCTTTTTCAATAGTAATCCGAGCCTTTTAATGAACTTATATGGTTTTTTCCCGTGAATATGCAGATGAGGAATCAGCTGAAGGATTCTCTTAAAACTCTAAGGGGAGAATGTTACGAGGGAAAAATAACTCGGCATGACCATTTCGATGACCTTTCAGATGTCGACAACGCACTTAATAGGGTACCTGAACATCTTAGGGTCAAAGAACGACGTTGGTATACCGAGTCTTATTTTGGACATTTCCTTCAGATGCATCGTGAGATGCAGTTTTCGAAAAGCATTGTCCATCAGCTACTTCTACGCGAGTTGCATCACGATGGTAAACATTCGGTCCGGTTCTCAAAGGTCGAGTTTTGTTTGATCACTGGTTCAAAGTTCGAAGTCATTCCCGACATGGCGAGGTATGATATGGTAGAGAATGGCATAAGGTTGAGTTTAAAGAGTTGAAATTGGTTCTACGGATTGGTGTTTTTGAGTAGCATTATGATGTTGTTAAGCCGTGCTTATTGTATGCTCAATTGGATATTGATGAGGTTGGACGAGAGAGAGAAAATTGAAGTATGGCATTGGCGCCTAGTGGAGGACTTAGACACTTTTGATGCGTTCCCGTGGGGTGCACACATGTGTAGGCAGTCTATTTCAGGTTTCAAGCATGCGTTGGATGGTCGACGAGACATGTTCAAACAACAACAACAAGCAAAGGGTGCTGACGTACACACCGTGGAGACGTACAACATATATGGTCTACCTCACGCACTATTGGTGAGAATTTAGAATTTAAATCCGTACTTTAATTGTATATTTTTTTTCCGTATGGCTGATGGAATACATATAGTGGATTCTTATTGTACTTATATATTACATAGATATTTGCTTATGAGGTTATCCCCAAACTTGGCACCCAATTTGGGGTCCGTAGGGAAATCGACCTATCCCCTCGTATTCTGAAATGGAAGTTGAGTCATCAACTGAGGGCGGCAAAGCTGGCAAAGATTTTCATTGAAAGGGCAAGCATATTTTTATGTTAATGTTTATAGTTATTAGTATGTATACAATTACAATGATCTAATTACGATTTCAGATGTTTGAGAGGCTTGAATTTGTGTCGATGGCAGTTGAGTCGGCTGTTGGTACTACGAGGGCATATACGAGGGTGAGAGTCTGTATAATGCCGCCGATAGACCCATTTAGGTACAGAATCCTAGACAGCATACGACTGCCAGAACTAGTGATATGGAGGATCCGATTGACGGAACTAGTGATACGGAGGGTTCTAAGATCAGAGGGTGGCGGTGAGACTACCGTGAGGAATAGACAGGTTTGATTCGCGTTGCCCAAATAGTTTCCAACTGGAGGTAATTCGTTTGGAGGGGTTGAAGGGCATGCAGAGGTAAGTAAAATTCTTTATACCGCATTATTTAATTTCAAACGAGTGAATGGCTTTAGTATTGACAATTTCAAAATCCTTTCAGGACTGTCGGTATATTGAAGTGATGGATGTGCTCCGAGAGTTACGAGAGGAAGTCTGAAAGTCTGATGAGAAACGAGATCAGTAGCATCAGGAGTTATTACGCTTGATCCAACGGCTTCATGATTCGACGTCGCAGACTCGTAGTGATGGTCCACCGTTCGATGACTGAGACTTTAGTCCCATAGACAAGACAGATAGTCATTAGGACGGGATAGACCCAGAGACCAGACGTCAGTTGCAACGTACTACGGAGACAGTATTCGATTAGCAGGGGATTGTAGTGACAGAACAAGATGAGGTACTTGATGGTATAGAGGCAACACATATGGAGATAGATTAGGTACCTTATATGGTTTTACCAGAGCAACCTGTTCATCCCCATGACCTGTGACAGAGTGCCTTCTCACAGTGCACTCCTCTTGTCGATCCCAGTGTAGCGCACCCCTCCATTCATTCCACAAGGACAAAGTTCCTCAGTCGCGGCGCACACCTCCGATCTATCCCAGCATGGCGCACCCCTCCAGCTGATCCACAGGGACAGAGTTCCTCCTTATAGAGCACCCATCTAGGTGATCCACGGGGACAGAGTTCCTCTTCACAGCGTACCTATCTGGTTGATCCTAGTGCTTTGGACTATTGTCCGCTCCACGTTCAGCGTCATGAACGGGTTTGCATGCGAGGTTGGCAGCAGCAGACTCTATACAGTGATCCCTATCGGCCGAAGAGGCCAAAGACTGATAACTCTTATTTCTACACATTTTGTAGCCTTTTACTTTCATCTTTTATGCTTGTTTCCTAGGTAAAACTGGGTATTTAACGTTGCTCATAAGTGTTTCAGGTTATTTTTCATCACATGGGCTAAAGTGTACAAATGTAGAAATGTTGGGATAAAATTGCAATTTTCAAAAGTGGGATTATGCACCCTTATTCTGCTGTTAGGGGCCGCAGAAAAGGAGCAGAAGACCACCATTTTGCAATTCTGCGCCCTAGGGCGCATAATTCATTGGTTGGGTTTGGTGAAAACTTTTTGCAGAATACTCAACTTTCGGGGGCCATATATCTCTCCTCCGATCAAACTAGGTTTCGTACCACCTATGGTTGGAAAGCCTTAGAAGTCTTCTTTCCAACGATTCTTCAAGAACGCGATTTCAATGTTCAAGGAGAAAGTTATACTAGTTTTCATAACGGTGCGCGCTGTTAGAAATACACCCACGAAATGCCCAATTTTCATCCACTTTTGCAAGGGCAATCTCATTCTTTCCCACCATTTCAGCCCTAAACCGTCCTCACACTATAAATTTCCCCTTTCTCAATTTTTGACAGAATCCATTCTTTTCCTCTCTCTCTTCCCCCCAAACCTTTCTCTCTTCAATTTTCTTCATCTTCTTTGCATTCTTCACCAAATAAGTGAGAGATCCAAGCTCTCATGGAGGTTTTTCCTCCATGGGAGCTCACCACAGGCCTGCAACATCATTTTCACACTTCATCCATCCATATTAGGACAGATTTCAAGGAAATAGAAGTGGTCTTTAGACCAAAAACGAGCTAGGAAGGCTAGGAGCTTCTTTGAAGGGTCTGTCTTCAAGGTTTGTCTTCAAAGGTTGTCTCATTTTTACTAATTTCTTTGTATTTCATGCTTCTTTGATGTGTAACCCTGATTTGGAGAATTTCGTAAACCTTCACATGTGCAATATATGTATGTTTGTTCTTAAATTTGGTTGGGTTTTGTTTTACTTTTTGTCAATCATATGTATTAAGCTCTAATTGCAATATCCATGTGTATAGAGGTCCGAAATTGATATGTGTCCATGAATGGGATTAGGAGTAGAGTAATTTAATATAGGAGTAGTGTAATTTAGCATCCCATGATTGTTGATTGATTGATGGATGACCAAAATGCCATGTTTAGAGTAATTGGAGTGTTTGAAATTTAGCTCCAAAGAGTGGAAAAAGTTTCAGTTCAGGCATTTAGTTGCTAAATTGGTCTTGGTTCAAATCCTTATGCTTAATAGGTCTTTTTAAGATACAATTATCCATCCTTGACAGGATTGGGTAATAAATTGATTTTGGGATAATTCCCAAATCAAGAGGATGAACCCTTAACCTAGATTGAATGTCCTTAATGCTTAACAACCAACTTATTTGCACATTGTTGTTTGGTAAGCTTGTTCCCTATGTCTAGCCATCCTAGGGAGATTGATAAAACTGAATTCGTATCTAGAGTATGGACAAATTGAATTCCTCTTGTTCTCGTGTAGTTATATGGGTATTTCATTGCTTAATGCTTTCCACTCAGTTAGCCACCTTGTGGATCATATTTAGGTTGTGTGTTATATATCATGTGGTTCACATTAACATGCTCAACGTGATATCCTCTACATTTGACCAGTAATTTGAGAGATCACTAGGCTGGCGTGTTGAGCTCTTGTGTGTGTCCCACAGTCCTTAATGAATCCACGCATTTATGTATGGATGTAATCTCTGAAACATCGAGAGAGATTATAGATTAATTAAGGGAACACGAGCATATAACATACGTGTTGTATGAGTATCTCGTATTCTTAATGCTTTTACTTGGTTGTCATCCCGTATTTGGTTAGCCATTGTGAATGAATTATTGGTTGTAGTATGACCCACGCGGTTGCACATTACATGCCCAACGACATAACCACTATATATGACTAGAAAGTGAGAGATACACTAGGCTAGCATATAGGACTCGTGTGTGTGTTCCACAATTCTTAATGAATTCACACATTGTATGGATGTGATTTCTAAGAATCGAGAGAGATTAAAGATCAATTAAGGGGACACGAGCCTATGATATACTTGCACATTGAGGGACTTAGTGCGTCTAGAGCTTAATTAGAAGAATTATTACGGTTGAATCATTTCCCTAGTGTACCGCATTTCATGACATCTCTCCATTCCATCCTATCCTTATAAATATTATGTTATGTAATTTATTTATTTATATTATTAATTACACATTTCCGGTGTTGTAATAATAGCTAGAACCGGTGATGGTCGGCGAATCCCACCTCCATGCGGAACGATACCCTCACTTGCCGCTGTGCTAGTCTCTGTGACTCGAGCACTAGTGAGGTCGAACTTAATTGTTCATCTTTTGACTGACACCGCAACGATGTGTCGTCAAGGACAATGCCACAACCATCACATGTATGGGTGCTAAAGGGATTGATAGATGCTGACCAGCTTATGGCGTAACAAGCCTATAAAAGGAACGTGATAGGGGAATTGTAAGTATAATCATAGATATTACAATCTTTTTATAGTATTTTAAACATATACGTAAAATTACTTGGTTATTTAACTTTTTCAACAATTATGCAGACGTGATGTGGATCTACACGAGCTAGTTGGTGTCACTTGGTTCCACCGGTTTCAAACCAATTTCATGGAGTTGGAGGATACGGTATGTTCCTTACTTGAACTGCCTGTATAAATTTGTTTCAGAAATGGTAGAATCCTAACAATACAAAATATTGAAATTGTCAGCACATTGACATATACTTGCATATTCTACGGAAGCGTCAGCAAGCATACCCCACTGTTTACGGTTCGAGGATCAACATACTGGATTCACAGTTTTATGTAAGTGTTTATATTGTACGGTTTTCGCTTGTGCATTGTTGTGTTTCATACATCTTTTACCTAACGTTTCAGTAAATTTTCTATGTACAGTCATGGTTATGTTATCACTAGGAGAGAATTATGCCTAGTAGGGTTATGGGCAAACCCCGTAAGGGTTAGTTTGTGCTGAAGTACCAGTGGTCAGCTGAGGACCTTATGGTTGTATGTGGACTGCTTCTGTCAGGAAATCGGTTATGACACGATGTTGACGTGGTGAGTGTTTATATTACATGGTTTCAATATGTATAACAAATAAATTTGACATTGATAACACTTCGTTGAAACACCTACAGGTTCTAAATACTTGCGAATTTAGAAGGCATCATTGGGTCTTAGCCAACGTCGACCTCACAGTCGGGAAGGTCTACCTGTTAGACCTGTTCAGACAGGAGGTTACATGGCACTACAGGAATGAGCAAGTCATATGCTTAAGGTGGTTTTTACCCTCGATGCTGCATAAGGTGGAGTTTCACAAGAACAGACGAAGGGGTGATATGACGTACGCATTGAAGGATAGGCCCTTTGACATGAGCATTATGTCTACATCACGTGTGCCCCAACAGAGGACAGAGTATGACTGTTTCAAGATCTTATTCTATCATAATTGGTTTTAATAACATTCTATTCTAACGGTTGTTCATGTGGTGAATTACAAGGGAAACTATGGTGCACATACTTTGAGATTGGCAAATTATATGACGACAAATAGGGATACGTTCGACTGGTCGGAAGATGAGATGGGCACCATCTGGGAGAAGATGGCCGTGAAGGTTTTTTGTAACTCCAAACCTTGATCTGTTTGTAGTGATTTAGTTGATGTACATAGCATTTGAGTAATGAAATGATGATTTTTTTTTAAAAATTTAAAATGTTTGCAATCAAAAGTATAACACACATTTCATACATTAAAATCCGTAAAACAATACAACGAATTCTGAACACTATAACAAATGATCCAGTATGACATTAAATGAAGAACTAAATTCAAATAAATTTCGGAACAAAAAAAAAATCAGAATAGTTCAACATAAAAGCATAAGAACCAAGGGTCTTATAAGACAACTATATCGAGCATGGTTCCTAAAGTTTGAACGATGTTGGAAGACATCAAGTTGTAGACATGTTCCTCAAGGTGCTTCTTAGCATCTTGCCTTCCCACATTAGCAATCACAAGCTTTTCTGGTGGCAATTCGTCTTCCTCTTGTACTGTCTTGTTATATTTGATCGGTAAGTTTAGCATCTCATACACATCACAAACAAACCAAGGTCACATCACTTTGTTACAATGTCGTTATCATTCAATTCAAAATAATTAAAATTACATCAATATCAACGGCTCCATTCATTCCACAGTAGAGTCAAGCAAAAGGCACGTTTGTTTGTTGCTTCCAACTGAATGACAGATGTTACACTTACGACGGTATTCCTCTGGAACAATTTTGCTAGGACCTTCATTAACCATAGGCGGGTTAGAATATCTCATGTTGTTATGTCCTGATTGTCCACATCTTTTACACGATTGTGTGGTTGTCCTCTCGAAGACGAGGCATGTCGACCTTCCATTGGGCGACCTGATTTTCTCTTTGATTTTAGATTTAAAATCACCCGCGCTGCGATGTCGGAAGACACTACCGATGAAGAAAGATGGCCAACATGCATAATAGGAACTGAGTATGCATAAATAAGAGTCTCTTTATTGTAGTAGTCCGTACACAGAGATGTGAAATCCAAGTTTTGCTACCTACAACAATGAAAACAGTGAGATTCACGATTCGGTAATATAAAGCATTAACTGTAACTTCTCATGTACCTTGCCGATGTGAGTGCGTGAGAACATGGGAAATGATCCATTTGAAATTTGTTGCATGTGCAAATCTTTAGGGCTAAGTTAACCGTCCACTAGTTTCCTTTCAGTTTGACGAAGAATATGTTCCAATCAACTGGATTTACTGTCATATAACCACACTTCTTGACACATTTCAGGATCACAAGATATGCTGCGTTAGTCAATTGATGACAGATGGACCATGTAGCTTGATGACGATCGTGAAACCACTTTTGTAGCATATTCCTAATGAACTCTACCAATGTCATCATTGACAGCTGTCGTACGAATTTTAGGCATGAGTTTATGCACTCTGCAACATTTGTTACCATCACCCTGTACCTTCTTTGGGGACAATGTACGCGGGACCACTTGTGTGGACCGACATCAATGACATAATCGAATGCAGTCTTGTGCAGCTTGCGTAACTCCTTCATGTGTCGGTTATACTTGAGTTCACTGTACGTCCTAGCTACTTTGTCCATTATGTTGACAATATCCTTTATGTGAAATCACTTTTTCATATTTTCAAAAAAGTGCCAGCAACATATGGTATGGGTTGTATAAGGGAACACTTTAGAAATCCCTGCTTCAATGATTGCATATTGATAACTCTTATTTCTACACAAAGTGTAGCCTCCTTATTTGTATATTTTATGCTCAATTCCTGGGTAAAACCGTGTTTTAACGGTTTAAACAAGTGTTTTAGGATTTCTTCAAGTAAAGGGGCTTTTATGTAAAAATATGAAAATTATGGGGAAAAAGTGTAATTTCAAGAAATATTCGGCGCCCTTGTAATTGTGCGATTAAGGGATGCCGAAAAGGGACAAGAGGACCTCCATTTTGAAATTCGGCTCCCTAGGGCGCAGAATAGGGCGCATTTTTCATGGGTTGGGTTTGGCGAAAACTTCCTGCAGAAGACTCATATTTTCGGGGCCATATCTCTCTCCTCTAATCGAACTGGGTTTTGTGCTATATGGGTGGAAATCCCTATAATTCTGCTTTCCAACGATTCTTTAAGAACGCGATTCCGATATTTGTGGAGAAATTTATGCCCGTTTCCGTAACGGTGCGCGATATTGGAAACCCAACTGCGAAATGCCCAATTTTCAGCCACTTTTGCAAGGGCAGTCTCATCTTTTCCCACCATTTCTAAACTAAATATCCCCTTTTATCTCATATTTTCAGAATCCATATTGAAGGTCTTGGTGGTCCCATGTCATTTAAGAAACATGTTTGCTTGTCTTGAGAGGAGCTTGAGAATGAGGACTTTGGGGCTTCTCTCATTCACTCCTAGAGCCACCTAAAGCCTCCCACAACTGACCAAATCTCTCATTCCAATAGAAATCTTTCATTTCCTCTCTTATTTTGGTTGGACCTCTTCATTTAGGAATCATCTCATGCTTGTCTTTGGAAAGAGAGAGAGGAGGTGTCTTTAAAAAAACACACACACACACATTTTCATTGACACTTAGAAACACAACACAATCGAACCAAACATTTTCTCTGCAGAAACTCCTCTTTTCTCTCAAGCTTTGGTGGTGCTTCATTAATCTTTGGAGCTTTGAGGAGTCGATTCTTGGAGAAGGAAACAATTGGAGACCAAGCTTGCAAGAATGAGGTCATCATCTAAGTTTATTTCTCAAAACTCTATCTTTTCTCTTCTTGTATTTGCTATGGTTTGTTTATTGGAAATCTTGTATGGTTTATATGTGTAATATGAGCTAAATATCTTGTGTTAGAACAAAGATGAAACCAAGCCTTTAATCTATTGTTAATGACTCATTAATTTCTCTACAAATGCTTTTATAGTTATATGGATATTTTGAATGCTTAAAGCCTTTACTTGATTGATCACCTTGTAATTGATTTATGGTTGAATGCTATGGATTGAGAGAAGACGTATTTAACATGCTCAGACGAATATTCACTATATATGACTAGAAAGGGAGAGATACACTAGGCTAGCATATAGGGTTTTTATGTGTATTCCAACATTCTTAATGGATTCATGCATGTTTTGTGTGTATGGATGCAATCTCTAAGACATCGAGAGAGATTAGAGATTAATTTAGGGAATACGAACCTATAACATATACTTGCACATATGAGAGGTTAAGTGAGTCAAGATTTAATTAGAAGGGTGAGGTGGATTCGAGTTCTAGCACATTTTTCATCATATTATCACATTTGTTCTTGTTGTGGTTAGTATTTTATTTTGCTTTAGTATTAATCATTTTAGTGTTAAAAATCTGGAAACTTTATTATCGATTGTCCAAATAGTATATAAACTGATAAAAACCAGTAATCATTCCTCAGTCCCTGTGGGAACAATCCCTACTCGGCCATTGTAATACACTCCGACCTTGTACACTTGCGAGAGTCACACCGTGTGTTGGTGGACCGATCACATGTCGATCAAAAATGAAAGCCAGATCATCTATATGACCTAGGGAACCTTTCAAGCATTCTAAAAACCACTCCCATGAAAGATTGTTTTCTTAGTCATCATACCCAAAAGCAATTGGATACACTTGTTCATTTCCATCTTGTGCAGTTGCAATAAACATTGTACCCTCGAATCTTCCCTTAAAATGGGTATCATCAATTGCAATCACATGATGCATACACCTACGAAAACCTCTAATTGAGGACTCTAACGACATGAAAAAGTAGAGGAATTTACCATTCTCTACGCATTGTAAGTTAGTGATTGTGCCAGGATTTTGATGTTCTAGAATGTATACAAAAGATGGCAGCAGTTGAAAAGTTTCTTCATGTGTTCCATAGGTCAATGACAATGCATATTGCAGGGCATCATGTGCCTTACTATACATGATTTGGATGCCATACATTGTTTTCATATCGACGATTATGTTCTTCGGACGCATGAGACGACCATCATGTTTTTGAAGTTTAGGTGCAACGACTTCTTCGATTATGACTGCACTAGCTTGTCGGTGGCGATGGTGATTCTCCTCCAAGGGACAATTGTGTTCATTGACGAAACTTCTGACTTGGAAGTAAGTCCTTTCATCTCTCATCACCGCTCTTAATTTCCACGTACAGTTGTCAATGATGCAAACCAAATGTAACGTTGTCTTATTGGACCTTTTCACCTTCCATTCAAAGTTCTCCCGCATTGCAAAAAGGCCAACTAGTCTCTTTAAATCCTTTTACTTGGAAAAAATTGACCTTTATAAATCATGTTTGTAGGTTCTTGCGTTGCTAAGGTGTTGCTTCTACCAATACTGAACAAGTATGAATCTGCTCCGGGAATAATCCACGTTGTCATATTATCATAATCAGATGCAGTTACATTATGCCGGACCTTGGAAGTCCCAAGCATATCTGGTGCAGTGCAACTAACTCTTTATACATGTTTTCCATGTGTTTGAATTTGTGTAGGCTCTTCATTCACATTTTCTAGATCATCTACCTGTTCATTATTTGCCTAATTATCCACCTCATGGTTCAGGTCATTGGTCTGCTCATTATACAACTCATTGTACTGTTCACCATTCATCTCAATTCAACAACCAAACACATCGCCGAATTGAGGGTCAACTACATCTGCATGGTTGACCGCTACTGGTGGGACACCATACATGTTTTCCCTACCTTCGATGGCACTTCTTTAGGTGAACACTTGGTTGCTACCGCTAAAGGATCCTAATTGTTGGGTATTTTCACGATGAGGAATATCATTCCCTATCACATCTCCAGCTGTCCTCTTAGTTAGACTGACACATATTTGAGGGATCACTCGATATTCTCCTAGCATAAACTGAACATCATCATCATTTATTATAAATGTGCGACATGTAGTGCTAGGAACGATTGATATTGATGATAGATCAATATTGAATTTGTTTACATCATACTTCACAATGGTATGCACGATCGCCACCAATTCTTCGTAAGTCATATTCTTTGATACATACATTCCCTAGTTATCAGATCCAACAAACCTTTGACTTCTATCGGGTAACTGCTACCATTGACCGTTGTAAGATATTACTATTCTAACCCGATTCATGATGCTGTTAAATTAATCATCACAAACCATTAATAAAACCCAGGACTACAAAATATTTGCCCAAATTACATTTACAAAGGCTTGGGTGAGGATATTGAAAAGGCTCGGAGAAGACTTGAAAGGGCTCGGAGAAGACTTGAGCCGACTTAAAACGGCTCAGGGAAGACTTGAAAAGGCTCGAAGAATACTTGAAAAGGCTCGGATACTTACATTGAAAAGGCTCAGAGAATACTTTAAAAGGCTCGGACAGAAGTTTAAAAAGCTCGGATAGAGCTTACAAAGGCTCGGAGATCCAAAATTCTCTCGATGGCTTAAGGTTTATAAAAGACTCGGAGAACAAATGAAAATGAACGAAAAAATTGAACAAATGAAAAGAAGTATTTAAGAGAAATATTACCTTGTTGTACTGAAGAACGTCCACTTTTTTCTAAGTTGAAGAAGAAAGGGGAGGCAATCTTGAACTTTTATTTGTAGAGAACAAGTTTATTGTAGAGAGAGAGTTACTGTCGTTTTTGTTGGAAGTGTGGAGAAGGAAGTATAAATAGAAAAAAAAATGATTATCTAAGGGCAATTTTGGTAATTCACTATAATAGGTGTCTTTTAAACTTAACTTATTAAAGCACTCCCTTGACTGCCAAATTAGTTCAAAAATGTGACCTTTTTCACCAATTCCACACAGATTTAATAAGTCTAGACCAAGGTTTGAAAAAAAAGCTTGACTTATTTTAAAAGGGTATTTTGTTAGAAGCACGTTTTTTTGTGTTATTAATACTCAAATTATAAATCGGTGTTAATCCGATAAAAATTAGCGGTTAAAAATTGTAACTCCCTTTCAAAAAAAAAAAAAAAAAAAAAAACAGTTTGTAACAACTCAATAATTATGGAACTTTTTGGTTGATAGTTGACCATGCTTATGTATGTTTCCCACGTAAAAATACCCCAATTTAAAATTGCCTCACAAATGCCCACTTATTAATTTGATAACTAGGTGATGATTATGAGGGAGCATCTTTCTTCAACCTGAAATAGTAAAGTATGTTCTTTTCTTTTTTTTTTTTCCAAGGAAAAAACTTGTTTGGGGTGCGGCTTATACATCTGCCACACAATAAGAGCATGCCACTTGGCATGTTCTAAAAATAAATAATAATATTGGGGTGGCATGCTCTACCAATAAATAATAATATTGAATAGGTTTTGCGGAGATCAGATTTATTCATTCACATTAACAAGAGGTAAGCATTACCTCCCACCTCATTGTTTGATACATGTCTCAAACACAACTTTACTCACCTACACTAACTACAGATAAGCATTACGTCCCACCTCATTGCTTAACACATATCTCAAACTTAAAGTTTAGGACATGTGTCAAGCAATGAGATGGGAGGTAAAGTTTGGAACATATGTTACATAATGAGGTGGGAGGTAATATTTACCTTAATTAGTGTAGGTGAGTAAAGTTGTTCTCGGTTTTGCGTGGTCTTCTAGCAAATAAGACTATATTCTAATTAACTTTTTCATAGATAACAGTATAACACAATTAGCTCTTTTATCATCCTGAAACAGGGAATATAGAGGATTTGAGATCTCTATTGGATGAATGAAAATCCACATCAATCGCAAATAATGAAACGATTCTCATCAATCTCATGATACCAAGATTAAGAAGAACCTCTAGTTAGTACAAGTACAGTCTCAAACCATTCTAATCGCTATATATCAACATCCAACTTCTTGGGCAGTGTTGACTAATCGTACATTGCAGCATACATACACACACAGCTAGCAAAGCAAAAATTCAACCATACACAACTAAACACACACATATATATTCACATGGCCGGGTGTGTTAGAGGTATAGATAAAGGGTGCAAGCGGACTTGGGGATGGAGCAGTACTGATCAAAAGCAAGCTGCGCCAGTAAGAGTGACTAACTTGACTGAAGAAAAGTTGAAAATCTTGTTTAAGCGCTTTGACACTGATAGAGATGGCCGCCTTAGCAAACAAGAGCTCAAGGACGCCTTCAATAGCCTCGGTTCAAGATTCTCCACTTGGAGAGCTTGGCGACTGCTATGTCTTGCCGATGCCAACGGAGATGGCTACATAAGCGAGCACGAGTTTGACGGCCTTGTCAAGTATTGTGTCAAACATGATTATGCCAAGAAATAGAGTTTGATATTATTTTTAATCACGCTAGATAGATTTTCTCTTTGGTCTTCATCGTTTGTCTACTAATTTCGAATCTGTAATTGTTGAGAAGTATAGGCATGCTTTCTGTATCAGTCTATATATAACTAGTTCAATCTTATAAATAATCTTTTATCCTCATTTTCTTGATCTGATTTATCAATATCATAAATCTAGTGTTTAATTTCACGAAATAATTAGTAATACTAGTGGTTCATGGTTTTGTGGCAGGTTTGCTTGGTGCTTAGTCGACTATGTGTGGCGTGTTTTACGGTGTCATTTTCTGGGGTTTTCTTTTCTGTCCGTGATGTTTAGTTTTCAGTTTTTTCGCAGTTCTTTCCTAGTCTTGGATGACCGCTTCTTTTGGTCTGCTGGATTCGTTTGTGTTCTGTTTTTTTCTCTTTGGGTTTTTCCCTCTAATAAAATTTCATCGTTAAAAAAAAAAAAAACTACTTGTTCATGATAAAGGATCCAAACTCTAGAAAGACATAGGCTTCCTAGGTGAAAATAATCTAACTAAAATTGCCACACTCAGTAGTCTTCAATCCTAGGTTTACTAACTCTTTCGTGGACAAGTTGGCCAAAAGAGGTTCTATTTCTATCGGGGATCGCATTGTTTGAGGTAACGAGTGATCTTTGTTGGGTTTCTGGTCTGATTCAGGGCTGGTCGTGGTCTTTGTTTGTGTTTTTGCTCTCTGTTTTTTGGTTGTTGTTGAGTGTTTTGTACGGGAGTTTTGGTGGTTTTGGGTGTTCCTTGTGGTTTCTATGTTGTGGTTTTTTTTTTTTTTTTTTTTTTTTTTTTAACAGCAAGATTTTATTAAGGAGGCACAAAAGGCAAACACAACACCCAAAGGAAAAGGGGCCTGTAGAAAGTAAACCGAAGCACAAGCAACCAACAACGAAAACAAGCAAAAACAGAAAAGTCTACAGAGCATTGAAACAGACAACGCTAAACAAGGCACCAAAACTACATGCTCCACTCAATTATGTCTCCCTCCAGGTTGGAAGCTTTCCTCGCGAGCGAGTCTGCAAAATTGTTCTAAGCTCTTGAACAACACATGACCGACAAGTTTTGGAAAGAGAGCAAGCAAGAGCGAATGTTGTAAATTGTCCCAACATGGTATAAACACCCGATATCTTTATCATTAGACCATGATACTGTTGGTGGAATGGGAATGTTGAGGTCACTTGTGGTGCACCTCTGAGAGAGATTGTAACACTCTAAAACGGAGAAGCTTTGAAGTTTATTTCTCTCTTTAAATTTTCTTACACCACTCCACTGATTTTACAACATAATCTGAGTCCCTTTATATAGGGAACTGAGATGAGATTAAAGACAAACAAAAATAAATGCAAAACCAGCAAATTCAAACTGAAGTTGGGAGATGGCAGTTGGGAAGAAGAGAGTTGGGAGATGGTGGTTGGTGAGTTTGGACGGTGGAGGAGAGTCAACAATGTTGGCTTCTAGAAGTGGTTTTGCTGGAGGGTGGCTGACTTGTGGCAAGTTTAACATTCAACATCCCCCCTTAAACTTGACTCTCCATGCTTCGTCATACCAAGCATTGTCTTTAGTCTTTCAAACACATCATGTTTGAGCGGCTTGGTGAAAATATCAGCAGCTTGATCATATGTCCTGCAAGAGACTAGTTCCACCTCTTTATTCTTCACATGCTCTCTGATGAAATGATACCGCGTATCAATATGTTTGCTTCTTTCATGGAATACTGGATTCTTTGCTAGTGCAATCGCTGACTGATTGTCAATGTAGACCTCTGTGGGATTAACTTGTGGAAATCCCAAGTACTGCAACACATTCCTGATCCAGATACCATGACAAACAGCTGAGCAGGCAGCAACATACTCAGCTTCACATGATGACAATGTCACAATGGCTTGCTTTTTGGATGACCATGTGAATGTTGTATCTCCCATAAAATACGTAAAACCTGTGGTGCTTTTACGTTCATCCAGATCTCTTCCCCAATCACTATCTGAATAGCCAATCAACCTGCAATCTTCACATCTGGTATATAAAATACCATCATTAAGAGTACCTTTTATGTACCTGAGTATCCTCTTTGCTGCATTCAGGTGAGACTGGTCAGGAGTCTCCATGTATCTGCTGACTAGTCCAACTCCATAAAGTATATCTGGCCTGGTACACGTCAAGTATCTCAGGCTTCCAACCAAGCTCTTGAAATAGGTTGGATCAACATCTCCCCTTTCATTCTTTCTTAACTCTAATCCTGTTTCTACTGGAGTTGTGACAGGATTGCATTTTTCCATACCAAATCTTTTCAGAATTTCTTTTGCATAGATACTCTGAGAGATGAAGATACCTTTTTCGCTTTGCACAACTTCAATACCGAGAAAATGAGCCATTAGACCAATGTCAGTCATCTCAAATTCTTTCACCATCCTCCTCTTGAAATCTTCAAACATGGCTGGATTGTTGCCGGTGAAGATCAAGTCATCAACGTATAGGCATGCATATAACAAGCTTCCGTCAATCTCCTTCTTCATATATAGTGCATGCTCATACGGGCATTTCTCAAATCTGTTCTTTTGGAAGTAATCATCAATCCTCATATTCCATGCACGAGGCGCTTGCTTCAAACCATATAAGGCTTTCTTCAGTCTGCACACTTTATCTTCTTTTCCTTTCTTCACATATCCAGGTGGTTGTTCCACATAGATTTCTTCTTCAAGAAAGCCATTCAGGAATGCTGACTTTACGTCAAGTTGGTAAATTTTCCAACTTTTCTGGGCTGCTAATGATATTAGCAATCTGATGGTCTCTAGTCTGGCAACTGGCGCAAAGACTTCTCCGTAGTCAACTCCTTCCTTTTGTTTATAGCCTTTTGCTACAAGTCTTGCCTTGTATCTCTGGACTTCTCCTTTCGCATTCCTTTTGGTTTTGTAGACCCATTTCACTCCAATAGCTTTCCTGCCTTTTGGGAGATTAGTCAACTCCCACGTCTTGTTCTTCTCAATGGATCGAATCTCATCACCATTGCACTTCTCCATTTTCCTTCTTGGTTAGCCTCTTCAAAGCTAACTGGATCACTTGTCATCAGCAGACAATACAGAGTAAGATCTTCTTCCACCTGTTCTGTATATTCATACAGATCTTCTAGACTGCGTGTTCCTCTAGGCCTCATATCTGAGAAATCACGATCAATTGGTAATGGAGTGTCATACCTTTGTGGTGAAGGGGAACCACGTTGAGGTGTTTGCTGATCTCTGGGTGTTTGTGTCTCTGTAGCCACTTCTCTTGTCTCTTCTTCAGGTATCAACTCCGCGCTTCTGGAAGCTTTAGTTTGATCCCAATTCCAGGATTCATTTTCTTCAAAAATGACATCTCTGCTGAAGATTACTTTCTTGGTGGTGGGGTTATATAGCCGATAACCCATAGTTCTGTCACCGTATCCAACAAGGATACACTTCTCTCATTTATCTTCAAGCTTGGTTCTTCTCGCTTCTGGGACTTTGATGTAGGCAATAGAGCCAAAAACTCTAAGGTGGCTGACACTTGGTTTGTGAGTGCTCCATGCTTCGTGCGGTGTCTTTGTATCAAGACTCTTCGTAGGACATCTGTTTTGTAGATATACCGCACACAAGACTGCTTCAGCCCAAAAACTTTTAGGCATGTTTTTATCCTTTAACATGCTTCTGGCCATGTTAAGAATTGTTCGATTCTTCCTTTCAGCTACACCGTTTAACTGAGGAGTATAAGCTGGTGTAAACTGATGTCTGATTCCTTGTTGCTTTAGGAACTCCTGGAAAGCACCTGCAGTGTATTCTCCACCTTGATCTGATCTCAATGCTTTGATATGATAGCCACTTTGCTTCTCCACAAGAGTTTTGAACTCTTTGAAGTAGCCAAACACTTCAGACTTCCTTTTCAGAAAATAGACCCAAGTCTTTCTGCTGTAGTCGTCTATGAATGTAAGGAAGTATTGATTCTGTCCATTTGATACTGGCGTCAATGGACCACACACATCTGTGTGAACGAGCTCAAGTGGCATGGTTGCTCTCCAATTTGCCTCCTTTCCGAAGCTATTTCTGTGTTGTTTGCTAAGAACACAGCTTTCACACATCTCATTTGGGTGATGGATATTTGGCAATCCTTTCACCATCTTCTTACTTCCCAGTTGCTTTAAACTTTCAAAATTGAGATGTCCATACCTGAGATGCCACAACCAGTCTTTGTTGTTGATGATGGCTGTCAGACACTTTGGCGTATCATGATGAATTGCGAGAGGAAACATCCTATTCTTCGTCATCTGGACTCGAGTAACCAGCTTTCCTCGAGCATCTGTGATGGTGAGTTGCATATTTTGAAGACTAATGTGATAGCCTTTCTCCAAGAGTTGTCCGAGACTTAGGATGTTTGTCTTCATGTCTGGAACATAATAAACATTGGAGATGAAAGCATGATCTCCATTCTTCTGCTTTATCATGACATCTCCTCTTCCTTGGACAGAGATTTTAGAGAGGTCACCAAATGAGATTTCTCCATGAACTTTCTCATCAAGTTCAGTGAACAAGTCTTTTCTGCCAGTCATATGGTTGCTGGCTCCAGAGTCAAGAAACCACACATCTTGATTTTGATAGGTTGAGTTGTGTGCCATTAGCATCAACGATTCTCCTTCAACCTGCTCTTTCTCTGCAAAGTTAGAACTTTCATTTACTTCATTTGGGATACCTCTGCACTCGTTGCTATAGTGCCCATATTTGTGGCAATTATAGCATTGAACGTTTCTTTTGTCAACGTTCGGACGGTAGTTGTAACCGCCTTTTCTTCCTCGTCCTCGTCCTCGTGAGACATGGTTTTGTTGTCCACGTCCTCCTCTACTTGCGTCTCTTCCTCCTCTGCCTCTACCTTTGGTTTCAGCATTTCCAGAACCTCTTCCACGAGATCCTCTACCTCGTTCTCTTCCTTGTTGTGAGGTCCCCCCTTGCTCATATCTTTTTTCATGGAGGGATAACTTTGATTGGAGAGCTTGCTCCAATACTCTGTCGTCACTTCTTCTTGTGACTTTCTGCTCATGGGCTTGCAATGAACCCACCAGTTCTTCTACAGACATCGTCTCCAGATCTTTTGTTTCTTCCAGGGCCACCACTATAAAGTCAAACTTTGGATCCAATGATCGTAAAATTTTCTCCGAAATTCTCATGTCTTCGAGATTTTCTCCATTTCTTCTTAGCTGATTTGCAACAACCATGACTCGTGTATAGAACTCTGCAATGGATTCATTAGATTTCATTCGTAAAGATTCGAACTCACCTCGTAGAGTTTGAAGACGGATCCTTTTCACTTTGTCAGCACCTTTGTAGGTCTTGTGAAGGGTGTCCCAGACTTCTTTCGATGACTTGGAGGAAGCTATAAGCTCGAACGTGGGTTCGTCTAGTCCTTGATAGATTATGGACTTTGCTTTACAATCCTTCTTTCGATCGGCTCTGAGAGTTGTTGTCTGAGCTTCTGTCATGGTTCCTTCAGCTTCTTTGGATGCGGGTTCTGTGTATCCATCTTCCACAATGTCCATAACATCTTGAGAACCTAGTAGGGCTCTCATTTGTATGCACCAATTGTCATAGTTGTCTTTGGTGAGTTTCAGGATGACAACTTGCGCGTTTCCGTTGGCCATCGAGCTTGAACTACTTAGAACACTGATTTGGAGTCTGAATTTGCAAAAAATGAGTGCACGGTTGCGTCCGGAATGGTCTAAAACCTTGGAAAACAGTCCGGGTTTGTCAAAAAACGAGTTCGGAAGTGTCTGAAACGGGCGGTCAAACTTTGTGACAAAAGTCAACCAAGATAACGGAATATTCCTTTTCTGACGGAATATTCTAGATGGACTAACGGCGTTAGTGACGTCAGCAGCACTCACGGACCGGGTCGGATAACCGGGTCGGATCAGGTGACGGGTCGGATCGATTCGGGTCGGACTTCGGGTCAGGTTATGGGTCGGACTTCGGGTCGGACCCTGAAAATCGGGCGAGGAAGACGACCGGCGCGTGACGGTGACGCTCCGGACTGTTGGCTGCGCGTGCACGGCGCGTGGGTACACTCTCCAACTTCAAACGGCGCGTGACACCTCTCTTTAACTCCGATTTCGATGAAATTTTCACCGATGCACTCCTTGGGACGAGTAGAACACACTGGTATGCTCAAATTTATATTTTGAGCACTTTGATTTCTGGGCCAATTTGGTTTTGGCCTCTGTTCTTCAAATTTCCGGCTCTCCTGGGCTCTGATACCACTGTTGGTGGAATGGGAATGTTGAGGTCACTTGTGGTGCACCTCTGAGAGAGATTGTAACACTCTAAAACGGAGAAGCTTTGAAGTTTATTTCTCTCTTTAAATTTTCTTACACCACTCCACTGATTTTACAACATAATCTGAGTCCCTTTATATAGGGAACTGAGATGAGATTAAAGACAAACAAAAATAAATGCAAAACCAGCAAATTCAAACTGAAGTTGGGAGATGGCAGTTGGGAAGAAGAGAGTTGGGAGATGGTGGTTGGTGAGTTTGGACGGTGGAGGAGAGTCAACAATGTTGGCTTCTAGAAGTGGTTTTGCTGGAGGGTGGCTGACTTGTGGCAAGTTTAACATTCAACAGATACTACCACCTTGGAATCGCTTGTAACCATAATATCTTTCCCAGCGAGCTCTAAACTGGAAGCGCAAAGCAAGCAGGCCCTGTGGATGGCTAAAAGCTTTGCTGTGTTTGAATCTTGATTTCAAACATAAACATAGAAGATGCACAAAACCCTCCCGCCTGTGTCTCTCAAGACCCATCCAATCCTCGCGTGCCCCGGATTGCCACTCGATGAACCGTCTACAATGAACTTAAAGCCAATTATAGGGGGAACCCAATCCTGAACCACAAAAATCTTCCTTTGTTTACATTCGACACAAATATCCTTAAAGTTGTTGAGAATCATTGTAATCGGATCCTTCACTCCCTTCCCACAATGTTTGAATCATCACGCCAATCTAAATTTGACCATATCTAGATAATGTGTAATCTCTTCTCTGTCTCCCTTGAAAACTTGTTAATTCACAGCTTTCCAAACGGTCCACATCACATCAAAGAACATCGAGCTCCACACTCTACTGTTTTTTTTGGCTCCAGACACAGCTCAAACCAGCCCTCAAACCACTCTATTATCAACTTGTTAGGGCAGCAATGAACCTCCCACCAATCCATAGTTCTGGTCCATAACTCCCAAGTCCAAGGGTAATGGAGGAAAAGGTGGTCGATCAATTCCCTATTGGAGTCACAAATGGGACAGTTCACGTCTGATCCTATATCACACCCGAAGTTGGCCAATACCTCCCTCACCATAACTCTTCTTCTAAGAAGTTGCCAAGTGAACATTTGAATCTTAGGAGGGCATATGGCTTGCCAAACCTTCAACTGATCCTTGTTGAGCTCAATGCTTTGGTTTTCAATGCAATTCCTAAAAGAACGAACCGTAAACACCCCATTAGCGCAAAACTACCAAGCGATAGTGTCGTCGATATATTAGCGAACGCAAACTGTATCAAGGATGGCCTTGAAGCCAATCCATAGGTCCTTTTCCCAATCAAATAGGGCCTCCTTAGATGATACAGGAGATATTATTGGAGATTTTCTTGAAGACTTTTTATTTTAAAAATATTTTTGTAATTAATACATGTTATTTTATTTCCATTTATTTTATATGTAATTAGGTTATTAATTATTTTATGATTTGATTTTATTAAATCAAATCCAATTTCCTTTTTAGACAGGTTTTTAATGTTTTAGAATCATTTTAATTCTTTAGAAGATTTGATATCTTTTTCATTCGGGATTCTTTCCCGATTTAGTTGAGGTGTTTTAGGAGTCAATGAGATTAGTTTCTCTATTTATTTGGTTGTAATCGCTTTGCGATATTCAGATTTGAATGAAAAAAAAAAACTTCTTGAGTAATTAACTCAAATATCTTTTTTTTTTTTTTTTCTGTTTTTCTATGGAATTATAGATCAAAGAAACCCTTGTGTGTTTGAACTCGTGTGAGTTCCGTTCTGGTCTGCATCAGGTTGATGATGCAGGAGATATTATTGGAGATTTTCTTGAAGACTTTTGAAGACTTTTTATTTTAAAAATATTCTTGTAATTAATACATGTTATTTTATTTCCATTTATTTTATATGTAATTAGGTTATTAATTATTTTATGATTTGATTTTATTAAATCAAATCCAATTTCCTTTTTAGACAGGTTTTCAATGTTTTAGAATTATTTTAAATCTTTAAGAGATTTGATATCTTTTTCATTCGAGATGCTTTCCTGATTTAGTTGAGGTGTTTTAGGAGTTAATGAGATTAGTTTCTCTATTTATTTGGTTGTAATCGTTTTGCGATATTCAGATTTAAATGAAAAAAAAAAAAAAAAAAAACTTCTTTGAGTAGTTAACTCAAATATCTTTTTTTTTTTTTTTCCTTCTGTTTTTCTGTGGAATCATAGATTAAAGAATCTCTTGTGTGTTTAAACTCGTGTGAGTTCCGTTTGGTTTGCCGAAATCACTCACCCGGCTAGTTTTGTTAATGGCAAGGGCATGGATTCTCGGGCAAGCAAACTTTAAAGGGGTCGAGTCTATACTGATGTTGGTCCAGAACTGTGCAGTATCATCCTTGCCTATGATAATCTTCATGCCCTCCTTTAGAATCTTAGCAGAAATTGTGCCTTCCTTGAAGAGATTCCCAACTACTCTAACAAAGTTGGACACTGAAGGAGCATAGTTCCCTTCCCATATCAGCCTAGAGCTACCAATCACATCTTTCCAAAGAGCTTTTGCCTCCTTATCAAACCTCCACACCCATTTAGCTAAAAGACCTCTATTTTTGTCCGCTATTCTTTCTATCCCAAGGCCTCCAAATCTCTTTCCTTTACACAAGGAACTCCAATCCATGGTATGGATTTTACGCTTTTGAGCCCGATCACCCCAAAAGAAACCTCTTTGGAGACTCTCAATTTTAAGAGCGATTCCCACCGGCGTGTTGTGGTGTTGTTGCTTGTAGTGCATGTTGTTTATCTTCCTTAGCCCCCTTGTTATAGGTGTGTGCCTTTGGTTGTTGCTTTAGATGTTCTGTTGAATAAATTTAGCTGTAAAAAAAAAAAAAAAAAAAAAATTGCCACACATATATGATGTAGGAGGACATAATAGTTGGCTTTGGGCTTATTTTGGGTTAGCATTAGACTTTATATTGGGTTTATATTGGGTTATGAGATGCCTATATATTATGATATACAGCCATTGTGAAAGGAGAGTTGAATATTTGGTTATTTTTCTGATATTGAAAACGTAGAGCAGAGCTCTCTTTTCTCTTATTGTCATGGATTTGGCTGTTATTTAGCTTCCTACTGCGTCAATATATATACACACCTCTCTGTTAATTAGTAATGATTATGAGAGTCTCTTTCTTCAACCTGACAATTTATAAAGGATTTGGTATTCAAGAAATTTGTATATGGGATGGGAATATATAGGAGCAAATTGAATGGTGTGGAAAGGGAAGATCTCATAGGATGAAACTAGGAGTGGGGTTTGTGGAGTCGATTTCAAAGCTTCAGTTGATGGTGTTGACAGACTGTATTGCAAGAAAGAAAGACGATGACAATGGCTAGTTCCATGTTTGCTTTTTGTTGCAGGGGTTAGGGGTGAGAAAATTTCAGAGTAAGGTAAGGGGAAGCGTTGATTTTTCATTGATGTTACACATATGAGTGATTACAGAATCATTAAGATATACATCAGAAATGGAAACAATCCCACTAATTTTGCTATGTTGATGGGAATATATTCAAAATCCCTCTAATTGTGAATTGACTTTCTTTGCAGTGATTGACCTTGAATCAAGCTGAGTGATTGACCTTGAATCAAGCTGGAGAATCAATCACATTGTCCTTGAATCATGCTAGCAATTACGTGTGATCTGATTTGGAGTCAAAATATTCAAGTTGTTTAATACTAGGTGATTTTGTTTCCTTAACAAGGGGCTAGGGTCAAAGTGATGGTCTTGGTTTTCGTTTTTGCATAATTTGGCTGTTGGGTTGTTTTTTTTTTTCAGCTTTTCGAGGTCTTCGGGTGGTTTTTTTTCTCCTTTGGTTTTGTGTTTGCAGTTTTGTGTTTACCCATCGGGCCTCTTTTTTCTTGAGGCGGTTTTCCCGCTTGCTTTATAAAACTTATTGTTCAAAAAAAAAAAAAAAAAACCTGTGTTCAACCAATAAGATTGAATGCGCATGTGATTGTGCACATAGACTAAGCTCACTACCACTGCTTTCTGGTCCAAACTTCATGAGTATATCTTAAGTTTTGTGTGGTCTTCGGGCCAACATGATGCCATATTCTATTTACCTTTTGCTTCGATTCCACCAATCATATATGTTGGTTCAACGCATGCTTTCATGTTATTCCGCCTAACGTTGTTCGGTTGAAAGAGAGCGCACACTCATTCAGTTTGATAATGTTCAAGGTTCTGGTCATCGCTACCTACCGCATGTGATATTTAAAAAATAAAAACACACACACATGATTTCATGTTACTCTGATACATCTTTTGAAGGCATAAAAATTCTCCTAGTCCTGGGCTGGTAATATATACCACAAATATATAAAGTGGATTTCAAATATATCAATTCACAGCGCCCACTTTTCTGTTAGCAGAAATTGGGAGAGTGTAGCTCTTTCATCAATCTGAAACAGGGAATGGGATTTGATCTCTTTTGGATGATCATAAAACTCCGCATCCAACGTGAAAAATAAAATAATTAAATGATATATTCTCCTCATTCTCCTGTGACCAAAAAATATAAGAAAAGAACCTCCGGTTTATCCCGGAAAGAGAAGGATTAATTAGCTTAAGTACCAGTCCCAAACCTTTTTAATCATACCATGCCATGCAGTTGATCTTTTAAAAAGAAACTAGACTGTATTAAATTAATAAATGACAGCCAAATTGATTTCTTTTTCTAAATTCGAATATATAGCAGTATAGTACACACAAAAATGCTAAGAACATCTAGAAACAAAAATAGGGTATGTTTGGTTGATGGTGGATCAAATATGATCTTAGTAGGCAGATATTTGATTGCAAGTCATATTTATTCCTACTTCTCAACATGGTCTACAAGTGATAATAAAGTGGATATAATTCTAAACAACTTCTCCAATGCTCACTTTTATTCTTCATAAATAAATTATAGAGTCTAGTCTCGTCGGACCCAGTAATAGGTTATACATAAAAATAAATAAATAAATAAAGGTGGATTTTTTAATTATCAACCTGAAACATGAAAAGGTAGGTATTCGGTATTTTTTAATCAAATAAACCCTCATCTATCTCGGAATATATATTTTTTAAATATGTATAAATATCTGGCCCAACTTTGTCTTTACTCTAGGTCCAGGATTCTCCTTTTACCAAACACTATGGAGAACCTTCGCTTTACCTAAAAAAGATTTTTTGAAAAAAAAAAAAGGATTAATTAGGGTATATTAATCCCTTTTCAATTAGTAAATAGTAGACTTCCAAAAAAGATGTTTGAATTTTTTTTATTGTAAATAACACGGAAGCTGATGATTTTAATTCACTTAATATATATATATATATGTTTTATTAATGTAAGACAAATCATTCATTATTTACATAAATAATAATTACAAATCAACTAGTATAGTTTGAGATAAAGTATATTATGTGCTATATATATATATTTTATTTTTTATTTTTTATAATTCCACGAGGTATCCCTCACTCTGATTGGAAATCATGTTCTATATTTCATTATAAAGTATAATATGTTTACTACCGTCCAATATTTAGTCTAATAATAATTGGTCATTGCCACTACAGTGTATTAAAAAAAATCTATACAGATTTCACTCTCTTCCGTCCTCTATATATATTTACATAGTATAGCATCATATAGTGATATAGATAGGTAAGCACATACCAAGCAGCCTCCTCCTTTCTAATATACCAATCATTCTCCAAAACAAATCTATGTCTATAGCCATAGAGACAAGCAGCGGCGGCCTTTCTTTCGTAAGGAGAAAAGGTGTGAGAGTCCCCTACACAGAAGCGCAGTTAGAACGTATGTTGATGCAGTTTGACAGTGATAGAGATGGCCGACTCAGCAAACAAGACCTTACTAAGGCATTGGAGAGACTCGGTTCCAGTTTCCCAGCTTGGCGGGTCTGGAGAGCGCTTTGTCATGCTGATGAAGATGGAGATGGATATATAAGCAAAGACGAACTCAGCGGCCTCGTCAAGTATATTGTCAAACAAGGTTATGATATTAGTAAATGGGGTGGTTTTTGAATCCCTGTTAGATTCTAGTAGATGATGAATATATGATCTTGTAGTTTTTTGTTTTTCTTCTTTCTGTTTAGTCTTTTATTTGTAGTTGTAATCTGTATATATAGTAGCGTGCGTTGTGTGATGGAGAAACTCTTGCAAGCTTAATATAGATTTTTTGCCAATATGGGTTGATCAATCTTATGAGATGTGAATAATTTTTTTTCACCGTTATCTTATCTGAATTGATTCACCCAAAAAAATAAAAAACAAAATCTTCTTTGTTATTGTAACTTTTATTGCTGAACTTTTGTTCCAATACGTCCAAATGATTCAAATCAGACGATCTATCACATGAATGATTCACGCAACATAACATATTTCCAACAGCCCAGGCCTTATATATATATATATATATATATATTACTTCAAGTCTTCAAATTTATGATTTTAAAGTTAAGTCATTAATTCATTCAGGGGTTGGAAAAAGTAATTAGATGCCAACTATATAATGGTCTAAATCCATTGGAGTAAGAAAAATTGGTGATTGGATATTGATAATGAAGAACTTACAAAGTTTAGTTGATGGTGGATCCTCTGCTCCTGACAATATTCTCTTTCTAGCTAGTGCTGTTTTGGATTGTAGATATTTTGCAAACAAATAAAAAAAAGAAGAAAAAACGAAAAAGAAAAACGCACTCACACTCACACTCACACTCACACCACACGAATGAAATTCTGTTCCCTCCGGCTAAGAGCGTCTCTAATGCAAGAGTAGCTTGTATAAAAAAAAAAAAAATACTACATAAAATAAATAGACAGTCTATTAAAAACTTTATCTCCAATGCATATGTGTATATTCAACCTCACGTTGATGTAGAAAAAAAAATTTTAGACATTGTCAACATGACCGTCTACTTTTAGACAGCCCGCTGTACAATTATTTTTTCAGTTGACTCAACTAAAAAAAAAAAAATTAGACATGTCAATTAAAAATAAATATGTTTTAAACAGATGCATTGAAGACCAAATTTTAAGTTGATTGTTTATCAAGTCTATTTTTATACCACATAGGAAGTAAGTCTCTTGACATTGTTGCCATGTCAATGATTTTTGGTATACAAATCACTTTTGTATTAGAGATGCTCTAAATGATCTGAATACTCTGCTAATTTAATCTTTTTCCTCATCTAAAACACCTGAAGATAATATTATGCATTTTAAGATATATAATGGAAGTAAAAAATAAATAAATAAATAAATCTCAATCATTGATTACACATGTTACCAGATTTATATAGATCAGTACAAAGATCAGAACAACATACGATCCAAATCATAGCTAAAAACTTAGATGGTATGGAGCGTATGTGTACCCACCCGAATAAGAGCATGCCACATTCCGGCCGCCCTCTATCTAACGACTTAGATGGGAGTGGGGCATATATGTACCCACTCCAATATAGAAGAGCTTGCCACATAGTATTCTCAATCAATCATATATTGGATGTGAAAACTTGAACTTGAAGTTTCTATATATATATAGTTTCAATAATTAATGTGGCATTTATCAAAGAATTCAAAATGAATAAAGCCAAATAGGTTGGTTTCAGGGGTGAAACCATAATTTTTTTTTTTTTCTGGGTGAGCTGTGGATAATTTCATATAGATAAAAAATTATAGTATATAATAAAAAAAATCATTTTTTTTTTTGAACTTTAATAGCGAATCTCAATGGTCCAAGAGAATTTTTATTAGTTAAAATAAAAAAGTAAACCTAGTTAGAGGACATAATGAGTCTTACCCCTAAATACATATTCTAACAAAAAAAAAAAACACAAGAAAATAAAAAGAAAATATACATGCAACGTAGATTTAATAAGTTCCTACTTAAATTTTGATTTCTGAGGCTTCAAAGAGACAAAAACATCTATTACCGATTCCGAATCAATTGTAAAATCAAGTTTTCTTTCAATATAACAATCATACAATTCTCAGAAAACTCGTCATCTATTTTGTTATGTAAAGACGTTTTGACAAGTTTCACAGCTAAAAATAAAACTTAATTTTATAATTAATTTCACAACATGAACTTTAAAATAAAAATAAAACTTACAGTTTTCTCATACCGACATTTGTATATTTTTACAAATCCAAAAGTTATGAAAACTCATAAAATTGAAATTCTTGGAGACTTGGAGATGAATTTATATGGTAAATCTATTGCTTTTGGTTAAAATTTCCCAACTTTATTTTTGAGTCAGTAAAGGGTTAACATTTTTCAACTTGATCTTTCACTTAATTAAGGAAATATAATGGGCTTAATTTAATGAGTTTGATACATGTTTTTAAGTTATTGGGCTGTTATTAAAATAAGGAAAAATATGATAAGTTAAGTTAGAATCGGAATTGGGTTAAGATATACTTAAAATTAAATGGAGTGTATATAGAAATATTAAATTTTTTTTTTTCTTTTCAAAAAGCTCCCCACCCTAGCCAGCCTTGTTTCCGCCATTGGTTGGTTTAGTTCTAAGATGATATTTGGTTCATGAGACCTAACCATTGATATGTTCTATTAGAGTTCTTAAATGCTATTGTCGACTCATTCCTATCCATTTAAATTTTTAGGTCCGATGATTACTAACATGATATTAGATCCTTGCTTTGACCTAGCAGTTTGGTTTCGAGTCTTTCTAGATACATATTTCTTTAGAGGAAATGGTGAAAAATATCACCTTTTCCAACTCACTTGGTGACAAAGTGACCGGTTTAATAACGTAAGTTTAAAAGGCACTAAAGTAAGTGATTTCCCAAAATGCCCTTATTTTACACATTCTCTTTCTTACTTTAAAGTTTTCTGAGATTTTTTCTTTTCATATTCCTCTGTAACAAACCTTCAATGGAGGATGAAGGTTGAAAACCATAACATTATCAATTCATCTTCTTTGGATAATTAATTTTATAGTGCTACGCAGACGCATTCGGTGGTCGAGCTGCCCGGTCAGCTCGCGGGGGTGCAGGGGGCAGCGCCCCCAGAGCTTTTTTTTTCAATTCAAAACCCTAACCGAGTTCCTTTTGATTTGTTATCTGAGTCTTTTGTAAGTCTTTCTCTGGTTATATGAATTTTGAATCTAATTGAAAAGGCTCGGAGAAGAAATGAAAAGGCTCGGACAATTCATTAAAAGGCTCGAAGAAGTAATGAAAAGGCTCGGAGAAGAAATGAAAAGGCTCGGACAGTTCATTAAAAGGCTCGGAGAAGTAATAATGAACTGTCCGAGCCTTTTCATTTCTTCTCCGAGCCTTTTCATTACTTCTTCGAGCCTTTTAATGAATTGTCCGAGCCTTTTCATTTCTTCTCCGAGATTTCTTCAGACTTTTCAACAATTTTTTTTTGTTAATTTCATTACTTCTCCGAGCCTTTTAATGAACTGTCCGAGCCTTTTCATTACTTCTCCGAGCCTTTTCATTTCTTCTCCGAGACTTTTCAAAAAAAAAATTTTTGTTAATTTCATTACTTCTCCGAGCCTTTTAATGAACTGTCCGAGCCTTTTCATTACTTCTCCGAGCTTTTTCATTTCTTCTCCGAGCTTTTTCATTTCTTCTCCGAGCTTTTTCATTTCTTCTCCGAGCCTTTTCAACAATTTTTTTTTTGTTAATTTCATTACTTCTTCGAGCCTTTTAATGAACTATCCGAGTCTTTTCATTACTTCTCCGAGCCTTTTCATTTCTTTTCCGAGACTTTTCAACAATTTTTTTTGTTAATTTTGAATCTTCGAGCCTTTTCATTTCTTATCCGAGCCTTTTAATGAACTATCCGAGTCTTTTCATTACTTCTCCAAGCCTTTTCATTTCTTCTCCGAAACTTTTAATGAACTATCCGAGCCTTTCTAAGCTTTTTCCGAGACTTTTTCGAGCCTTTTTAATAATTTATTTTTTCTTTGTACAATATGTTTAAGGTTTACAAAATAGTGTTTTAAATTGAAAAAAAGAAAAAGAAAAAAGCAACTAACAAGACGGTTTGTATCTCAGATGTAACTAACAAAGGCTGGGACATAAAAAAAGTCTCTATTGTATTTGGTCGTGGTCCACCGTCGTCCATTGATGGAAGATTTTGAAAGAAAAAAAAAACAAAATGGTGAAGAAGGTTACTGTGGGGGGTATTTTTGTCCGTTCACCATAATAGGTGCCTTTTAAACTTAAGTTATTAAACCGGTGACTTTCTTACAAAGTCAGGCCCAAATAGTGACAAAAAAATTTTGAACCCTATTTGTTTATGGGTTTATTCTACGATCTGCATCTCTACTTGAGCTTCACAAATCTCTTACAAATATGATACTTGTCGGCTAGTGAGCTAGGTGATATATGAGGGAGAGAGTATCTCTTTCTTGGACTTGGATATTCTCCTTACCTATAAGAAGATTGTCGAAATCAATCACATCTTAACCATACATTCATTGTAATAAAGTAAGGAAAAAGATGAGGTAAAGAGCGGATAATCCAAATCCTCTTTCTTTAACTGAAAACTTCAAAGGATTTGGCCTCTTTCGGCTTTAAGAAAATCTTCACATCCATCCCTATCCGAAAAATAAAAAAGACAAAATCATGATTAGTTTGGCCTAGCTAACTCATCTTTATTCTAAGGAATTTTCCTGTAATCAGATTACGAAGAATCAGTCACAAATTCACAACCGTCTTAATATTAATTATTTCACGTTAACCTTTGATTTGCCAGGATTTCAATAACCACTTTCTGTTTTCCATTTTGTTTTTTCAATATTTACTAATATTGATACAACATTACTAATTATTGAATCAATCCTGATATTATTATTTTGGGACGTCAATTGGATCAAAGATATGTATGAATCTATCGAGATCAATCTCTATAAACACAGTTCAGAATGCAACTCCCATTACTTATGAGAAGGGGTATTTCCATACTTTTATTGGATAAAAGTAGGATTCGAACTCTTATTACTGAGGTGAAGTGGAAGTGTACCACCACTTTGCTAAAAGTATCTAAATATTGAGTTACAAAATGATTTAGATATTAGAGGATGCTGTATATGTATATAAACTGTTAGCTGTCTACTAGTAAGTACATCGAATCACACACAGCGCTAGAAACGCAGAGTACTCTTTCAACTGTACACCTTCTAGTAATACAAATCGAACTCCGGACTATGTCTACGGCTTGTCGGAGGGGTGTATACAGAGAGTGCGACAAAACAAGCGAGGAGAGTAGTGTAAACAAAAAGTGGCAGTGGAGTTGGCCTTGGACCAGAAGGAACAATAAAAGTGTTCAAATACCCTTAAATGAAGCGCAGTTGAAAGATTTGTTTAAGCGTTTCGATACTAACAACGATGGCCGCCTTAGCAAAGAAGAGCTTAAAAACGCCTTGGAAGAACTCGGTTCTAGCTTCCCAGCTTGGCGAACCTGGCGGGCGTTGCGGCATGCCGATGAAAACGGAGATGGATACATAAGCGAGGACGAGCTCGACGGCCTTGTCAAGTATATAGTGAAACGTGGTTATACGCCGTGAATTAATAATAGCCAGCAGAGAGCTCCAGATTGTTTTTATTTAAGTACAATATACTACTAAGTGCTGATGAGACGGTCTGTTTGATTTTCTATTAGGTGGGTAGAATAATATAATATGGTGTTTGTACTTGTCTAATTTTCCTTTTTATTATTATTATTATTTTTTTTTGGTTGTAAAAAAAATAAAAGAAAAAAGAAAGAGTTTTTAGTTGTAAACATATGTATATGTATGTATAACTTCTTGTATTAATTGAAATTTGCAGTTTTAATCTATAGATCATGGTCAGTGTGTTTTCTTGATGTAAGGTTGTAGAAGAATTTAATATGTATGTATATTAAAAAAATGATAATAATATGCATGTAATTTGAAAGATTGTTGCACTGACTCTTATCAGTTAAAGCCTCTCAAAGCTGGTGGCTGGTGCGCCCCTTCTTTTGGCGCCATGAAGTTCAACGTTCACAGTAAGGGGAAGCCGGGTAACGCGGGCATGAGGCATTGGAGGTGTTCTGAGAGACTGTTCAGGCAAGGTGTGGGGTCTGTTTTCCTTTTATGTGGGAGTTTTGGACTCCAACACGGTGGAGATCATGGCAATCCATAAAGCTTGTGAGTTATGCACTAATACAGCTGTTCTAGTCGGGAAAGAGGTCACAATTGTGAGTGACTAGAAGCTAGCGGTATCTTGGGTTAACTGTAATGGAGTGGAAAGTTTGAAGCATGTTAACTACATCTATGACATTCGATGCTTTCTAAGCATACTTGGAAACACTTCTGTGGTGATCAATCTGAGGTCATCAAATTCTTTCGTAGATAGTTTGGCTAAGAACGGGTCGGGGCTTGGAAGGGAACACTGTTGTTTGGGACGATTTTTGAGCCTTCTTTTCGGTCGGTTGTGGTGTTGCTTGGTTCTTTCTCTTGGTTTTGGCGTGGCCCTGCTTTTGGATGCTTTTTCCGGTTCCTTTGATTAGCTTGGTGTTCTTTTGCTTTGGCTTCGCTAGCTCTGTTTCTTTGTTTTTGTTGGCTCTGCTTTTCTGTTTTGGGTTTGTTTTTGTTTGCTTTGTTTCTGTTCTGTTTTCTTCCCGATAGTTTGGGGTCCTCTTGGTTGTTGAGGCTGGTCTGCCTTCGTGTTTTTGTGGTTTGGTGTGGTTTCTGAATAAATTTACCGTTTAAAAAATAAATGTATGCATATAGTTCAATCTTGTAAGATGTGTTTTGCTTAATTTTTTGGGTTTATGGCCAAGAATCTTCACCTTTGTATTTTCGAAAGCAAGAGAAAATTGTTATTTAATTATGGTGTTTAAAATCGATTCATGATTTTGTTTTTTGTTTTTGGTTTTTATTTTCTTTTAAGAATTGATTCATGATCATTAAATATTCTGAACTCTTTTATCAAAAGAGTTTGTTAATAATTTCACTGCATATTGACACTCCATTGCTTCAAAGTTCAACCTTTCTCCATTATTTATTTAATTAACTTTTTTTTTTGAAGGGTTTTTATTTAATTAACTTAAACTAAAATTATTATAAACATTTTCACGGAAACAAATGTGATTATTAATAGTTAGATTTTCATATTCTAAAGTCTTAAATGAAAATTCTTTACTTGTAATGCATTAAGACTTTATCAATTAAGACAAATTAATGCTAAATTAAATTTAAGCACTCCTCCTGTGTTATCTAATATCTATTCGTAGAAAGAAATAATAATAATAATAATAAAAAGATCAAATCAAATCAAATGATTTGGCCAAACTCATCTTTATTCGAGAGAATTTCTCCTGTTACCAACAAAATGAAGAACTTCTTCCTTGGCCCAAAAACGTCAAGCAGAATCAGTCCCAAACGTATCTTTACGTATTTCACATTTAACTTCCTTTGCAAGGCTTTCTCAATGATCACAATTCACAATCAAATTTTTTTCTTTCATTTTCTTGTTGATATATAAAACAACAGTTGATTACCCAACTTTCTCCCTCTAGTACTACAAATCGAATTCCAAAACATGTCTAACGAGAAGAGTGTAGATAAAAAGTGGCACTGGAGTTGGCCATGGACCAGAAGGAATAAAAAAAGTGTTGATCAAACACCCTTAAAAGAGGGGGAGTTGAAAAATTGGCTTAGGAAATTTGACGAAAACCTGGACGGCCGCCTCAGCAAGGAAGAGCTTGAGAAGGCCTTGGAAGAACTTGGTTCAAGTTTCCTGGCTTGGCGATCTTGGCGAGCGTTTTACCATGCTGATGAAAACGGAGATGGGTACATCAGCGAGGATGAGCTCGACGGCCTTGTCAAGTATATAATCAAATAGCTAACTAGAGAGCTAGTTGATCAGGCGGGAGTCTGTTTGAAATGTTCTATTAGGAGATCTGCAAGGAATAAATATGGTGTTTAAAAGTTTTCTTTTTACCTTTTTAATTGGTTTTTTGATTGAATTATTTTGTACTTTTCGTATTAGCAATCTGCATTTAGCATGTATGTTTTCTTAATGTAATGCTGTACTGCATGGCTCTAGTAGTTTTGTATGTAGTATTGGACATTATGTGTTTAAGTTGTAATCAACTTCTGTAAATATCAGTTATGTGTTTCAGTTGTAATCAACCTCTGTACATATCAGATTAGGTGTAGGATTACAACTTCTGTACATATCACATTAGGAGTAGGTTGTGTTTATGTCCTTCTTAACTGCTGTATATATTAACCAATTACTCAATGAAAAACGTGTGAGAACTTAACACACCAAAATCAAACCTCTACTTGACATGGTATCAGAGCATACGATTCTACTCTAAAAAAAAATTTTCTCTCGCCCATCTTCCCTCTTCAAACTCTAAACAATGACAAATCACAACTTTGACTCCATGCCTGTTGAAGACTCCACCACATCAACTCCTACAATCATTAATGTCATGCCTTCAACCTCAATAGCTCTCTGCTCGAATAAGTTCCATCTCATCACTATCAACATCTCTGTTGAGGCTTCTCTTAAACTCACAGCCAACAACTACATGAATCTTTAACACTCTCTTTATTGGATATGATCTTCTCGGTTATATTGAGGGCTCAAAACCATGTCCACCGACCACACTAACTACCAATGAAACAACCACTCCGAATCCTGCATACAATATTTGGATTCGTCAAGATCAGCTCATCCTGAATGCAATTATCAGTTCTCTATCACCCACAATTATCTCTTTTGTTGCTCAAGCCAAATCGTCAATGGAAGCATGGACCATTCTAGCCAATACATATGCCAAACCATTCCGAGGCCGCATCCAGCAAATTAAATCTCTCTTCAAACACTCCACGAAAGGTAATCAAAACATCACTGATTTTCTTCACTCTGTTAAAGCCCGTGCAGATGAACTAGCCTTGCTTGGTGCTCCGGTGGACGACGAGGATCTCACTAAGAGGATCCTTGATGAACTATATGATGATTACAAGGAGTTAGTTTGTGCGGTTCAAGCCAAGGATACTCCTATCACATTTGATGAACTCCATGACAAATTACTGTCGTTTAAAGCCATTCTTCGGAATAGAAAGAAAGACAATGCAACTTTCCTAGCCACGGTGAACTCCACTGCAAGAAATGCCAACTAAGGTCGCCAACAACAGTGGCGTCAGCAGACTTCTACCGATTCAGGTTGGCACCCGTCGCCCTTTGCCTCCAATCGGCCACCTACTCCTCACAATGGCAGCACATCATTCCGTGGCAATCAACCATCACCAAGGCCTTACTTGGGCCGCTGTCAGATGTGTAGAGTTCAAGGTCACTTAGCTAAGAGGTGCACTTCTTTTCAGATGGTTCCAATTCAACATTCCAGACCAAATCCCACACCACTGTACCACTCTTCACCACCACCATTGCTGCCTCGTGATCACTTTGCTGCCAATTCCACCTCCAATAATCTGACATGGCTCATAGACAGTAGTGCATTGCATCATGTCACTACTGACTTGAGTAACCTCTCTCTTTATGCGCCCTACAATGGCTCCGATGACATTATGATTGGTGATGGCACAGGTCTCTCAATTGAGCACACTGGTTCTATAACTCTTCACACTCATTCCAAATCTTTTAATTTAAATGATGTACTTTGTGTTCCTGGCATGCAAAAGAATTTAATCTCCATATCACAGTTAAGTTGCCAACCACCTCTTAAGATTGGAAAGAGAAGGAGAAGCGGTTGATATGCCAATCAATGAGAACTTCTCGGATGAGCAATTGTTTGAAGTTGAGGGGGGCCAAGTTTCGTGGCTTACCGATTTTGTAAACTTCTTGGTGAGCAATGTTGTGCCAATTGAGTTGAATTATCATCAAAGAAGGAAGTTCTTTTCAAAGATGAAGCATTATTTTTGGGATGAACCACTGTTCAGAACTTGTAGTGATGGGATCATTAGGCAGTGTGTGCCCGATAACGAAATGGGAAAGATTTTGAGCCATTGCCACTCCAAGGAATATGGAGTCTATTTCGGTGCGTCAAGGACAGTAAGAAAGGTCCTCCAATCGAGTTTTTGGTAGCCTACCTTATTCAAAGATTCTCAAAGTTATGTAAAGGCATGTGATCAATGTCAAAGAACCATAACATAACAAAAAAGGATGAAATACCAATGCATATCATGCTTGAAGTTAAGGTCTTTAATGTTTGGGGAGTGGATTTTATGGGACCTTTTCCAATGTCATGTGGGAATTGGTACATTTTATTGGTTGTGGACTATGTGTCTAAATTGGTTGAAGCCATAGCCACCCAAGCATGTGGAGCTAATGAAGTCACTAAAATCTTGAAGAAACATATTTTCACAAGATTTGGGACACCAAGAGCCATTATTAGTGATGGAGGATCCCACTTTTGCAATAGACGGTTCGAGGCCTTATTAAAGAAGTATGGGGTTAAGCATAAGATAACCACCTCATACCATCCATAAGCTAATGGCCAAGTCAAGATTTTGAACCAAGAACTCAAAGGGATACTTGAGAAAACGGTGGGAACCAAAAGAAATGATTGGGCACTTAAGTTGGAGGATGCATTATAGGTATATCGCACCACATATAAGACTCCTACAGGCATGCACCATTCCGGCTTGTCTACAGGAAGCATGTCATCTACCTTTCGAGCTAGAGTATGACGACATGTCGTTGTATTGTTGGTCAAAAGATTGAACATTTAAGTTCGACCTTGCTAGCAAGCGAGTCACAGGGACTAGCACAGCAGCAAGTGAGGGTATCGTTCGATAGGGAGGTGGGATCCACCAACAGTCACCGGTTCTAGCTATTATTACAACACGCCAAGAGAACTCGTGTGTTGCATTTGCAAAAAAGTAAATAATAATATAAATAAATAAATTAACTAACATGATATATACATGGATAGGATGGAATTGAGAGATGCATGAAATGTGGTGTACACTAAGGCAATGACTCAACCGTAACAATCCTCCTAATTAAGCACTAGACTCACTTAGCCCCTCAATTGTGCAAGTATATCATAGGCTCGTGTCATCTTAATTGATCTCTAATCTCTCTCGAGTCTCAGAAATCACATCCAGTCAATGCATAGATTCATTAAGTACTTTGGGACACACACAAGCTCTGTACGCCAGCCTAGTGATCACTCAACTATCTGGTCATATACAGTGGTTATTTCGTTGGGCATGTAATGCGCAACATGGGTCATACTACAGTCAATAATTCATTTACAATGGCTAACCAAATACGGGATGGCAACCAAGTAAAAGCATTAAGAATACGAGATACCCATGCAACACTTATGTTATATGCTCATGTCCCCTTAATTAATCTCTAATCTTTCTCGATGTCTTAGAGATTATATCCATGCATAAATGCTTGGATTCATTAAGGAATGTAGGACACAATCACCAGCTCTACATGCCAGCCTAGTGATCTCTCAACTTACTGGTCAAATGTAAAGGATATCACGCTGGACATGTTAATGCGAACCACACGATATATGATACATAGCCTAAATATCATCCACAAGATAGCTAACAGAGTGAAAGCATTAAGCAATGAAATAACCCTATAACTACACGAGCATAAGAGGAATTCAGTTTTTCTTTATTCTAGATACGGATTTAGTTTTATCAATCTCCCTAAGATGGCAAAAAATGGAAACAAGCTTACCAAACAACTACATGCAACAAGTTGATTGTTATTCATTAAGACCATTCAATTTAAGTTAGGGGTTTCATTCTCTTGATTAAGAAATCAATTTATCACCCAACCCAAGCCATGGGTGACCAATTATACCTTTGAAAATAAAGACCCATTAAGTACAAGAATATAGAACCAAAGTCTAAGTCTAATTTAGCAAGTACATGCATCAATCAAACTCCTCCCACTCTTTAGAGCTAATACTCAACACTCAAATCATTCTAAACATGGTATTTTGGATCATCCATCAATCAACCAACAATTATGGGATGCTAAATTACTCTGCTCCTAAATTAAATTACACGACTCCTAGTCCCAATCATGGACACATATTAAATTAAACCCATCACACACATGAATATCACAACAAGAGATTTAATCATGAATAAGCAAAAAGTATAACAAAACTAAAAGAATATAAGAAAAATCATACATATATTGCAATAAGTGTAGGTTTACAATATCCCCTAATTGGTGGTTACACATCAAAGAAAACAAGAAATGCAAAGAAAAGAGTAAATAGAAACAACTCTCGAAGACAACTCCTCCAAAGATGCTTCATGCTTTCCTAGCTCGGATTTGGTCTAAAGAACACTCATAATTCCTTACAATCTACTCCTAGATGGGTGGATAAAGTATAAAAATGGTGGTGAAGGTGTATGGTGAGCTCTCATTAAGGAAAAGCCTTCATGGGAGCTTGGATCTCTCACTTATTTTGTGGAGAATGTAAAAGAGGAAGAAAATGGAAGAGAGAGAGAGAGAAAGAGAGAAAAGAGAAGAGAAGAAAAGTGGGGATTTTGTGGAAGACTTGAGAAAAGGGGATATTTGAAGTTGGGAGAAGCTTAGGGCAGAAATGGGAGTGAAAGGATGAGAATGCCCTTGCAAAAGTGGCTAAAAATTTGGGCTTCGCATGTGGGTTTCTAGCAGCCCGCACCATTACGAAAACAGACATAACTTTCTCCACAAACATAGGAATCACGTTCTTGAAGAACCATTGGAAAGATGACTTATGGGAGTTTCTAACCATATGTATCATGAAACCTAGTTCATTTTGAGGAGGGAGATATGGCCCCCAAAATTTGAGAGTTCTGCAAGAAGTTTCGCCAAACCCAACCCAACCCATGAATTATGTGCCTTATTCTATGCCCTAGGGTGCTGAATTGCAAAAAAAATAAAGCTTTGCCAAGAATTCAGTGGCCCCTAACCACAGAATAGGGGCGCCGAATCCAAGTTTCAAAAATTGCACTTTTGCCTTAAAAATTCCACATTTCTGCACTTTAGTCCATAAGCTGAAAAATAACCTGAAACACTTATTTAAACATATGAAATACCCAATTTTACCCAGGAAACAAGCATAAAAAATGAAAGTAAGGGTTACATAACGTGTAGAAATAAGAGTTATCAAAGTACAAGGCTTGGTGGGCAATAAAAGCTTTGAATTTTGAGATGAAAGAAGACGGTGTAAATAGGTTGTTACAACTCAATGAATTGGAGGAAATAAGGCTTGAGGCTTATGAGAGCTCAAGAATCTACAAGGAGAAAATGAAGAGGTGGCATGACAAGTGGTTGGCTTACAAGGAACTCAAGGTTGGCAACAGGGTTCTTTTGTTCAATTCAAGGTTGAGGCTATTCCTAGGAAAGCTCAAGAGCAGATGGACAAGACCATTTACAGTGAAGGAAATCTTTCTGCATGGAACAGTTGAAATTGAGAACGATGCAAAGGAAAGCTTTAAGGTAAACGGGCAATGGTTGGAGATCTACTGGGAGAAAGAAATGGGGGATAATAGGGAGGTAATCCTCCTCAACGAACCGAACCAATGAAAGGAAGTATCACTTTGTACATAGCTATTTACTATTTTGCATATTTCAATCATTTGCCTTCTTTCGTGTGTTCATGTTTTATGTGGGGTTTGAAGTTTCTAACTATGTTTGTTTTTGTTTTTTCCAAGCAAAATTTTGATGGTTCTTCCATGCAACCATTTGTGAATCATAGGAATTGGGTGAAAATGATTGAAATGAAAGAGGATCAAGGCTGGAGGATTTTCGGTGGGCAAGGGCGTAGAGTTACATGGCGCCAAACCTTTTGGAACAAAATCGGCGCCCTTGATTCGGCAACCCCTAATCGCTAAATAAGGGTGCATAATCCTTACTAATCAAAACACACCATTTCATCCACAAAAGCCATTTGGCACCCTTATTCGGTGCCCAAGGGCACTGAACCAAGGCACCGAATTCTACAATTTCTACACAAAAACAAGGCTTCTGTTCATATTAGGTAAGAGCCCTAAAATCCCCAAATTGAAATCCTCACTTCTCCAAGGTGCTCTTCTCCTCCATTCAAGCTCTAGTCAGATAAATGTTCCTCCTAATCTTCAACTTCCTTGTATGAAATCATACCTCCTTTCACATATCTCTTTATTTTCGTACACAAACTTAAAATTCATGAAGTTAGGGCATGTATTTTGTTTTTAATGGTTGGGTTTGTGCTTTGTTGAGAAATTTATATGTTCCAATGCGTGGGTTTTGTTTTTGGTTGTTTGAAGGTTGACTCATGGGTTGATTTCGATTACCCTCGAATATTGGTTGTTGAAAGTTGATTTGTAAGTTAATTTCATTTTTGGTTGCTTGGAAATTATTTTGGTATTGATTCTGGTTGTAACTTTTATTTTGGGTTTTGTAAATTTTATTTAGCTTTTTGATAGTTTAAGAATTTAATTTTCATTTTGTTTTATTTACTTATATATGTATAATAATTTCTTTTACTAGACTACGTATGGTGTTTTTGTGTGGCATTGTACATGGTATGTGTATATATTTTGTTTTGCAGGAATTAGCAGATTTTGATGCAAGCATGCCTCATACCAATAAGAAGCAATCTAAAGGCAAGGGTGTTTCTAGCAGTGGATCAAGCATTGGGGTCCGCAGTCTGGATTATGATGCTCGACTGTTAAACAATAGGACTGGGGCACTTTTGAGCAAAAGATGTATGGACCTCAATAATTTGATAGGGTCTAACATCCCACAACAGATGGAAGCTATGGGTTGGTACTAGTTTGTGACCATCGCACATCTAATCAACACAAGGCTGGTCTATGAGTTTTACGTTGTAATGGTTCCCACTAAGTTTGAGAAGGATACATCAGTCAAGGTGAGAGATGTTGATGTCGTATTTAGTGTTCCGGACATCAATAAGTATTATGGTACCATGACCTATAGAGAGCTAGATACCGAAGTTCCCAAGCTTAGCATTTTTTCCAGGTACAATGAAGAACTTGTTAGGGAACTGTGTATGCCATACGTGGTGGGACCATGGAACAACGCTGACCACAAACTACTTCAGCATGATCTATAGTTGGATTGGGCCTTTTGGGTTATCTTTGTGTCTACCTCACTGAAGCCTTTTACTCAGATCACTATGACTGTTTTTGAGCTCGTCAAACTCATGTATTGTATCAAGCATCAAGAGAAGTTGGATGTAGGAAAGTTGATTAGGCAGGCGATCATCCATGCGAGAACTGCTGATGATTTAGCTCTGCCTTTCCCTGCTATGATCACTCACTTCTATGAGCAGGTTGGCTTAGAGGCTGAGCAGGAGGATCCAGTTGTGCAGATGAACAGGCTACTGAATTCCAGGACATTCAATGACATATCCAGCCAAAGGAATGAGGCAGGCCTACAGCCAGTTGCTACCAGAAAAAGGCAAAGAAGGGACGATGCGGCTATTACTGTTGAGAGGGCAGCCGTTGTTGTGGCTATTGAAGAAAACCAAAGTGCTATTCCAGCAAGGGACCGTAGGCCGGATTGGGTAGATGAGCTTTTGTAGAGGCTATCATGGGTTGATGACCTTTTCCAGAGGTAGATTGATATGGAGACGAGGCAAACTACTCTTGAGAAAGAGGCGACTGGTTTGATGAAAGCTATCCAGGATAGCTACTTGAGTGCCTCAAGGCCTCAAAATGGAGCAGGACCGAGTTCAGAGCATGCTGGCTAGGATGATATCTTGACCAGACACGTACAGGGTTATCTTATCATTGATATCACTTTTTTTTTGTTGAATTTTTCTTTTTATCATATGTTTTTCTAGTTGTTGGATTTTATTTTTAGTCTTTACTTTGCTTAGTTTTTTGTGAATTATTTATGGGATTACTTTTAGTTGGAGTTTACAGGGTTATCTTATCATTGATATCACTTTTTTTTTTGTTGAATTTTTCTTTTATCATATGTTTTTCTAGTTGTTGGATTTTATTTTTGGTCTTTACTTTGCTTAGTTTTTTGTGAATTATTTATGGGATTACTTTTAGTTGGAGTTTATTAATTTTTGGAAATCTTTTCTTGTTTGGAGGGATCTTTTGTGTGTGCTTGTGTGATTTTTCATGCAGGTGGCATTTGGTAGTATTATCATCTTCAAATAGAACTTTGTCCAATTTTCTTTAAAATGCACAAACTTTGAGGACAAAGTTTATTTTAAGTTTGGGGGTACGGCTATTTATTTATTTTTGCGTTTTGGGCCAATTTTCAAAAAAAAAATTCAAATTTTGTTGTGTTGCTTTCGGGGGGTACGCATTTTACTGTATGCCACGTTTCACTGAGTCCGGGCTTGGGTAGCTTTAGTCAAAGCTACACCACATTGCTTGCACACATCTTTCCAGACTTTAATGTGTCTTAGCAAATGAGATATCACACTTAAGATGTTTAGATCATTAGTAGAGACTACCTATGTAAGGCCAGAGCCTTAAATTGCATCTTTATGAGTGTGAATTTTCTTTCTAAATCTTAAACATTCCTCTTTTAGACAAATAGGCATAAATTTTTAAGGACCTCACTCCATGTATTGGGCATTAAAGAAAAACCATTTAAGGGCATCACCTTAGTTCTGCCTTGTTTGCTTGCTTAATCCATGCATTTAAAGATGATGTAGGCAATGTGCGTTAGTCATTTAAAAATGGCCCAAACAAAATCACATAGCCTTGTGTGTGTATGCTTTAATGTTCCATCATTGATAACCCACACTCTAAAACCAATCACATTACCCTCCCAACTCATAAATACATCACTACATATCACCTAAACACTAAACCAACCATTGGCTGCGATTATGGTTAGAGATCATTGAGAAGTAAAGCTCGAAAAGTTCATATTACAAAGAAGTTTGTTTTTAGGCCAATTTTGTAAATTGTGTAAAGTCTATTTGACTATTCTCTAGTTAAAAAATAAATAAATAATAAAAAATAAAAAATAAAAAATATGAGAGAACCAGAAAGGATTAGAGTCTAAGCGAAATGTTATCTTATGACTCTTGTGTTTGATGCTTTTGAAGCTTAGTTCACTATCAAGTATGGAATTGAAATCTCTCTTATTATAGCATCTTGGCTTTTGAAATTCTCTCCTTATCTCAGTGGTCTTAGCATTATTTTCATATGCCCACTCTTGGTTACACTCAATGTTGCATCTCACTTTTCTTTTGGCTCAGCAAAAATATTTTTGTATGTTTTTATTTTGGTCATTTTAGGTTTTTCTTTGTTTCGGTTTGCTCGGGGCTAGAAAAAGATATGTTTGGAGGTGTTGATAACTCTTATTTCTACACGAAGTGTAGCCCCCTTATATGTATCTTTTATACTCAATTTTCAGGTAAAACCGTGTTTTTAAAAACTCAAATAAGTGTTTCGGGATTGTTTCCAGCAGAGGGGCTAATATGCATAAATGTGGAAATTCTAGGGCAATTGCACAATTTTGAAAAGTATATATACGCTCTTATGATTGGCGGTTAGGAGCCGCCGAAATCAGAACAGAGAGCCAGCTTTTCATGACCATTTTTGTGCCCTTGATTATTGATCACTACAAATCGTCACGCTCACAATAGTACGATATCGAAATGTAGTGCAATGATAGAGTAGGGAAACGTCCCACAAAGACAAAGGGATTTAATGATTACTGGCTGATGCAATAAAAATGTTTACTTCAATTTACATTGAAGTTCGTTCACTGGAATCGGTGATTCAATCAGTTGAAAGCTAATTAGTCTAGGAAAAACCTAATCTAAGTGCGTGAAAATTAAATTGCATAATGCTTTTGGGTTGAAAAAGTGGTTTGATTTCTTGCAAATAATTAAAGATGAAATCTTTAAGCTAAAAATGTAAACTTTAAAACTAAAAATGCAAACTTGAGAAATAAAAATGCAATCTTGGGACCAAAAACTAAGCTAGCTCGACAAATAAACTCACAAAAAGTAAAAGTATGGAGGAAAGCACTAGGGAATCGATGCAACTTTCTTAGACCACTCAATGCACTCACTTAGTCTCATTAAGCACTTCAATCAATTTTAGGGCTTCTTTTAAAATAAATCCATTAAGTTCTAGGTCTTTCCCATTACTTGCACAAGGTCATGTAACAAGCAATGGTTAATCTCTCTATTTAACTTTAAAACTCTAAGCCAAGTTGGTCTAGTATGGTCATGCATAAACCAACCTTCCCCATTACTAAGCTTGTGAGAGAATTAGGTGGAATGGTCATCCACACCTAAACTCAACACCTTCAATAATCTAACTCTCAAATCAATGTTCCTTGTGGTCACAATAAAACACAAATAGAGAAATTAGAACAAGTAATTCAATAATTGAAACTAAAATCGAATTGAATTAGAAAAATAGACTAATTGATTACATTGAGTTGTCCAATACGATTACATCAATCCCCTAGCTCAATGGAAAATCAAAAGAGAAAGCAAAGGAGTAGAGAAAACCCAGAGTAGACATGGAATCTTCCTCTTGAGAATCCTCTCCTTCTTGCTTGCAAAGCTCCAAAGATGGATGGAAATGGTAGTGGAGAAGGAGAAATGTGACAAGAGAGATGAAAGAATGAAGAAAGGTTGAATCTTGGGTGAATTTCAGATATGAGGTGATGATGGAATGTGAGAGGTTTTGGGTGAGAATATTCTAGGATCTAAGGTTCAAGAATGATGATGTGTGTTGTCGTTTTGAACAAAGAAAGAGGGATATTTATAGTGGGTGCCAAAAATCAATCTGAATTCCCGACTTAGCTGAGCTGGCACAAAAGGTCACCCCTAAGGTCGCTTTTTGTGAGGGCGACCAGCAAAGGGGCGAACATTACTGCCCTGTTGAAGGTTGAAGAGTTCGCTGGCATGGTCGCTTCTGGTGGGGGGCGACCAGCAAAGGGGCGAACATCACTGGAATTTCCAACTGCTGCTCCTCTCCATTATGACCCGGATACGGATCAACTAAAATGTACTCTTTACTCCCCAACTTGCTCAACTATGCACACTTGCCTCAAAAAAGCAGAAAACCTACGAAATCACTAATTTTGAGCTATTAGACACTCGATTTTACCAGAGAACCGAACAAAAACAACGGAAATGGAGGCCAAAATCTAGTATTGCAATGGCTCAATCACTGGAGTTCGAAGGCACGCGTACTATTTCAACAATACAATTGAATAATTTCCAAACTTATCACTAAATTAATCTAAAGCTAATTCTAAGCATGTATTTAACAGATTAAGTAAATCACACAAGAGAACGATATTTGTAATACAATGAAATAATGCTAGAATTTAGAATCCACCTAACCCTTCTAATTAAGAAATCGACCCGCCTAATCTCCCAAATTACGTAAGTATTCGTTATAGGTTTGTGCCCCCTTTGACTAACTCCTAATCTCTTTCAAGCAATAGACATCACATCCAAACATACTGAATATATTTAGGCTAATCTAGCACGATGGGGCACACACACGATCTCTATACTCCAGCCTTGCGAAACTCTACCTTACCGATCATATATAGTGGATATTCAGCGCGTATCTTGGTTCATTCACACAACCAATAAAACATTTACAAGATGATCAATCAAGCAAAAGCATTTGTTAATGGAAAATCATTTCCCTACAACTCTCTTTTTGGATCCATCACCAAAGGTAACACATCCTCATTCCTCCATGACAAAAGTCTCGAAGAAACTCTTGTTTCTCGTCATATGCCTAGAGCACCCACTATCAAGATACCAAAAATTAGAAGAATTTGCTCTTAAAGCAATTTGTACAACATGGCAAACATTTTCATTCTTTCTAATCCACTTAGATACTATCTTTTCTTTTACAGTGTTTTTTGGTACATGGGCTCTAAATGTTCTAAGATCATGCAAATCAATTTTCTCATTCCTAGGAACATGCATCATGGCTCTATTCTTTCTCTTTTCAATCATACTTCTAGTTCTACACATTTGAATGTATTGAAAGCAATTTGGTCTAATATGACCATCAAATCCACAAAAATGACATGTAAGAATGAAATAAGGAATCATACCATGTCTTTGTGCACGCATGGGAGCTTGTCCATGTCTTTTTGGTTGAATAGGTTCAATCCATCTTCATTGTTGAACCGGTCTATCTTACTTCTTAGCTTGATGTTGCATGATTGATCTCTTTCCCTTGTGAGTCATTTGTTGAGGAATGTTGACTTGAGGGACCCTTGTGGGTTTAGCTTGAGGTTGCATCCTTGGCACCACCTTCACTTGTGCACTATAAGAACATTGTCCTAGTTCTAACTTCTTCCTAGGAGTTTGCACCAATGAAGCTTTTTGGTTCCCCAAACTCTTGACAAATATGGTCTTCTTAGAAATAGAGGTCTCCTTACTATCTTCAAACCCAATACCTCTTTTGTTACATGGACTCTTTCTAACACCAAGTATATGATCAAGCTTCTTGGTGCTAGAATCCATCTTAGCTAAAGACTTTTTCACTTCTTAAAGCTCCCTCTTCAAATCTTCATCATTCCTCTTAGATAAGACTAAGTCCTTTCTTAGCTTATCTTCAATTTTCAATCTTTCCACTTGTTCACTTAAGTGGTCATTATGAAATAAGAGCTCAAGATTTTCTTCTCTCAACATTTTTATCTTTTTTGAGGTCTTCTTCTCTAAGCTCTTGAATTTGGCATAGTGTTCAAAAAGAACCTCTCTCTCCACATATCCACTTGCGGAGTGAGTTAAGGAGCCATCTTCACTTGAGTCATTTTCCTTTTGACTCTTTTCCTCTTCCTCACTTCTACTTTTGCTCTTATGAGACGAGGCAAAAGCTATGAAGTTAGCCACTTTATCATCTGAAGTTTCTTCTCCTTTAATGGAGTCATCACTACTAACAGTCCATGTGGCAGCCATCACTTTACCCTTCTTCTTGACCAAGTGATTTGCACATTCGGGGGCAAAATGTCCTCTACCACCACACTCAAAACATTGGACCTCTTTCCTTTCGGTCTTCTCTTGCTTAGGCTCAAACTTGTTGTCGGAACCTTTGTTCTTGTAGTTTTAACCTTTGGATCCAAAATCCTTTTTCTTGAACTTCATAACTTTCTTAAACCTCTTCACAAATAAGGCAAGGTCTTCGTCTGAGTCATTCTTTTCCTCATTTTCATCCTTGGAGGCTTTCAAAGCAATTCCATTTTGCTTTTTAGAAGGAGTAAATTTAGGAGCCTTCCTAGACTCGTAGGCGAGGAGTCTTCCAATTACCTCGCTCAACGTCATGTCCTTATATCCACTATTTTCTTTTAATGCTGTCACATTTGATTCAAACCTATCGGGGAGAGACCTTATGATTTTCTGTTTGACTCTCCTATCCGAATACGGGTCTCCGAGTTGGTGACTTTGATTGATGATATCCATCAACTTGATTTTGAAATCATTAAAGCATTTGTCCTCCTCCATCCTAAGCAACTCGAATTGAGTTTGAAGGACTTGAAGCTTGGATTCCTTCACCACATCGGTTCCTTCATGTGCAATTTGCAAGATGTCCCAAGCCACTTTCGCCACTTAAGTATTCTGAACTAGCTTGTACTGATTTTCGTCCATTGCACAAAGGATGGCGTGCATAGCCATCCTATTCCACCTTGAAGCCTCAAATTCTTATGGACTCCATTGAGCCTTTGGCTTCAACACTTCTTCTCCTCCAACCGCGGGAGTTATCATAGGTAGATCATATCCATCTTCAACCGCCATCCATGCACGGTCATGAATTTGACATATGTAGGATTCTATCTTCCCTTTCCATTGGGAATAGTTCAAACCGGTGAAGAGAGGAGGTCTCATGCTAGAAGCTCCCTCGTTGTTGCCACCGTTTCCACTCATTGTGTTTAATGAATGAAATGAAATGTATACAAAATGTATGGATGAGCAAAAACACACAAATACAAAACACACCAAAATGAGCAAGGATCACCTAAGTATATCTAAGAACCCCCTCTGATACTAATTGAAACAAATATACGGTGTGTATAATATTAATCTAGAGGGGGGTGAATAGATTATTTTCAATTTTACCCAAACTTTCGTTAATAATCAATGTTCCGAAAATACCCCTAACTAGTCATAATAATATCACAAGTGTAATATGTACGGAATTTAAATAACACGTGATATTTATGTGGAAACCCTTTTGGGAAAAACTATGACCTGTTATGTGTGCCACACACGAACCTTGAATCCACTAAATGTGTTAAAGATTACAACCTAATCCCGGAAGTAATCACACACCTACCTAATCCCAGTATAAGTGGACCTAGTCCAATTGCTTACGATCTAAGCAACCTAATCCCGGAAGCTACACACAAGACTTACTTCTTAATGAAGATATAAAATGGCCTAAGTGAATATATGATGATATTCAATGAACAAACAAGGCTAGGGAACCTTAGATGCTTATCTAGGATGATGATGAATATGCAATAAAAAGCAATCCTAAATATCAATTGTTAAATGACATGTCAGATAGCTTAGCAATCAAGATCAAACACAACCTAGAAGGCTGTCATAATACAACACTCAATCATTTCATCACAAACAATCTCTATCTTGTATCTAGCATGTGTTCTAAAAACATACAAAAGAATAAAGAGAAGACTTGTTAAGAAAGACACTAAAATTAGATGAAGTTAGTGAGAATCTTACCAAGCAAGATGTGATGATGCAAAACCATGCATGGATGCACTCTATGTGAGCATAGATGATGCTCTATAAAGTTTGATGTAAAAAGGAAATGCTTTGAGTGATTAAAGGTGAGTTCTTGAGGATTTTTAACTCTTAAAAAGTGTTCTAAGAGAAAAATATGTTTTTGGAACTCTTGGGGGTGACCTAAAATGAAAGTGGGATATTTATAGGCTCCCAACAAAACTGCAGCGTTTTGGTCTTTCAAGCAAGGCAGACTGCCGCGGTTGGACAACTGCGGCACGACAGAAAAGTTACTATCGCTAAGGGTGCAGCGGTTGGTCAACCGCGACACTACAACCGCGGTACAAAGAAGAATTCTCTATCCCCTTCCAAAATAGTTTTCATTTTGTTCAGCTTCTCCATCCTTCTGAAGTAGTCACGGTTTCATATACAAATTGTTAGATCCCTTGAAGTAGAGCCCATGGTCCTTCTTCCGGCTGGAGTGGTTTTCTTTTTCAGTCCCCTTGTCTTTGCCATTATTCTATGTGATGCTTCTACTGGGATAAAACTAACTACACATAATTATCACCACCCTTAAACATCTAACAAAACAAAACAACACTTCCTCAAAACAACAGTTATTCATAAATAAATAAAAAACCAATTAAATACATGCAATGCTTATTCCATTCAAAAGTTTGTAAAAATCACATGCAATTCACTATCAAGACAAGGCAAAAACTCAAAATTTTCCCAACAATAATACTTATTCCAGAAATAAAAAATTTCAAGAAAGACAAACAACAAAACTAAAAACAATATACCACAAGTTATAATTTTACAAAAACGACTTGCATGCACTATATTTAGAGATCAAAATTCAAAAATTTCACAAAAAACCACATTCATACCATAATTTATACCAAGAAAACTATACAAAAACAAAAATCATGGCAATCCATGGTAAAAGAAACGAAGCCCATTCGTTATTCTCTACATTTCATGCTTTCATAACTCAAGAACTCATTCAAAATCAATTTCATGTAAAAAAAAACAAATTTTTAAAAAAAAAATTTTTAAAAAAAACCTCTGAAATTCGAAACCCTAGCCTCTAAATCTTCAAAAATTCATGCCCTAATTCGTTTTAATCAAGAAGAAAAGAGGCTAAGATGCGATTAGATGATGAAATGAGTGAGAGTTAGGGAGAAAAAACATACCTTAAAGCCTTGGATCGATCCTTGAGAGATAGAGAGAGTTACGGTTTGAATAAGAGTGAGAGGGAGAATTTTGAAAAAAAAAAATTTGAAAGAAAGGCAACTGTTGAAGCAGTGGATTGACAAACCTTATATAATCTCTAGACAAAACGGTGTTGTTTCCGTTAGTGGGGCAACTCGTTATTTGTGCTTCGCGATTCACCGTAACGAGACGAACCGTGAAACTTGGCAACTGATCTTGTTTCATATTTCCCGGTACATAACGCTATTCACTTCAACGAGATCAACCGCAAAACTTGGCAGTGGATTCAACCGATTGGTACGCGGTACATAACGCTGTAAATTTTGACGACCCCAACCACGAAATTTGGCAGAGGCATCAACGTTGATTTTCACGGTACATTCTTTTGCCCGGCGCAGTACACTCTGATGAAAACTGGAAAATATCAACCAAAAAAAAATTCATCATTTCGCGCTCCATTCCAATCCAACATTCTCACTTATCTGCAATCTCACAAAACTCAAAAAGAATATCAAAAACAACAACTAGACCATTGGCTCAAACAAAAAAGAAAAAAATATACATGTATCATCAATTATCCGAAAATAAAGAAATGTTAACTGCTATGTACAACGTGATACCTTCCTTACTTTACTCAAGCTGGTTCATGGAGGTAGATCACCTCCTTGAGCTCCTCTATATCTTGCTCCCAATAAACCTTCAATCGCTGCCCATTCACTTTGAATCTCTCCTTGGCAGAATTTTCTAATTCGATGGCTCCATACGGGAAAACTTTCATCACTGTATAAGGTCCCGTCCATCGGCTCTTCAACTTCCTAGGGAACAACCTAAGCTTAGAATTGAAAAAAAGAACATTGTGGCCAACGTTGATATCCTTGACTGCCAATCTCTTGTCATGCAACATTTTTGTCTTCACTTTGTAAATCCTTGAGTTCTCAAAAGACTCAAGTCTCAATTCCTCTAGTTCACTTAGCTGCAAACGTTTCTCTTTGGCTCCCTTTAAATCCATGTTGAACACTTTGATTACCCACCATGCTCTATGTTCAAGCTCAAATGGAAGATGGCAAGCCTTTCCGTACACAAGTCGGTATGGTGACATTCCTATAGGCGACTTATACGATGTCCTGTATACCCACAAAGCATCATCTAACTTTGCTACCCAATCCTTCCTTCGAACTCCGACCGTCTTTTATAAAATACTCTTGAATTCTCTATTTGTCACCTCAGCCTGACCATTGGTCTGTGGATGATATGTAGTGGTGACTCTATGGTTTACCTCATGTTTCTTAAGCAATGTTGCAAAGTTTTTGTTGCAAAAGTAGGAGCCTCAGTCACTCACAATTGCCCTCGGTGTGCCAAATAGTGTGAAGATATTCTTTTTCAGAAATTTAATGACTTCATTCGCTCCACATGTTTAGGTGCAATTGCTTCAACCCATTTTGAAATGTAATCTACGGCAACAAGAATATACCGATTCCCAAAAGAACTCAGAAACTGTCTCATAAAGTCTATGCCCCATACGTCGAACAACTCAACCTCTAACATGACGTTCATAGGCATCTCGTCCCTCTTGTATATATTACTGGTCCTTTGGCACCGGTCACAAGCTTCCACAAAGCTTCTTGAGTCTTTAAACAAGGTAGGCCACCAGAATCATGACTGTAGAATTTTCAGTGCCGTCCGTGACACACCAAAGTGGCCTCCACATTCTTTAGAATAACACTGGTCCAAAATGTCTATCATCTCCTCATCTGGGACCCATCTACGGATCACCCCATCACCACAGATTCTGAACAAAAGCGGCTCATCACAGAAGTAATACTTCAATTCCACAATGAATTTCCTTCTCAAGTGCAAGCTCAAATCAACTGGTACTATATCACTTACAAAATAGTTCACATAATCTACAAACCACGGAACCAAGTAACTCTATAGTTAAAAAAGCTACTCATCTAGAAATTCTTCCTTGATTGGTTCCTCAGTTGGTCCACTCTCATCCCGTTCCAACCTTGAAAGGTGATCGGCAACTAAGTTTTTCGCACCTTTTTTGTCTTTAATCTCCAAATCAAACTCTTGGAAAAGTAGGACCCATCTAATCAACAGTGGCTTAGCATCCTTCTTTGCCATCAAATACTTAATGGTCGAGTGGTCCATGTAAACTTTCTCATTAAATCCAACCAAATCCGATCTAAAACGATCAAAAGCGAACACAATCGCAAGTAATATTTCTCAGTCGTTGCGTAATTGATATGTGCATCATTAAGTGTCTGACTGGCGTAATATATCACATGTAACCGCTTATCTCTCCTTTGACCCAAAACGGCACCCACTGCGTAGTCACTAGCATCACACATTAACTCAAATGGTACTTCCTAATTTGGTGCCGCCATGATAGGGGTAGAAACGATCTCTATCTTCAATGTCTCAAAGGCTCTTAAGCAGTCCTCATCAAACTTGAATGGAACATCCTTCATCAAGAGGGAACACAATAGTTTTGTGATTTTCGAGAAATCCTTGATAAACCTCCTGTAAAATCCTACATGCCCTAAGAAACTTCGAATACCTTTCACTAAACTCGGGGGTGGCAACTTCTCTATCACTTCTACCTTTGCCCTATCCACCTCTATCCCAGATGATATTCAGTGTCCCAAAACAATGCCCCATTTAACCATATAGTGGCATTTCTCCTAGTTGAGCACCAAATTCGTATCCTCGCATCTCTGAAGCACCTTGCCTAAATTCTGTAAAAATCCATCGAAAGATGGCCCAAACACAAAGAAGTCATCCATGAAGACTTCGATAAAATGCTCCACCATGTCGAAAAAGATTGACATCATACACCTTTGAAATTTAGCTAGTGTGTTACATAGCCCAAACGACATTCTCATATATGCAAAGGTTCCATAAGGACAGGTGAATGTTGTCTTCTCCTGATCTGCGAGGTCAATCGGTATTTGATTGTACCCAGAATAACCATCTAAGAAACAGTAATACTCATGCCCAGCTAACCTTTCCAAAATTTAATCAATAAAAAGTAGTGGAAATGGTCATTCCAAGTAACATTGTTAAGTTTCCTATAATCTATACATACTCTCCATCTTGTGACCGTCCGTGTTGGAATCAATTCATTGTTCTTGTTTGGGACTACTGTCATCCCACCTTTCTTTGGCATAACTTGTACCGGGCTCACCCAAGAGCTGTCTAAAATCGAAAGATTATTCCCACATCCAACAATTTCAAAACCTCAGCTCTCACTACTTTTTTCATGTTCCGATTGAGCCTTCGTTGATACTCTACCGTTGCCTTAAACTCATCCTCCATAAGGATCTTGTGCATACAAAGAGAATGGTTGAATCTCTTAATGTCCAAAAGGGACCACCCTATAGCACTTTTATGCTCTCTCAAAACTCTCAACAATTTCTCCTCTTCTAACTTAGATAAAGAAGCTGAAATGATAACTAGAAGAGATATAGAATTGCATAAGAATGCATACCTCATGTGCATAGGTAATTGCTTGAGCTCAAGTATGGGTGGCTCCTAAATGAAAGGTGGCAACTTCGGCTTTCCTTCTCCGAGCTCTTCAAATTTCCACCTCCCTTTGAAGTTCTTAGAAGTTTTAGAATTTAAAAGTATAGCACATTCTGTAACTTTCTCATCATCATCATCTTCAGAGGCTCTACGTACAATGCAAGCTTCCATAGATTCCGTTAGGCTATCTCTTCTAAAATACTTATTTACCAATGGCTCTATAACTTGTGCACTTATATAGTTTTCCATCCCTAATGGCTTCTTTCCAACCTTTGACATATCAAGAACCACGTGCTCTTCTATAACTCTCAAGATCATCTTTTCTTCCTTAACATCAATCAATTCCCCTACTGTTTTCAAAAATGGCCTACCAAAAAGTAGAGGTGTCTTCCTCTATTTCCAAGATAATGAAGTCTACCAAGAAATATAACTTCTCAACCTTTACCAGAACATCTTCCATCATACCTCATGGGTACTTTATAGACCTATCCACTAACTGAAGTGTGACATGTGTAGGTTTCATCTCTCTTATACCTAATTTCTGAAAAACTGAATACAGCATCAGATTTATGCTCACCCCTGAATCAATCAAAGCCTTACTAAATTCTTATGTTCCTATTGTGCACGGAATGGTGAATTTTCTCGGGTCCTTCAACTTCGGAGGTAGCTTGTTTTGCAATATAGCGTTGCACTCTTTCGTCAAAGCAATCATCTCAAACTCCTTCAACTTTCTCTTGTTATAAAGCAATTCTTTCAGAAATCTCACATATGTGGGCATTAGGGTGAGTGCCTTGGTAAAAGGAATGTTGATTTGGATCTTTTTGAAGATCTCCATAAACTTCATAAAGTTATGAGCATCTTTTTGTTTCTTAAGCCTTTAAGGATACGGAATGGGTAGAACGTAGGCCTTCACTTGTGGTAAGGTCGACTTATCTAATGATCTCTCTTGTAGATCATCTTTCACAACCCCTTCACTTTCCTTTTCATGGGATGGCAAACTTTCATCCATGTTCTCATCTTCCTCTTAAATTACCCCATTTTTCTTCATCCCAAAATCTGCGAGCAACTCAACTTGCTTCCCACCTGACTTTCCAAATTCTGAACAGCAGCTTGTGAGTGTTGGGCAATTTGTTCAACCCTTGATTCAAGCTTTTTCTGGCTGTGGTCTTGCATTTCAATTCGGTTATCTATTTTGGTTATGAACTTAAAGAACATGTCTTCTAAGATGGGTTTCCTTTCCGCTTGATTGTTCACAAACTGATTATGGAATCTCGGAGATTGCCTAACATTTGCTTGTTGTTGAGGTGGAGGATTTTGGTTGTCTCTCTAAGATAGGTTGGGATGATTCTTCTATAAGGGGTTATAGGTATTAGATTATGTATTATTTGGGGGGTTTTGGTTTTGGTTTGGATTATTGGGTTGGTTGTTGAAGTTACGGTTGTAGTTCACATACGCAACTTGATCTGAAGAGGTTGAAGCGAATGAGCTTCTAACTGGACAATCTGAACTCAAATGCAGACCCATACATACCTCGCAACTAGCAACAATCGCCTAACTCGGTCCTACGCTTAACATGCTCATTTGATTAAAGAGCGTAGCAAGTTGAGCTTTCACACTGGTGAGCTAATCTACCTCAATCATACCAGGTTTCTTCTTAGAGAGTTGTCGTTCATTTCCCCAATGGCTATTGTTGATGGCCATTGCTTATATAAGATCATGAGCTGCATCCAACGTTTTGCTCATCAGTGAACCTCCCGCAGCCGCATCTATCAAATTTCTGGTCGAAATTGTGATCCTTTGATAAAATGCTTGCAAAGTCTGCCACTTCGCTAGTCTGTTGTGGGGGCATCTCCTGGTGAGATCCTTGAACCGCTCTCACGCTTCGTAGAAACTCTCATTGTCAAACTGTGTAAAGGATGTGATCTTGTTACGAAGGCGGGCTGCTTTCCCTGGTGGAAAGTACTTGTTTAGGAATGCCTAAGCCAACTGCTCAAAGGTAATGAACGTATCTGGGAGATGTGCTTGCAGCCATTCTCTCGCATCGTTCCTCAATGAGAATGGGAACAACTTTAACTTGATGAAGTCCTCTAGCATTCCATTATACCAAAAGGTGTCACACACTTCATTAAATATTTGAAGGTGCCTATTTGGATCATCATATGGCATTCCATTAAATTAAACCGTGGCAGTAGTCATTGAAATCAGTGCTGGCTTGATTTCAAAATTATTTGCTGCTATTGTGGGTATTCTGATTGAGGATATATTCTGATCAACTCTAGGCATAAGGTAGTCATAGAGTTCTCTAAGCTTCCTTATTAGCATCATCTTGAATTGGTACTTGAACTGGTACTTGATTTGGCACAGGGACTAGGTTTGGAACTTGATCAGCCATGGTCCTAGCTACGATTTCGACGATTTCTCCCGGTTTTTCCTTCAATGTCTAGATCGAAGTCCAAAACCTGCAGATTGTTGCTCCTTGTACGTTGGTGCATACAAGAGCAACACGCCTACAAAGAAAATAATAACACACGAAAGTAACAAGGTTCAAAGCAGTAAAATCCAACTAATTCCAATATCAAATATTCGTTAAATCCGCAGCAGCAGAGCCAAAAATTGATCATTACAAATCATCACGCTCGCAATAGTATGAGATCAAAATGTAGTGCAACGATAGAGTACGGAAACGTCACACAGAGACTAAGGAATTTAATGATTGCTAGCGTTCGAAGGCACGCGTACTATTTGAACAATACAATTGAATGATTTCCAAACTTATCATTAAATTGATCTAAAGCTAATTCTAAGCATGTATTTAACAGATTAAGTAAATCACACAAGAGAACGATATTTGTAATACGATGAAATAATGCTAGAATTTAGAATCCACCTCACCTTTCTAATTAAGAATTCGACCCGCCTAATCTCCCAAATTACACAAGTATTCGTTATAGGTTCATGCCCCATCTGACTAACTCCTAATCTCTTTCGAGCAATAGAAATCACACCTAATCATACTGAATATGTTTAGGCTAGTCTAGCATGATAGGGCATACACACGATCCATATACGCCAGTCTCACGTATTTTTGCCTTACTGATCATATATAGTGGATATTATTGTTCGCCGCAGCGTGGCAAGGTGCTCCACACAATGTTGAGTTAAAGAAAAAAAAAGCTCCTACTCGTGACAAGCATATTCAGCGCGTCACCTCTTGGTTCATTCACACAACCAATAAAACATTTACAAGATGATCAATCGAACAAAAGCATTAAGCGCACAAAATATCCATATTACAACACAAGCACTTTAAGAGAAATTAGGCAAATATTTACGAAGATTAAGGGTTTGGTATCATCATAACCCTAGCATAAAAGTGTTTAGCTCATATTACACATCCAAGTCATTTGAGATAATAAATTGAGACAAAACATAGCAAATACAAAAGCATAGGAGAATAAGTTGCAAGAAATGAACTAAAATGAAGAACTTCTTCTTTGCAAGTGCTAGGCTCCAATGACTTGGCTTTTCTAAGCTTCGTTTGCTACTCCAATAGTGATGATTGATGGTGAGTATGGTGTGTAAGGGAAGGTTATGTAGTAGAGGTGATAAATCTATGGTGATATATGGTGAAAAGATGATGGATTTGGTGAATTTGTGTTGAATATGTCGAAGATGTGATGATGGGCATGAATGGAGGAATTATGAGATCTAAATTCAAAGTAGCCTCCTTGAAAATAATGGAAAAGGATATATATATATATATATAGGTAGGTCAAAGTGGGTTACAAAAAAGGTGAAAAACAAGCGGTGATAGTCATCTTGGGGTACGTCTCGCGGTACACTTAACGAAACGTATTGCAAATGACTCATGAAGAGACTTGCGGTATGCCTTTTTGCCTAACGCGGTTCTCTTTAATGACCTGTCTGGCAAAACTTAGCAGTGGATCAAGTCTTCAATTACTCGGTACAGGTCAATATACGCTTTAACGACCTGTCTGACGAAACACATCAGAGTCTCCACTCAACACTTATACGGTACAGTTTGTTATTCACTTTAACGACATGTACTGTGAAAGTGCTCATTTGACCCGAAAGTCCTTTATTTTCCCAAAAAATCCCCGTTATCACGCGTAGACTCCTCCTAGATCAAAATAGACCTGCAAACACGTATTTAAACATTAAAACATAGGTAATTCCAAGGAAAACGAGATCAAAACATAGGAAAATAAGGGATACACAAAGCGTATAAATAGACTTATCAATTATGTGGGTAGGGGCTGCCGAATTCTTGGCAGAGGATAACCTTTTCTCAATTCTGAGCCTAAGGGCACCGAACAGGGCTCTGAATAAGGGTGTTGAATTAGCCCGATGCTATCCTTTTCAATCGTTCTTTTTGGATTCTTGGGCCTTTTAATTGGTGGTAATCGGATCTTGGTTTTGTCCCTTGTCCTTGCTGAGAAAAGGGAGGTCTCTTTTTGAAGATCTTGGTGGTGCCCACTTCCATTAAAAAGCATGTTGATGCTTGTCTTTAGAAGGATGGTTAGAAAGACTTTTGAATCAATTCTCATTCATATTTAAAGATCACAACCGAACACTCCTCTCTACCAGCAGAAAAATTATCTCTTTATCTTATTTTGGTGGATCATCATTAACCTTGGAGCATCTAGGAGTTGGATTCTAGGAGAAGGAAGCCATTGGAGACCAAGCTTTGTAAGAAGAAGATCATCATCTTAGTTTATCTCTATAAACTCTATCTTTTATCTTGTTTTATTTGTTATGGTTTGTATTTATTGGAGATCTTGTATGGTTTATTTGTGTAATATGAGCTAAATACTCTTGTGCTAGAACAAAGATAAATTCAAACCCTTGATCTATTGTTAATGACTCATTAGTTTCTCTACATGTGCTTGTGTAGTTATATGAATGTTTTGTATGCTTAATGTTGTTGTCTTCATTGGCCATCTTATTAAATGATCCCGATAGATAAAATATTCATTATATATGACTAGAAAGTGAGAGATACACTAGGTTATCATATAGGGTTCATGTGTGTGTTCCACAAATCTTAATGAGTTCATTCATATTTTGTATGCATGGATACAATCTCTAAGACATCGAGAGAGATTAGAGATTAATTTAAGGGAACACGAACCTACAATCTATACTTGCACAAATGAGGGGTTAAGTGAGTCAAGAGTTAATTATAAGGGTGATGTGGATTCGAGTTCTAGCATATCTTTCATCATATTATCACATTTGTTCTTGTTGTCATTGGTATTTTACATTACTTTAGAATTAATTGCTTTAGTGTAAAAATCTGGAAACTTTCAATTTCGATTGTCCAAATAGTATATAAACCGATAAAAACCGGTAATCAATCCCTTGGTCTTCGTGGGAACCATCCCTACTCGGCCATAATACTACATTCCGACCTCGTACACTTGTGAGAGTCACACCGTGTGTTAGTGAATCGACCACTATGTTGTTAGTGTTGTTAGCCAGTTCTTGTTCAATCCTGGGAGAGAGCATTGGAATGCAGTTAAATGGATTATGAAATATCTACGAGGTACTTCCAGTTTGAGACTTTGTTTTGGCAATGAGAAGCCATTGCTAATTGGCTATATAGATGCAGATATGGCAGGAGATATGGACACTCATAAGTCTACTTCTGGTTTCTTGATTACTTTTATAGGTGAAGTTGTAGCTTGTCAATCAAGGCTACAGAAATGTGGTGCACTTTCTATAACCAAAGCGGAATTCATTGCAACAACCGAAGCATGTAAAGAGTTGTTGTGGATGAAGAGGTTTCTACATGAGCTCGGTTTCAAGCAACAGAGATATATAATATTTTACGATAGTCAAAGCGCAATTCACCTTGGTAAGAATTCTTCTTTTCATGCAAGATCAAAGCATATTGATGTGAGGTATCATTGGATAAGAAAAGCTATTAATGACAAGTTTTTTGAACTTGAGAAAATCCATACCGATCATAATGGCTCTGATATGTTGACAAAGGCACTATTGAGGGAGAAGCTTGAAGTTTGTTGATCGTTAGGACGGTGAATCCCTCCACATAGTCGGAAAGCGGGAGATTTGTTGGGTTGGGTTTCCTCTAAATATAGAGATGGCCCAAAGAGAGTTTACCATTCTTTTATGGTAAAGCCCACATAATATATATGGATGGCCCAAGAACTTTAAAGTCATTTTACATGTTGTATAAAAGGGTTAGAACCCTAGCTGAAAATCAGACAAGCTAAGACAAGAGAAGAGAAGAGAAGAGAGTAATTAGTGTGTGTGAAAAGAGAGAAAAAAAAAAGTGCAGAATTCTAGGTTTGGAGGCTGTTGTCCAGAAATCTTCAGAGGGCTGATCGGAGGTCAATTCGTGGTCCGATCAATCTCAAATTTGGCAGGCATATTTATCACTCAAGGATCTATATTCTAGAACTAGAATTTTCAAACGAAGCTCCTTGTTGAGAAATTTACGGTTCCGAACAGGGCTGGACAGAAAACGGGGGAGGTATTGTGCAGTCCTCTTCAAAGAGAGATATCTCTTTGATCTGTTGTCCGTTTGAGCTAAAATTTAGATAAAATGTTCTTCACTTGTGGTTCTTCAATTTGAATGTTTGGATCGTTGTTCGGAATTTTTTGCAGAGAGATACACACCCAGAACAAAGGATTCAAATTTGTGTAATCCTATCTCTCTTATTTTACTTGTTGATATTGCATGCAGAGGTGTACCCACGATTTTTTGTTAAGGTGGACTAAAACAAAACAACATATTTATATTTGATAAAATCGGACTGACAAAAAGACACCATATACGATCATATGTAGCAAAACCCCAAACAGAATCATAAATGAGATAAATCATTATTAATGTGTTTCCACTCATAATTTGACATTTCAACTGCTATATGGGTTGCGATGAAAAAAAATTGGAATTTTGAATAAGATGTTTAACAATATTGTTTTTTATATTAAATTTTGTAATTATAAATTTCGAAGGACAAAAAGAATTATTAATTAATTGTGAAGGGAGAAGAATTGGGTCCTCATGTCTAAAAGAGAGAGAGAATCAGAGAATTGGGACATGAGAGAGAGGGAAAAAGAGAATGGATTTTGATGTTTGAGATGACCACATATCTTAAATGGATTGACATTGCAATATTGGGAGAAGAGAATCACTCTCATAAATGGTGATATAAAGGAATATTGTAATTAAAATAATAATAATATAAAGGAATAACTATAATTTATTTTTTTTACAAAATGGTTGACCCGCCCCTGATTGCATGTGTTGCCAACATAGGCAAATGTTGGGGCTTATAGAGCCCCCCCCAATAAAAGAAAAATTATATTATAAATAAAATTAAAATGTGAACCAATCAAAAAAAAACCAATGTACATAAAATGTGATAAATATACAAAGTAGGTGATCATATTATCTTGTCCCACTATTATTTTAATAATATAAATTAACTAATAATTTTTGTTTCCATAATTCTATTGACCATAAAAATAAGAAACAAAATCAATCCATTTTAATATTTTAATTTCCTATTATTGCATACATTATTACCTAATCTAAGGTGTATTTTATATATAGTATTTTTATTTTTATTTTTAGATTTCACTAAAACAAACTTAAGTAAATATTGAACTTTTATAGCGACTACCTATATTATCTATTTTGTTAGGTTAATTATTAATCTAATTTTGATAAATTTATTTTATCAATTATTATATAAATTTTGTTCAAAATTCTTATAAGTTAATTTAGTCTGATATGAATATTATAAAATTAAGTTACAAGTATGTAAATAATTGGTCACCAGGGGAATAACTCAGTTGATATATGTACAAGTTTAAGATTTGGGTAAATGACTTCAGGTCAGCAATTCAAATCCTACTAATGATGAAATCTTTTTAAAAAAAATATCTGGTCCCAAATTAATAGACATTGTAAAAAAAAAAAATAAAAAAAAAAGTATGTAAATAATTGTAATTTAAATATATCAATTGTATAACAATATTTTAATTAAGCTATTGAAATTTACATTTTATAAGCCAGGAAATATTAAAATATTACTTTCAGTTAAGAATAGGCATAGGTTTTGCAACAAAATAAAGTATGTTTTGTCATACACTCTTTAATTATGTAATTAAAATGAAAATTATGAAAAAAATTAGATTGATTTGGTTATAAATAATTTTCTAGATATAAAGTAAACATGTTACATTTTAATTAATTAATGTCTTTTTTTATTTATTTATTTGTATCATTACTTTAACACCGAACGGTATCACATTTTGTTAAAAAGTATTAAGTGTGGGATTCCACACTTTTTCTTGTGCGGGATTCCCACTGATATTATTTGAAGATTGCATGACCTACAATATTAGTTTTTGTCTTGACCCCTCCAAAGCCAAAATCTTGGCTTCACCCCTGGTTGCCAAGATTAGTTAATCTTAAGATTGTTGTGTTGTATGCCTCTAGTTCAGCTAGAGAGAACTATGTGTATTCCCATTATATTTTGATAGTGGAGATTTCGGAGGACCCGTGGTTTTTACTCCTCAATTTATGGAGGTTTTTCACGTAAAATTCTTTGTGTTCTTGTGTTTGTGATTGAGCTTGTGGTTGTGTTTATTGCTGCTTTATTTAATTGCTTCCTATTAGGTTCACACAAGAGTGGATAAATATTATTTGTTGTTGTTAGTGGTGGTTTTATCCCATCATTCGTTACACTCATGTTTCTCTCCCTTCACTAAGAAGACACCGTCATTTGGAGAAAAGAGATGGGGGAAAAGTGATGGGAATGATAATTAACTATTCAAGAATCGTCCCAACACATGGAAGAAGTCCTATATAAACCCATATATCTTCACTTAACCAAGTACCAAGAGAAGACATATAACCACACAAAAGAGGTTATTTTGTGCATCTGCATATAAATTTCCTTCTACTTCGTCAACTACTACTAGCTCTTTTAATATGGTCAGCATGGTCCAAAATGTACTGGTTCCCCTCCCTCAGCAGAAGTTGGTGGACATTTTCAAGTCGCTTGATAAGAATGGAGATGGTGTACTGTGTCAGAGAGAGCTAAAGCAAGCCTTCAAAGGATGGGGCGCTTGGTTCCCTGGTATGCCCACTTACCGAGCTAACCGTGGAATCTCTGCCGCTGATGCCAATGGAGATAGACGTATCAACGAGGCCGAATTTGGAGACTTGGTGAAATATGCTTTATCATGTGGATACAAGTTGAACTAGTTAGTTAGTTAATTTGTATGTAAATTACGTCCCTAATTACAATAATTATGGTCTATGGATGATAGACCTTGCATGTTTCTCAGTTGTACGTGTGCTTCTATATCGTATGATGTTTAACCAATACAGGGTCCATCTCTAACCCTCGTATGGATATGATGATAATTGTAATTTAATCTCCGTACGTCTTTAATCTTTCTTGGAGTACTTCAATTCCTTTATATTTCTTCTGAACTTATTTCATCATGATCATCCAGTATTGAGAGAAATTTAAGTATTAATTTCAAGTTATCATATCATGCATGGTTTTGCTAGGGCTACAGGTGCTAAAATATGAAGCTTAACCAACTTTTTTTTTTATCAAAAAGAAAAATTGTTTGTTTAAATAATTGTTTATGTATAAATTCTACAATGTATTTTTTATTATTCAGTAGTCCATTATTGGTGTCATCGTATTATTAAAAATTTAAATAAATAATATCATCAAAAATCATATAAAAAGTTTGTTATTCTTAATTTAATCAATCTCAACATAGTCGTAGTACTCTTTGTCTTTGTCGATATGCACATTTCCATGATCACCTCCATTTTAATTATATTCCATCTTATCCTTCTCCTTCTAAATGTGTATGGACCACATTATATGTAGAAATCTCACTTTATTATAAGGTGACCTTTGAACCTGCTACCATAAAGACAAATCTAACTTTATTATATTCCGTCTTATCCTTCTCTTTCAATGATTTGGGTTCATTTGTAATTTTGTTATTTTTAGGAATAAAATTGTCCACAAAATAACTTCTTCTTTACAAGTTAACATTCCCACATTTGTATTATTTTATTAATTTATTTGATAAAAGTATGAAGGTATATTGGTTAATACATATAATTGAAGCTTAAATAGAGATATTTTAGTCTTTTTAATAGTCAAACTCAGTCAACACAAACGAAATATTAATGGTGTTAGTTTATAGGGGAGGCTTTTAAAATAAAAACATTTGTAACTCTACATCCAATTATAGTTCAAAGAGAGGGGAGGTTTTTAATATTAACCATAATTTTTATTTAACTCTAAAAAATAATTTTTTTTCCTTGACTTTTCTTAATCTATTGTCACTAAAAGAAAATATATGGTCAAGATTTATTGATTAAGGAGAAGATCCTAAAACTCCTAATAATGTTATAAATACAAAATCAACCGTTTATATATATATAATATATATTATAAAGGGGGTTTGTCTTCGGATGGGTAAATCATTGATTGGGGCGAGATTTAGTGTCTAGTTTTGGTCTATGCTTTTGGTCTCTGTTTTGTGTGGTTTCTGGTGTGGTCTGTTCCTGTTACCCTGTCTGTTGTTCTGTTTTTTCTGGATGTCTCCTGTTACTTTATTTTGTTTTGCTGTGCTGGTTTGTCTTTGGGGTTTTGGTTTTGGTGCCTACCCTGTCTTGCTTTGCTTTGCTTTGATTTGCCTCTGTTGCTTGTGTTTTGGTCTGTTGTTTGCTGGTTCTATGAATAAAGCATGTCGTTTCCCAAAAAAAAAAAAAAATTCATTTACATATTAAAGAAGTCAAAAGATTTAAAAATACAAAAATGAAATTTTTTGAAAAGATAGAAAACTCGTGCGATGATTTGACTCTGTAATATTACATGATCAAACAATACAAAGTTATGATTCCAATTTTGTAAAGTTATGGAGTCGGAATCACACAGGAAAAAAATATAGGGAATCCCTTAACTGATTTTAATTTAATTTTGCAGAATCATAAAGTGGAAAATGATCAATGTGATACATGCTGGCAAAGGTTCATTAATTTCCAGTCCTTCACTAGGAAAAATCTTGGGTGTCACATGGCATAATTTTAGCGGTAGATGCATGGTGCATTCCTTACACTCAAGTTTCTCTCCCTTCACTAAGAAGACACCGTCATTTGGAGAAAAGTGGTGGGAATGCTAATTAACTATTCAGGAATCGTCCCAACACATGGAAGAAGTCCTATATAAACCCATATATCTTCACTTAACCAAGTACCAAGATAAGACATATAACCACACAAAAGAGGTTATTTTGTGCATATAAATTTCTTTCTACTTCGTCAACTACTACTAGCTCTTTTAATTTGGTCAACATGGTCCATTTACATTGGAGCGTCATTGGCATCAAGGAACCATCTGTATCTGTATCGATTCCACCTGTACCGGTTAAGTTGGTGGACATTTTCAAGTCGCTTGATAAGAATGGAGATGGTGTTCTGTGTCAGAGAGAGCTAAAGAAAGCATTCGAAGGATGGGGTGCTTGGTTCCCTGGTATGCCCACTTATCGAGCTAACCGTGGAATCTCTGCCGCTGATGCCAACGGAGATGGATGTATCAACGAGGCCGAATTTGTAGACTTGGTGAAATATGCTTTATCATGTGGATACAAGTTGAACTAGTTAGTTAATTTGTATGTTAATTACGTCCCTAATTACAATAACTATGGTCTATGGATGATAGACCTTGCATGTTTCTCAGTTGTACGTGTGCTTCTATATCGTATGATGTTTAACCAATACAGGGTCCATCTCTAACCCTCGTATGGATATGATTATAATTGTAATTTAATCTCCGTACATCTTTAATCTTTCTTGGAGTACTTCAATTCCTTTATATTTCTTCTGAACTTATTTCATCATGATCATCCAGTATTGAGAGAAATTTAAGTATTTTTTTTTAACGGCAAGAGTTTATTAAAGAGACCAAACTAGGCCAAGGCACAAAGGCCACACCACACAACAAGGACACAAGCCAATAAAGGCCCACAAACACCCAACAAAAGCCGTAGCAAGACACCCAAAAGCACGCAACCAAAACAAAAGACCCCAACAAAGAAACCCATACACCATACAAGAACGACAAATCAACAGAAAAACGTTACTGAACAACAACAATGACGAAAAGCAACTAACACCATACGCCAACAATATGACCTGCGGAAGAAAACAAGCCTTTAACAACTTCTTTCCCCCCATGCATGGTTATAAGTATTAATTTCAAGTTATCATATCATGCATGGTTTTGCTGGGGCTACAGGTGCTAAAATATGAAGCTTAACCAACTCTTTTTTTTATCAAAAAGAAAAATGGTTTTCCTATATATATATATATATATTTTACAATAAATTTAAATTATATAAATTATCAAGATTTAAATGAACTCTTCATAAACAATTTTCAAATATATATATATATATATATATTGAACGGCCGATCTTTATCAAAAATCCAGAAACAGCAAAACCAACACAAGCCAAAGGCCAAAACACAAAAGCAACACAGGCAGAAGGAAACAAACACAACCACGAGAAGGCAACAGCTCCCACCAAAACAACCAGGCACCCAAAAATAAACAGAAAAAAGACGTCAGAGCAAACGCTCTAGATTAATGGGGATCCCATATCAACACATCTCCTTCCATAGTAGAACCCTGATTAGCAAGCGAATCAGCTAACGAATTGCTAGCTCTTGAGTTGTAAATAACCCGAGTGTTGCCAAGGCTAGCCAAACAAGTGCGGATATAATGATATTGACGTGCTCCAAGCAACCAACCCCTCTGGAATTAATCCAAGACACAGCAATTTTCAAGTCACTTACAATTTCTATCTCAGTCCCAGCCATTTTCTCAGAACTGGCGCATAAGGAAACTGCCTTATGGATGGCTAAAACCTCAGCCGAGTTTGAATCTAGAATGCCTACAAAAGCTGAGAAGATGACGAGCACCTTTCCTGTGCTGTGTCTAAGAGCCCCACCTATCCTGGCGTTTCCGGGATTGCCTCTCACCGAACCTGTCAACGTTAAATTTTAGAGTAGCGCCAAAAGAAGGAAACCAGGCCACCTCTTCACGATTTTTCAGAGGTTTGTAGTCACATCAGCTATCCTTTATGTTCAATAGCATTGTAGAAACGGGAGTAGGTGATCCTTTCCAAGGGTGTTTAAACCACCAAGCTACTCTGAATTTCACCATCTTTGAAGCTTGAGAAACAGCCGACGTAACATCTTTGAAGATTTTTTTTGGTTTCTGACCTCTCAAACAGTCCAAGTCAAAGCAAAGAACAATGTATTCGAAGCTCGATTAAATTTATTAGAAGGACAAAGCGCCATGCCCAATCAATGAACAAGTAATTTGAGGAATAATTGGCATAGCTCACCACATCCCACCACCCCATACCAACATTGCATAGCTCATTTGACCAAGGGCAATGAAGGAATAGATGGTCGATTGATTCAAACTCAGCATTGCGAAAAGAACAAAGAGAGTGGGAAGTATGGGCAAGCCCAAAATTGTGCATGACTTGACTCACCATCCACATTTTCAAGTTGCTTGATAAGAATGGAGATGGTGTTCTGTGTCAGAGAGAGCTAAAGAAAGCCTTCGAAGGATGGGGCGCTTAGTTCCCTGGTATGCCCACTTACCGAGCTAACCGTGGAATCTCTGCCGCTGATGCCAACGGAGATGGACGTATCAACGAGGCCGAATTTGGAGGCTTGGTGAAATATGTTTTATCATGTGGATACAAGTTGAACTAGTTAGTTAACTTGTATGTCAATTAAGTCCCTAATTACAATAACTATGGTCTACGAACGATGGACCTTGTATGTTTCTCAGTTGTACATGTACTTCTATATTGTATGATGTTTAACCAATTCAGGGTTCATCTCTAAAATATCAGTCTTTCTATTGTCAATTCGAACTGATATAGAATATAGCAGTTCCTTACATATAGGTCATTGGATTTAAATGCTTTGACTTGACTGCATGCACTTGTCAAAACATCTTTTAAATCCACATGCAATGAACTGATATATTTTATATCAGTTCGAACTGACAATAGAAAAACTGTATATATAGCACAATCTATAAAACACCGGTGTACAGTGTACCGGAATATTATTACATGTGATCGTATGTGAGTAACATGTGATCATATTTATATAATGTTATCGCATATAAATTACCCTTGATCATGACAAAACAAGACTTAAATTTTAATATTATCGCATGTGAGTACGTTGTATGTGATCACATATAAATTGATATGATCACACCAAAAAATTCATGACATGTATAAATTAAAATCATTCATATATATACGAGCAAAGCCAAAAATTCTAGTTTTGAGGGTTACTATACAAAAACAAAAAAATTTCGGGGGGATCAAAGTGTAAAAAGTTAAAATTTTACAATAATTATATAATTTTACATATAAAATATTGAGTTTTTTTTTTTAGGGAGAGCCACATAGGGCCATGGCCCCAACAGTCCCTCTCTCCCACCACCCATTTATATATATATATATATATATATATTTCTTTTCTCCTCAATGTGTCCTGATATAATTTCATCAGTGTGTTACATGTGAATCATAGATTATGGAGATGTTTTAACAAATGCATACACTTTGAGTCAAAGCATATAAATCTAATGATCCACATCCAACGTACTGATAGAGTTATATCAGAACGCACTGACTTAAAAATTTTCATATATATATAAGACTTTCTCATAAATAAACCTTCTAGCTAATAACAAAATATAAGGATAGTTCGTTTGAAGTATCAATATTTACTTCCTTTATAATATCACGTTCATTAGATTGTGGATGTAATTATTAAGTATTCATTAGTGTTTTATAATCGGTTGCTGAGAATTAGGCAACAATACTATTAAGAGTGTGTTTTTGGTTGTTCGATAAAACTGAAATAGAGTTTTTTTTTTTGTTTTTTTAATATTAAAATACTATTTTATATCTACTAATAGAATTTTAAAATTTAGGCTTCTCTCAGGAAACTCTTTTTGAGCTTTTTAAAAATAAATAAATTGTTTCACCTACCTTCTATAAACTTTAATATTTCACCATTGTATTACAAATACTTTGTCAATACACTTTTTTATAATTTAAAACAACAAAAGCTTTTTTTAATTTATATTATCAAATTAACAATCTACTAGTTTAAAAATGTTTTTTTATTTAATTACTAAACAAAGATTAACTCCAAATATTTCAACAACAAAAAAAAGTACCCCAAAAACTCTATTTGAAACATTCCAAACATACCATAGGCTATTAATTTCATCAAAGGACTTGTCTTGTATTTATACGGTTTTTGCATCTTATCAATACGAACCCTAAAATAATGCTAGCACAAGAGAGTTACGTCACACAAATGGGACTTATGCCTTCAATAATTCAAAAGTTATTGCCAATTTATCCACCTTGGATTCCAAATTTGAAACAAACAAAAAAAATAGCATGACCCAGCTGAAGGAACATTGTTTCTGAAATTCGCATTGCCTAACCAAGAATCACAGACACGTAGGAGGTTTAATTGATCTCTTACTTTTCAATTAATTTTCTTTCATACAGTAACATTAGTACCATATATTAATGTTGATTATTTCTCGTGTATGACGATTTTATCTCTTCTTGTTCTGGTGCTTATTTTCTACAAATGAATCAAATGATCCTATAAAAAAAGTAATTGGATATATTAATTAAAGTATCAGATATTGTAAGTGAATTAATGGATCTCATGATCATCTAGTAAAATTAATTAAGAGAATCGTTTATATGTAAGTGCGTATTCAAGTTCAATCCTTCACAGAAAAGAAACTTTAATTTGATGTGAGAAAATTCAGTAGGAATATATATAATATTGATCAGCACTATATAAATTTTGTTCCCATATATATCACACACAAAGAGCTAGCTAGGTACTCTTGAATCAGGCAATAGTATAAGCAGCTACCAGCTTTGATACAATTTTCAAGCAGGATGATGCATGCCTATGGAGATGATCGATAGTCTCAATCAGGCAGTTTATTAGAAGCAGCCTTTGATAGACTGGGCATGTATTTCTCCTTTCACACAAAGCTCAGGGCTAGTGCACACCACCAATGGCAATGGAGATGGATAAATCGACCCGGACAAATTGTATGATATTGTGAAATGTGCTTCCACAGTATGGTTAACTATAACAATTCCGTTTCAAAAAAACTATAATAATTAATTTTTTTCTTGAGGTTTTTTTCTTTTTTTCTTTTTGAACTATATATGCTTAATGGTTATATATATATTTATATAAATATATACGGTTCCGTTCCTATCAGGACATCCTCATATAACTTTAGCAGGCTATTGAATATGAGTCACTCATTTATAAAAGTGATTTGACAAGTGCATACATACCAAATCAAAGTATGTAAAACGAGTGGTGCACATTCAATGTCTTTATATAATTCTATCAGGGCATTCTCATAGGAAAATTTCCGTATATATATATATATATATATAATAAGGCTGCAATATTATTTTCGATAAAAAATAAATAAATAAATGGATAAAAAAATGGAATATTTATTGGGAAATATATACGATTATTGTAGGTGTTATGAGCTTATAATGTGGTTTCACATCAAATTGCCTCTGTTGTTTCCAATGAGTTTGTTTCTGTTTATGTTTCTGTTTAATGTAGTTTTCTTCGGTCAAAAAAAAAGTTAAAGAAGAGAATAAGAAAAGTGACCGAATCCTTTAATGCTTTCTTTTGACTCATGGATGTAATTATCAATTCTTTATTCTTTTTTAAGCTTCAAAAGAATAAATTCTTTATTCTTTTCTATCTTATTGCTAAGAATCAATCAACTTTATCTAATTTAATTTATTCAGCATATATCTTACAATGGCATCACAATAATGACGTAGTTAATTAGTTTATGCCTTTGATATATATATATATATATTGAATACTAGTATAATATATATTCAGGGGTTTTGGGAATACAATTCGAATTCATAATTTAATAGTACATGTGTGTGGGACATAGCAGTGTGCCAATTACATCTTATCATATGTCTTTGATTATCGAATAAAGGCTTTGCCAATTTATCCATTGTGGATTCCAGTTTCGGGACCAAAACAATTATCCTTTATGGAATTTTGTGTCCTTTCGTTGTAGATTTATATGACATTGTTTTTTTTTTTTAGACTTAGATATTTTCCACTATAAGATTCTTTCAGAGTTTTGTTATAAAAAATAAAAAATAAAAAAATTCTTTCAGAGTTAGCAAGAACACCTTACTTTTCTGGATTGAAATAAATAATTTAAAATTGTTTGTCTTTTAGCCCAAAAAGAAAAAGTAATGGAAATATATATTATAATGACAGTATGATGTAAATAACTGGATAGAGTACGTACGTCATAGCTAGGAAAAATCTTTGGTCACCATATATCTCATATTTTGATCTTACAAACATGGTTAGAAACTTAGAATAGAGTTACATATGGCTCATCCCGATGCACTGAAGCTCCTCTGCGTGCGTGTCGACTTCCGGACCAAGAAAGGCACTTTGGTTGAAGGAAGTAGGGAATAACATTGAGCGATTTGCACCATAAAGGCATGGATGAAAATTCTATATAAACAGATGTTGCCATAACATGTATACAAGTTATATATACCACACACAGTAGTCTTAAAATATATACACTACTTTCGAGTCTTTTAGCTAGGCATTTTGCTGTTTGGGGTCATTTGCAGGGGTTTTTGCTTTGTTTGGGTGCTTTTGGATTGCCTTCTCTGGCTTTTGTTTGTGCTACGTGTGGTGGCCTTTGTGCCTTGGTGTAGTTTGGCCTCTTGATTAAAATTGAGCTGTTAAAAAAATAAATAAATAAAACTATAATGTATAACACTATGTTGGAGCCCCAAACTGAAAAGCTGATACGGGATCTTTTGAATCGGCATGACGCCGATAAAAACGGTCTTCTCGATAAGGCAGAGGTACAGCGTGCCTTCGATGAACTGGGCTCAATTTTTCCCTCCTACAGAACTCGACGTGGGATAAAGATAGCGGATGAAGACGGAGATGGAGTCATCAACATGCACAATAACGAGCTGGAGAACTTGTGAAATATATCATGAGCAAGAACTGCGACTTGTCGATGCAGAAGAATTTGAATGCAAGTTAAACTAGTTTTTTTTTTTTTTTTTTAAACGGCAATATATTAAAGGGAAAAACCCAAAAGCAGCCAAGAAACAAACAATGACCACTAAACCAGCACCAGTGGCCACAACAACCGAGCACAAAAGCCAAAGACCACAAGAACAAGAGCTAAACATCCCAAGAAAAGCAAAAGAAAAAGCTAAGCCCCCCGAGCGCACCACCAGGACGACCAGGCCCCCGCAGAAAAACAAACGCTGCACCTAACAAAATCAGACCTGATTTCAGACCCTGTTAACCAAATAAAACAGCCCAGATTTCACCCCAGCTAGCCAGCACAACACACTCTCTACCAGCACCCAAAACAAAACACAGCCAAAACTACTAAACTAGAAAACACTCCAAACAACATTTTCACCCCCACTCACAGAACCCCTTTTAGCCAAAACATCCGCCCAATCGTTCGAGTTTATTAGAATAAAAGGGGCACTTCAATTCGAGTACTCTGCCTTTGTTTCATATTTTTATTTGTGTTGTGTGGTCTGAAGTCTCGACTGTATCGACATGATTATCGTCGTGTAAGTACTCTTGGAGTTCAACATCAAGCTTCTCTAAGAACTCCTTTTTTTTTTTTGGTAAAAGTCTAAGAACTCCTTTGTCATATGTGATCATTGTTTTTTTTTTTTTTTTTTTCATGATCAATATTAAGCAGTATTTAATTTATACATAACCAGATATATTGTTCTATATATCTTATAAAAGTACCATTAATGACCCTTCATGAACTAGCTCATCTTCAAATATATAAAAGAAAATAGTAGGATTTATTACCCCGCCGGTTGATCATGAAGAAGCATATGCTACTCACTGATATCTTAACATCCCCAATTGCCAATTGGTACTTTATTTGCACCAAACTCCATACTATTTTTTTTTTTTTTTTTTTTTTTTTTTCAAAAAAACTCCATACTATTCAACTCGCAGTTTATCAGTATCATCATCCAAAGACAGTGCTATCTTAGCCGTATTTATGTCATCTAATAATGGAAAAAAAAAAATTAACTCTTTTTTTTTCCATTGAAATAACCCACAAATGAGTTATAAAAAATAGAAATAATCATATATACATTGAATATATATATATATATATATATACACACATAACAAATTAATAATTAAAAAGAATAATTATTATTGCTACGGAAGCCACAAGGTGAGTAAAAATTTTATATATATATAGTCTTTCTACTATCAGTTCGTCCTAATATAAAATATATCAGAATGAAAAATGTGAACCATAAATTATAGAGAAATTTTAATAAGTACATACACTTTGAGTTAAATTATGTAAATCGAATGGTCCACATTCTTCGTTCTGATATTATATCAAAACGAATTGACAATAGAAATATATATATATATATATATATATATTTATATATACAGCTAAATCAAAGTATTTAAATCAAATGTTACGAAGAACTTGTACTTGAACATTTTACAGTCATTAGGAAAGGATTCCTCTCAAACAGACAAAGATGAGGTAAATTTGAGTTGGGCTTGGTCATGAGTCTGTTGTAGATTGAGCGTTTGAGGCATAAGCAACCATCTAGGTGTGGAGTATTACTAGGACAACTGGAAAAGTGTTACTGAATACTGGGTTGAGTTCTATGAGAATTTAGTTTTGTAAATGACCAGTGAGATTGGCAATTTTTGATGAATTTTTATTTAATAAAAAAATTCTGACTTTGATAATTATTTGGGATGGGTTATTTTCAATTTTTTGATATTTTCGATTAATTTACCGGACACATTTTTAGTATTTTTATTTTCAGAATACTGATATTAGTATATGCTACCAGACACGTTTTCGGATTTCAAAACTGAAACCAAAAACACTATTTTATTTTTATTTTTATTTTTATTCATTTTTATTTTTATTTTTAAAAAATAGCAAATGAAAAACACTTACCAGACACACCATAAACTTGTCTATACAGTCCAAGTAATAAACAGATTTTTTTTTTCCAACTTAATTTTCTTTTGTGCATGTGTGAGCTATATTGTGGGCGTTTCCGAGATATTTACTCTCATAAACGAGAGATAATTACTCTTACAAACATCAAAGTGAATTTTGCATATATATACGTGTAATTAAAATGCATATGGTGAGATTCGAAACCATCACTACAAATATGAAATGAGATATATATATATATATATAAATTCCGTTCATATTAGTGCATCCTGATATAACTTTATCAGGATATTGAATGTGAGACACTCATTTATAATAGTGATTTGACAAAAGCATACATATCAAATCAAAGTATGTAAAACGAATGGTTCACATTCAATGTTTCTATATAATTCTATCAGGATGCACTGATAAGAAAAAATTTCATATATACATATACCGCTTAAACAAAGTACGGGAGGATAGTATCATTCCCCCGTACTTTGTGCAACCCCCCACCGCCACCCCCACCCCCACCGCCACCCCCACCCCCAAACACACACACAATATTATAAGATATTAGTAACTTTTTACCCTATATTTTACTTATCGGTCATTCTCCCCTAGATATTAGTAACTCCCCTAGATATTAGTAACTTTACACCACCCCAAACACACACACACACACACAATAATATAAGATATTAGTAACTTTTTACCCTATATTTTACTTATTGGCCATTCTCCCCTAGATATTAGTAACTTTACACCCTATATTTTGCTTATTGGTCATTCTCTCCCCTGACAGTAAACTTATTCTCCAAATACCCTTTTCTCGTTAGGTTTTCCATTAAAATGGGTAGTTGACTGTTAAGTTGTTGTTGACTCGAAGGTTAAAATAGTAACTTATCTAAGGAATCTAAATGGCAATTAAATTGAAAAGGCACAAGCATAAAATGAGTAAGAAAAATTTATGAATAAAAAATGACAATATTAAAGTGTGGGTGGGAGTGGGATCCATGCTTCCAATATTCCATGCCACCATGCCTCTCTTTATCAGTTTCTTTATTTTTTTCCCTATCACCATTGACACCTTTTTCCACCATCACCATTGCAACCCCATTCTTCTTCCAAATTTGTGCCAAAAAAAAACCGCATCATCACTAAATATTTACTAACCAGACTTTGAGATGTTTTCTTTTTTTCTTTTTTTCTTTTTTTTTTTTTTTTTTTTTAGTGTTTGAAGGTTGAATAGGTTAGTTTTCTTTGCATACAAAGTATAGGTTGAGTGCATGATAAGAGTTTTAATTGTTAATTTTGACTGTTATTAAGTATTTACTATTTAGGATTTCAGTTAAAAAAAATTAGGGGGTTTTTCGTCTAAAGTTGATAACTTTGAAATTGGTGATGTGATTGACTTCTTGAAAGAGATTTTATACTAATTTTGATTGCACCTGATTTTGTGAAGCATATATATATATATATAACCTCTCTTGTTGAAATCTTCAATCTTCACCTGATTTTGTGAAATGGTGGGCCGGCTGGCAATGAATATGTGAATGAGAGAGATGGTAATTATGGTAAAAAGATTCATAATTGCAATTGAATGGTGGGCACACACTTCATTTGGTGATGTCGTTGTGTGTTTGATGTTTTGCATGCTTTGTATGTTTTTTATAAACATTTAAACTGATTATAGTGCTTAGCTGTTGGTATATTTTTGTGTTTGCTATTTTTGTTGGATTTAGTATGGTTTTGCAACCACTTTGTAGATTTTGTGTGGTTAGCTGTAGAAAATATTTCAGCTGCTTTTGATGGTGTTATAACCATGTATGAATGCTTATTTAATTTGATTATTCATGTATGAATGCAAGCACATAGATGATTTATGGTTGTATGCAGTTGTGTTTGCAAAGTAAAATAGAAAGAATTAGTTGAATAATGTCTGCACTGTGTTGGAGAAGATGATGTATTTTTATATTCTAAAAAATAGCCATTGGGTATCCATTTAAGGGCACAACGGTATTTTCCATTCAAAGAGCACATATCAAGGGCAAAGGGGTCTTTAAGTTGACTGCAGCTGTCAGAGTTACCCATATTAACAGAAAAGCTAACAAGAAGGGGGTATTTGGTGAATAAGTTTGTTGTCAGAGGGGAAAGTTACTAATAGCTCATAATATAGGGTAGACAATGATACTTTCCCTACTTCGTTGTGTGTTTTGAATTTCCTTTACTTAATTCTAAGAGAGAATGTATTTTGCGGTTTATAAATTTAGGGAACCTTGCCCATTTCAATTGGCTAACTGAAAGTATGCAATACACTTGCGAATCCAACTTGAGATCGAGCGGAATAATGGATATTGCTATAATGTTTTTAAAAGAATCTACCAAAAAAGATTATTTGTAAAAATTATTTGATATTTTAACTTTTTTTCAAAAACAATCTAATAATAATTTAGAATTCGAATAAAAACTCGTTTTCATTTATTGACACATCAATACTTTACTAGTATAATAGTAAAACAGAACTATATATATGGTTTAAATTCAACTACATTATCCATTAAAATAAACAAGACAAAAAGGAAAAAAAAAAAAAAATTCCAATGATTGTCAAATGGAACAACCTAAAATTTCATTAAAAAAAAATATAAAAAAAAAACACGGAGTTCGAAAATTAAATGGTATTTCTTTGATATGGCATTTCAAGACTATCACTATTTTAATAAGTTGAGTTTAAATGGCATCTAAAATGGGTTCCTTCCAAAAATACTCCCTACAGTAACCTTCTTCGCTATTTTGTTTTTTTTTTTTTCAAAATCCTCCATGAACAGAGGACCTCCATTAATAGAGGTGAAAACCTCCAATGAAGGACATTTCAATCTCCAATGGAGGACAATCAGCCTCCAATGGAGGTCGATCAAACTACCTCCAATAAAGGTTGAACACTGTTCGACCTCCATTAAAGATCAAAACCGACCACCAATGGAGGTTTCAAGGAAAAAGATGGAAAAAAAAAAAACCTGAAATTTTTTATTTTTATCCAGAAAGTCTCGGAAATTACCAAAAGTCTAGGAAATAAATAAAAAATCTTAGCAATTACAAAAAGTCTTAAAATATTTTATTTTTACCCAGAAAATCTCAGAAATTACCAAAAAGTCTCCGAAACTATCTAAAAAATCTTGAAAATTACCTGAAAGTCTCGGAAAAATATGAAAAGTCTCGAAAAATACCTGAAAAGTCTCAAAAATTACCTAAAAAGTCTTGTAAAAATATGAAAAGTCTCGGAAAATACCTGAAAAGTCTTGAAAGTTACCTGAAAAGTATGAAAAGTCTCGGAAAAAATATAAAAGTCTTGGAAATACCTAAAAAGTCTCGAAAATTTCAGAAACTTATTGAAAAAAAATTGAAATTTTTTTTTTATCTCTTCTTCATCAACCTCCATGGAGGTCGAACACACTTCTAACAAAGGTTGAACGACTTTGACCTCCATTGGAGGTCTATTTCAACCCCCATTGAAGGTCGATTTTGGCCTCCAATGGAAGTCAATGAAGAAGATAAAAAAAAAATCAAAAAATGAAAAACTAAAAAGTAAATAAATATATATATATATATATAATAAGGGCATTTTTAGAAGTTCATTTATTTCAGTATGTTTAAAACTTAAGTTATTAAAGTATCAAATTAAGAGAGTGTCAAAACCCGTATTCCCACATAAAACACGCGGAATTGCCTAATAATGATAGCTAGATATATACAAAGAAATAATTGTTAAGAATCATAGATTCCAATTCGTTCAGGACCAAAATATTACTATGACCCATCAGTGGATTTTGTCAATTTTAGGCCTTTGGCTAAGAAACAAGTCAAACAACGAATGCGATACCGGCGTCCCCTCTCTTATAGTTAGTGTATTATGAATGCAATCCATTCTTCCAGATTGATTTGATACCAGTAATTCAGAAAATTAAAATGTTGTTCGAGTGAATATTAACGCAACTTCAAAGTTAAAATTAACATGTATTGTCGTCCACTATAACTTGATGAGCATTCATTCAGTCTGATAATGTTTAAGTTGGAGCCGTCTTAATGCACAAAAAAAAAAAAAAAAGCTTATTGCTCAAATCATCACAAGATTATATCTCTTCAATAAAATTCGGGCTCTCTATTGCCCTTAATAAAGAAAGGGTTCTATATCTCTTCGCCTCGTAACACCTGTCATATATAGAGATGTACATTTTTTTCCGAGGTCCCAATTTCCCGCGTCCCCATCCCCATTTAGGGATTTTTTTTTTTTTTTTTTTTTTTTTTTTGGGGAAAAATGGGGGGTGGGATGAAAATCATCTCCAAATTGAAATGGGGATGAGGATGCCATTTTCCCCACAATTATGTTGAAATTGGGATAGGGATTTGGGGGGGGGGGGGGATGGGGATACCATTTTCCCCACAATTATGTTGAAATTGGGATAGGGATTTGGGGGGGGGAGGTCCCCCATTCCCATTTCCCCATTTCCCCTAAACATATATAAATATAATTATAATATATATTTTTAATTTTTTTTGTTTATTCTTTGAAAACCCTAACTCCCTAAGTATATATACACATTTTATATAAAATGCAAACGGGGAAATGGAAAAAAAAAAAAACGGAAAAAACGGAAAAAAATGGAGAATTGGGGACAGGGATAGATATAGGTCCCCCAAAAATTCCTCATCCCCATTTTCTCCAAATGGGGAAATATGAGGGATGGGGGAAGGGTATGTGAAGTGGGGATGGAGATGGGGAGACCTATATCCATCCTCATTCCCCAAACGTACATCTCTAATCATACATATCCAAATTCGTTTGACAGGATTGCCTTTAATTTTGTTATCAGAATTTATTATAAGAAAAATAAATCTTTTATTATGCTTTTGTTTTTTTAATTTCACTTTTTCTAGCGAGTAGCGAGTAGCGAGTATTGGATAGGATTCAATTCAGAAAGTGCAAACCACACGAATGAATTATTTTGTTCCATTTACAAACTTTTATATATATCCATCCATACATTTAGTGAATAACGATGTGGCATATGTGCAGAGATCGATCTAACAAGTGGTACAATTAGTTAAATTATTCTAGATGTTATTTGGGTTCTGTCTTGACATAATGACATCTGGTAGGATACATGCATGGTTATATCAGGTTTAGAGAATATCATAAATTTAAGATCTCTAAAATCATTGCTTGCAGATTGCAGAATAAAGAAAAAAAAAAGATTATTTTCTAACTAAAGTGTAGGATAATCGATGACGTTGACAGTGAAGCAAAGGACATAGAGAGGGAGGGGCACATTGATGCCTTGTTCTGTGTGCAACTCACTTATCACTTTATGGTCCAATATGTTATACGTGTATTTTGCAAGCATATATAAGTGGGAAATATAAATACTTTTATATAATTAATTTAAATAATAAATGGAGATTTTTTTATTTTTTTATTTTTTTATTTTTGAATTACAACGACTATCGTAATTTGACGAGATTATACTCTACTAGCACGGTCCAAAATATTACTCTCACTGTTAAGAAGAGGATACAAATGGATTACAACACTCACAACTGCTATAAGAAAAAGTTATTTTTACCGTTTATAATTTGCCACGGATAGACAAATATTACTTAACATCCACGGCAAATATTACTTAAAAATATGGAAACAAAATTACTCAGTTTTTTTTTTTTTAATATTTGCCACGGATTGACACGTGTGTCAAATATTACACTTATTTGCTGCGGTTATTTGCCACGGTAATTAAAAAACTTTTAAAAAATATGTATCTAATTTTATTTTTTTTTTAACTTTTAACTTTTCAAAGATACCCTAAATTGAAAGCTTCTCACTTCATAGCCGCCGCAGCACTTCATCCACACCGCTGCATCTCACTTGGTTGCCGTCTTCGTCGCCGTCAACGCTGCGTCTCGCTTCATCGACGTGCGACGTCGTCGTGTAACCGCCGCCGCTGCTTCTCACTTCTTTGTCGCAGCAACCGCTTCTCACTTCTTCGTCGCAGCAGCCGCTTCTCACTACTTGATTTCTTCACGTGCTTATCTCTAATCTGTCATCACTACTTGCTGTAATCATTCGTCTTTCTCTTCTTTTCTATTTTTACATTTCATTTTTCTTGCATTAATTTGGATTGCAGGTGGAGGAGATGGGTGGAAGAACCCTGATCGTAAATCATTTCAATATCAGAACGAGGTACATTTTCCTTGTGTTCTCTCATATTGCCATTTCTAATTTCAAAAATGATGTACTTGTACTTCATTTGAGTTGTTGGAATCCACAATTATCAGTATATTTTTCAAAATAACATTGATATAGCACAAATAACCTCATTCAATATTTTTATTTTTGAAATCTACTATTTACTTGTCCTTTGTAAGTCAAGTTGACTATTATTTTTGGAATAGTGAATTTTAAATGAAAAGATTATGCAGCTATAGAGAAAGTTATACATTTTTCTATATGTGAACTTTTTACGTAATAATTTTTGGAACTCACTTTGCAGGTTTAGATGGATTTGGAATTTGAGAACGTAATAGCTGCAATCCTTTTGAACAAAGCAGTGGAATTACATCGGCAAGCTGAGAAAGTGTTGGAGCAGTAGAACCAGTAGGTACTCTCTCTCTCTGTCACTCTGTAACTTGTTTTCCTTTATTTCAATTTTCTCTCTGGTTCATCATATGTTAAAGTAAAGTAATTACATGCAATCTAAGGGGAGGCCGTTGATTCCAAGATACCCGAGAGGAAATACCTTTTAAAATGCTTAGGATTCTAATGAGGACAAGACAAAGCTTGCAAGTGAAGATGGTATTGCTTTCAGCTATTGGAAAATAGATTCTTATGCTGATTTTACTAATGTATGTTTATGTGTACTCAGTATGCTTGAGATTTTTTTTTTTTTTTATACTTGTATTTAGTTCAGGAAGTATATCAAACGCTTTAATAAACTTAAGATGCTTTAATTCTAATTATGTTGTTGATAGGTTTTTAGGATTTTCATACTAAAATTCAAAGTTCTTTTGCTGCTCTTTTTTGAGGTGATTATATCTTATGCAAATTTGAAAATGACTACATGATGTTTTGTTATAGGAACAAAGTCATAGTGGGATGTTTTGTTTAATGTACTGTATATTTACAGATGTATTGTGCCGACCAAAGAAACTAAAATAGGTTCCCATTTAGTAAGCTTATTAAGTTATTATTGATAACTAAATCAAAAACTTGTTTGAAAATATGCAGTTTTGGTAACATTAACGAGAAGTCGGATTGATGATGCAATTGGGCACAAGCAGCATTCAATTGCCTCAGGCTACCTTTTGTTATAGGTTTGTATATTGACACTATGATATTCATTTCCCGGTAGTCATTTAACTTTACATTGAATTATCGATCCTACTTTTATTTTTAATAGCTTGAGCTGATAGATATTTGGATTGCACTGCTATATGTTCACTTATATTGATCCTCAACCAGCATGATCCCCGAAAATGGAAGAATTATTAGAAGCGTTTTGGGGTTTAATGCCAAAATATCGGGTTAGTTAGACTAGTACTAGTGATATCGAATTCTTTATTCTAGTGATATGCCATTCACACCAAATTCTTTATTCTAGTGATATGCTTTTCATATAGTTAATTTTTCTAGTGACATGATTGAAGAGAATATATATTTGTTATCATAGTCTGGAATTATTTTGCTTCTAATCTACATCTCGACTCCAACTTCATTCGATGTTTCAATTTCCAAAGACGAAAATCTATATCTGGAAACGCAAAGGTTACGAAGGATTGCAATGGTGAAGCGCATAGAGAAAAATATTGTGATTGATGGCTTGATGTTTTGATGTTTATGACTGTTTTAGACATTCTTATGATAATATTGTAATTGTTTCACTTTATTATTGTGATATTGATGATTTTTCCTTTTTATAATATGGTTTTATATTTTTATTTTGTTATCTCAGGAATTATTTTTTTTAATGTATTATTTATATTTAAATTTCTAAAAAACAGCTTAATAAAAATAATAATAATAATTGTATATGAAACATTCTTTTAAAAAATATTAAAAATATAAAATAGCCTGGTTGCTGGGGTAGCTTATTGTGGCAAAAGGCTTTTTGCCATGGATAACTTCCCGTGGCAAATATAAAAGACTTTGCAACAGGTTTTTGTTAAGGATAATTTTTCGTGGCAAAACACTTTTTACCACAGTGACATCTGTTGCAAAACCTTTTACAACGGTTGTATTTGCAACACCTTAAATTCGTAGCAAATCCGTGGCGAAAAGCTTTTTGCCGCGGATTTTGCCACGGATTTATCTGCAGCAAAAAGCCCTGTTTTTTGTAGTGAACTAGAGAGAGGGTTGTCCCCAATAAAACTGGGAAAGGGCACCCACACTTGGAATTTAATAGTTAAGGTGGCATTCATTGATATACACAAGAAAATATTGTGCAGATGACCAAATGTTGTGTCTCACCCTTTTCAAAAAATAAATAAATAAATAAAAATAAAAATTGTCTGACGACGTAGACCTGTGTCTCTCTCTCACAAACTAGTTTTTTATCCAAAAAAAAAAAAATGAAACGTTTCATGATGGAATTCAAGAGAAACCCCAAATTTATAAAGCTAAAAAAAAATTTATAACTTTTTTTAAAAATATTACACTATTATATAAATTCCGAGTTTTTTTTTTTAGGAGGAGGATTCAAACCTACAACCTGATGATGCTGGTGTAAGGGGTTTATCACTAAATCAACCACATCTATTATAAAGCTAAATTTAATGTCCTCACAAATATAAATCCCCAATTAATGCCCACATCAAATATAAAAAAAATTATAAAAAAATTATAAAAAATAAATAAAAAAAATGCCCGACATAAGGTCTGAAGTAATATTTGTTATATATAACACGTGAAAACAGATATTAATTTTTGAAAAAAAAAAAAAGATTTTAATTAGTATATTAAATAACAAAAGTGAACGGTAGCAGCAGTATGACACAGAAACTCCCTATAAATTGCATGCCTCTAAGGCTCTATCGAATCACTGCCCTTAATTTCTATCATATTTCATAGCCAAAAGTGCCAAGCAGCTCAAATCCTAGTGATCGAGAAGATGCCTCTTTATGTGCCAAAGTCTGCAAGTGTGGCCCTAACTGCTGAGCAGTTGAAGGCTATTTTCAAAGAGCAAGATGCCGATGGGAACGGCCGCCTTACTCGGGAAGAGCTGAGAAAAGTCTATGAAAAACTCGGCTCTCGCTACCCTGATTGGCGAGTTCGTCGTTCGCTAAGCCACGCAGACACCGACGGAGACGGATCCATCAGCCTGGATGAGCTAGATGAGCTTGTTAAATATGTTCTCAAATTAGGTTATAACTTACATTAAAGTATGTAGCTAGGTCTGCTATATCTATATATAGTAGCCTTGAAATAAATTATATATATGGTTCTGTTAATTATTTTTATACTACTAGCTGCTCTGTTTTTATGCTCTCTGTTTCTTTTGTTTTTTTTTTGTTGCTGCTTTTGCCTGTTTCTTCAGACATGTTGTAGCCTTTTGGCCTCTTTTTTTTGCAGTTTCTGGTTTTGGTTTTTGGGTGTTTTTTTCTCAGGTGTTCGCTGTTGGGCATAGGTTTTTTTGGGCTCCTTGGTCGGATGCGTGGTTGTTTTTATACTACTACGTACTGTATATGTATTCAACAAGTTTGTGTTTGGTTAATTTGATCGCGATGGAATTCGACACATGATCTTTAGTTTCTTAATTTTATTCAAACCATGATGTAATGAGCTAGGCGCTGATCAAGTACTAGAACTTGAGTACTGTGTTTGGTGTGATAATAACAAGTTTTTGCTTATCTATATATACACAATTTTCTATATATAACAAGTTTAGTGAGATAAGAACATTTAAATTTTATTCTCTCTCGATGGAGTTCATATATATAAATATATAATCGATAGGGTGCATGTGGTTGTATAGATATGGAGAAATACTAAAAAGAATCACAGTTGTTTTAGTTCTTTGAAGCAAATTAATTAACATGGTCGGGTTATAACAGGAGGAAAAGCTACCAATACTTCACTTTCTTATTAGGTTATATTTGAGATCAAGAAATACAAAAGGTAACGCAATTGAGTTTTTAAGAACAAGCCCCATCGCCAATGACCACCCTCATGCCTTCCTTTAACACCGTCGCCGATCAGGAGTTAAGCTTGGAAAGACTTGCTACAGCTCTAGCAAAATGTGAGGCAGCATTTGAGCCTTGGCCTCTCCAAAAAACACTATTACTATTCAAACCATATCTAGCATTAACAACTTTTCTCCACAAAGAGGTTTCTTTGATACCAAACCTCCAAACCCATTTTACTAATATAGCCTTATTTTTATCCACCACTTTCCCTATGCCTGAGCCACCATTCTCTTTACTCCAACACACCATCTCCCAATTCACCGTATGTACTTTTCTTTTTCTACGCCATCACCCCAAAGGAAGCTCCGTTGGAGTTTCTCAATCCTATGAGCAATCCCACCAGAATCTTGAAAATAAATACGAAATACGTAGGGATGATCGAAACGACCGCCTTGATTAGTGCCACTCTACCACTTTTTGAAAGATACTTCCATTTCCAAGGCGCTAATTTATTCTCAATTCTTTCAATAACCGGTCTCCAAAAAGCTTTGGAACTAGGCCGTGAGCCAAGTAGAAGTCCCAGGTATGAGATGGGGAACGAGGGCTATCTTGCATTTCAGAGTTGATGCCCAACAAGGATCTGACTCCACCTTTTGACACACTCTCACAATACAAAATTTAAAGAAGTTAATTTTCAAACTTGAGGCAAGTTCAAAACATCTTAGGATTCGCTTTGTGTTGCAAAGATATTCTAACTTTGGCTTGATAAAGATAATCGTATCATCCACAAATTGGAGGTCAGAGACGTGAATCCTACTACCACCGAAGTCATGATCACCACGTAACAAGTCCATATCGGTTACCTTTTAGAACAAGCGACTGAGTCCTTCAACCACGAAGTTGAATAAGAAAGGGGATACAGGATTGCCCTAACGCAAATCCTTTTCAATACCAAACTGAGAGATGGGACTCCCGTTAACCAAAACCGACAACAATGGTGAGGAAATGCACTTTCTAATCCAACCTCTCCATATCTCCCTGAACCCCATGCCCTCCATTGAGGCATCTAAAAAAATCATAGTCCACACTGTCATATGTCTTTTCAAAGTCCAACTTCACAACCAACCCACCTTCCTTCTCTCTTCTCTCTTCTCTCTTTTGTTTTTTTTTTTTTTTTTTGGGTTAAAAATCTTAAAATACAATAAACTCCCTAAAATGGTGGTCACTTATCAATCATTATACGATTGAATTTTGATCCCCCTCGTGTTGCAAACTGCCTCTTTAATTATTCCTTGCGTAAACTTAAGAGTTTGTTTGGCATATGACTTTTAGAAAGTAATTAATATTTTTTGGTTTTTGAGACCTAAAAGTGGATTTTAGGAGCATTTGATTGCACTATAATAAGAACTTTTTATTTTTAAAAGCTCTCTTAATTATAAGAAGTAAAATTCACCATGTTTTCTTGGAAGAGCTTCCAAACAAAAGCATGAGAAACCAGTTCTCCCTCTTCATAAAACTTTCATCGTATTTAGATTTTTATCTTCTTATTAATCAATAAGAAAGCAAAAAATTCCACCCGCATCAAATTTTCTCTCAAAATTCTTTAACTTTGCTAGCGAGAAAGAGAGTGACAAACAGAACACACACAAGTGCAAAGTAGATGGACTTTCAAAACATGACTTCTAAAACCAGTTGGAGAATGTTTGATGAGTGATTTGGATATTATATAGAAAAGAGTAATGTTAGACATCACAATTCATATATCAACTTGTATCACAATTTATGAGATGCAATTTATATTTTTTTATTTTTTTTCAAGTATTATATAAATTTCGGGTTTGGGGAAGAAAGGAATCGAACCCATAACCATATATTGTAGGTTTGAGGGGTATACTATTTGACCAACCTCATCTTTTCAGATGTAATTTAATTTATTAAGTAAAATAAATTATCATTAATATGTATCAATTTATTAATTGAAATCGTTTTCAAAAAAAAAAAAAAAATTATCAATTTAAATCACACAAGTTGATTCATCAATTAATTAAAATAAATGAGATAAATATATTTGGAATTCCTTCTAAGGAGTTAAATTAAATACACTTTCAACTTTTGTTTTCATTATTATGTATTTGTTTTACCATATTTTCTTAAAATAATGGGGATTATTATTTAATACAAGTTGAATCTCGATTATTATATATTTTTCAAAAGGTGTCCCATGAACTTGGCTTACTTGACAATTCACCCAACATAGTGCACACACGCTCATTTCACTTTGACCCGAGACCAGAAGCCAAGCCAGGAGAAAATCAGTGCACCAAGTGCACTTGTGAGTGTTGCACCGATGAAGAAAGAAGATGTGAATATGTGATCATATATGAACATGTCAAAGTGAAAATATTTTTTACCAAATATCACATTTTCAGTTACCGAATGTGCGGCTCAATAGTTCACCCAATGTATTGCAAGTAAGATTTATTTAAAGTCAAAACTTCTTGTATAATCGTAAGATGCCTTATAAGTTAAGCTAACCTTTTTTGCAATTCGTGAAGTAAATTGCCTATATAGAAAAAAAAAAAATAGTCATAAAAGAAAATCTCATTTCAAAATTCAATAAAATACCTCGTGGTATAAGATTTTGGTTGTACTTGCATTGCAACTACTTTGATAATAAAAAGAAATCAAATCTGAATAGAAACTTCTTGAATGCCTGCCTGTATCCCCCCAATTCTTCTTTCTTTTCAAATTATTCGCTTGGTAGCCCCTTTATTTTGTTGGCACTGGCCTAATTAATCTTCTTTTTCATTGATTTAATTACATGCATGCATGGTAGGACGCATGAGCACTTTTTTTTTTGTTTTTCTTTTTTTTTAGCCTAACCGGGTAGGGGGAAAAATCATGCAATGTAACCATAAATCATCAATGATTCACTTTTGGCAATTGAATATAAGAAAAGGAAACATTTCAGGAAGTATTTGATTAAACATTTTAGTTGTCTTACATAAAAAGAAAGCACTATGTTTAACAAAAGTTGCCCAACTACGTACAATACACTTAACTTAAATATTGTTCTACTTATTCGTAGCAAATTTTGCTACTTATGTGTACATAGAATGCTAATGAGATTCTCTCCTTTGTTGGTCTTTGACCACTTAGCTAGGTTTTACTTTTGAAAACAAAAAGCTAATATGATTGGAAATATATTATAATTTAAAGCCATGCATGTTTATCATGCACATTGCATAAAGCAAAGAGTGATAGAGATTGAGAGCAGAAGCATATAAATTGGACAAGCTAGCTATAGAGACTTGAATGCTGTGAAGAAACTAACTTGAGCTGCTTAAATTGGTGCTTAAATGGCCATCAAAAATTGCAACATCTGTGCAGACGGGAAGAGAGAAATGACGATAAATGAGTTCAAGAGGTGGTTAAAGAAACTTGATGCTGATAAAGATGGAAGGATTAGCAGAGAAGAGCTTGCAGACGCGGTCCGCGGAACCGGAGGATGGTTTGCGAGGTTCAAGGCCAAGCGCGGTGTAAGAAGTGTGGACAGTAATGGAAATGGCTTCATTGATGAGAGTGAGTTCAAAAACCTTGTTGAGTTTGCAGAGAAGCATTTAGGTGTTAGAATTTTTCAATTATAGGATATAAACGGTCGATATAATTTCCATTTGTTATTGTATATTTGTATGTACGTACACTTAATTAATTCAGTGGTCAATACTAGTTAATTACAGCATCTGCAACATCACTTTTAATTCATTTAAGGTTGTTAGATGAAGCTGATGACCCGGCTTATATATGTGTCCAATTACGTTAGCTATAGTACGTTTTAACCTAGCTTCATTGATGAGCTTGTTAATTGCAGAAGCTTCATTGAAGCTTTCCATCAAACAGATATATCAGTGTTTATGTCAAACGCTTGTAATCACACAACACAAAAGAAACGGAAAACATAATAACGGACGACAGCTTGAACAAGACCAAATGGACTTGGTTTCTGTTAATTTGATCAAGCAGACCTTGTATTTGGGCTTTTGATAGGATCTTGGTCCTAATTTCATAACTGGGCTTAAAATTTTGGGCTGCAGTCAATTTTTGATCACTGCCATGAACCATTTCAAAATTGATTGAGGATGTGTTAATTGTTGAAAACTGTTTTTTTTTTTTTTTTTTTCTTTCTTTCTTTCCTTCCTTCTTACTCCCGTTATTGGGGAGCGGTTACCTTTCCTTCTTACTCCCATTATTGGGGAGCGGTTACATATGAATTACAACTTTTACAATCGGACTGAGGGGTGTTCCCAAAAACTTTTTAAATTTTTAATGATGGCTCTAAGAAAATTGTGCAATTTTAAGCTAACGGCAAGATGCTAATTAATAAAGAGTTCAGATTCTCTCTTTATCTTACTTTTTTTTTTAGCCTTTTCTTATCTAGTGACACATACATATGTATAAGAGACATTATATGATTTTATTTTCATCGTCTTATAGACGTGTTTCATTCGAGCGAAAAAAAACACTTGCCAAAAAAGTCATTTGAACGACTCCTTACAAAATTGTTATAGCTATCCTAAAAAATATTTGCGAAAAACAAACTTTGTTAGCGAGTTAGTGACCGACTAACCATTGCCATTTAATTTACCAAAGAGATATTTGTTCCTTTCTCTACTTTTTGTTTTTTCAAGACTCAAGAGTGATGAGGGACCGTCACCAAGAGAGTTGCATTCTGAAGCACCAGCATTTAATGAGCCTAATATTTCCAAGGGTCGTCCAAAGAGGAATATTAAAATTCCCATCAGGTTCCGAGACTAATGAAGTTAATAAGTATTGGGAATTTGTATAGACTTGTTCTCTGCTTTTAATTGTCATTTAATATTTTAATTAGAAGTAGGGTGTAAGTGAGGCTCCGGAGAAAAGCAAGTCTGAATAAGAAAACCTTTGTTTACTGAGTTAGCTGTCAAAGCTTCTCTTTTAGCTTGCAACTTGTATTTTTATTCCAATTCTCCGCAGGTTCTAGTTGAACTGCAACAAAGAGAGACTTAAGAAAGAGATGCATGTAAGAGAAGAAAGTCCCCGCCAATGAAAGGAGCTAAAATCAAGTCATGAGAAACGTGTTGTTGCACCTGATCTTCCAACTTTGATCAAGCTATTCAACCAACGGATTTTGAATTTGAAAATATTAGAAAATTATATATATATATATATATAAGAACAATTGGGAAGACACATTGAATTTCTCTCAACGAATCACATTCAGTCCATAAGCGAACCTGTCCTCTATAATAGGCATGTTGACTACAAATAGTTAAAAATTGGCTCATCGCAGTTAGATTGGAGCATAATAATCTAAGCAGAATAAAGTAAATTCAAGAAACTTTGCCACTTCTGTGTATATATAAAGAATGCTAATGTGATTAAAGTGTCCATTAGAACTAGATGCTTACATGAAATGACGGTACTGTAATTAATTAATTAATTCATCGGGTAAATAGAATATTTGCATACTGTATTGTGGACTATTAATCACTTTGAATTGGCATGTTTTTTTTTTTCTTCTTGAAATTGGCATGTTAATCGTTAAATTTGCACAAGCCACGAAGATAGTTTTTTATTTTTTTTTTTAATATTAAAAAAATTATATTTTATTTGTAAAAAAATTAAATGTTAGAAAAATATTGTAGGGTATTGGGCCGTGGCCCATAACCTTTATCCAAATAAGTCAAAAGCCGCAAAGATAGTTGAAAGTATTATTATAATTTTATAAAAAAGTGAGAAAAAAAAAATTAATGTGCTAATGTTGTTAAAGTATGATGATTTTTAGAATCAATGGATGTTTGCTACGAATTTAGAGAGATATCATCAATGCAAGTCATATATAAATAACTAGTGGTTTAGTCATGGTTCATGGTCGGAAACAAATACACAATTACTATTTAAAAACAAATTTCCATCAAACCGGAAAGGTTCAGAAGAAGATGTTCTTAATTTAACTTAAAATTTTAAATATTACTTAATTTAACTTAAAATTTTAAATATTAACATAAGATATTAGAGAAAATATTAAATGCAGCATGATGTGCCATGCATGATGCATCTTCCATGGAGAGCTGCCCGAGATGGAAAACCAGCATGTAATGCAGTAGGGTGTGTTTTGTATGGTTTTTCTATGGATCAAAAGAGGGGTTCTTTTTTTTTTTAATATTAAAAACTGTTTTGATATATAAACTAAAAATTAAAATTAAAAAATAATTATAATAAAATAAAGCATTGTGTATAATAAAAGTTGCCGCCAGCTACGCACAGTACACTTTCCTCCTTTTCTGTAGCAAACCATGTTATACACTTGTGCGTATTAAAGAATAATGTGAGTGTGAATATTGGAACTATTTGTTATTTTAATCTAGGCATATGCATGTTTAATGTTTATCATATGCCAACAGCAAACAGACAGAAAAGAGAAGAGGAGATTTGTTATTATAAATTGGACAACCCTCAGAGACTTGATCAAATTCTGTGAAGAAATTACAAACTTGATCGAGACTTCTTGGTGGGAAGTTTAAGCTAGTATATATCTCTGATCTCTGAGTAGTAGTCATAAATATGGCCATCAAGAGTCGCAATATCTCTCATCTCTGCAGACGGGAAGAGAGAAATGACGATAAATGAGTTCAAGAGGTGGCTGAAGAAATTTGATGCTGATAAAGATGGAAAGATTAGCAGAAAAGAGCTTGCAGAGGCCGTCCACGTCTCTGGAGGATGGTTTGCCAAGTTGAAGGCCAAGCGCGAAATAAGGAAAGTGGACAGTAATGGCAATGGCTACGTCGATGAGAGTGAGTTCAAAAACCTTGTTAAGTTTGCGGAGAAGCAATTGGGTGTTAGAATTTTGCATTTCTAGCTTGTATTGTATACGATATATTTCTTCATTAATTCTTGTAAACTCTATAACTCTATTTTGATTTCTGCTGCGATAGTAATGTAATTTAATAAGTGTTCGATCGAGGAACAATTTAACAATGAAACAGCAGTCTTTTAATTAGAAATCCAACTGAAAGTTTTAGATGAATTATTAATAAAATGAAAGAACAATAAGAATTAAGGTGTGCAAAAAAATAAAATATTGAGAAAATTAACATTGTGATTACAGACATCATAACGTCCTCTTTAGTAGAGAAAATATGGTGCTATAAGTCACAAAAGTCATTCAATCTTAAATCTTGATAGCCAAGTAAAGGAATTTAAACAAATGTTATTGAGGAGTGCTGCTCAAACTGGATATATACATCAAACTTCTTTGAGAAGTCATAACAAATTGATCAGTAGAATCACTGCTACCAATTAATAATTGAAGAATAGACGACTAATTCTGATATTTTAATTATGGTGTGCTTAAAATTAATTACAATTTACATATTCGAATTTTTGTGGTTGATGTTGGGGATAATTCCGAACCGATGAACGCGAAAACGCCGTGCCTAATATATGTTCATAACTCATAGTAATTAACAGTGTCAATAAGCAAAAAAAATAATAATAATAAAAAATATAAAAAAATTAAAAAAATAAGAAAGAATAAAACAATCGCAACACAAGATATACATAGAAAACCCAAATCGGGTAAAAAACGACGGGCCATCAGGACGATAGAGAAAATTTCACTATATGATAAACTGTTACAACTATATACTATAGGATTAACTCTCTCACCTCAACCCCAAACCCCACTCACAAGATCCTCACCGAGTATCCCCAAAATATTCCCTAGGTCTCCTCTAAATATTACCTACGGATCTCTTACTTGATCCACTGATATTCCCTTGAATCCCTACTCGGATATTCCCTTGGGTCTCCCTGGATCTCACAACACTCTCTCTGATGTTACATGGTGTTCTTTTTGCTCCACAACCTTAAATTTAATAACATAAATATTAAGACTATTTATACTAGTTATAAGAAGTTTAAGATAAAAGAAAATCATACTCCTAAACGTACAAGACTTATTTATTTCACATAAATACTATTTCCTTTTATGACAAGTCTTCTTGTAAAAAATATTTTTTTTCCTTCAAGCACAAGAACTTCCCAAAAGAACACTTTCCTTTTCCGTTGAAGATTTCCCGTTCCACGTATGCTTATGATTGACTACGATTCAGATCACGGTTACGCACCCGCTTCCTAAACCGTTACAAGTCACCTTAAATTACATCGCTCAGAAAACCGCGATCAATACGTTGAAATAATCTTCATTCTTCCGTTCTTCTGGTCTTCAAACCTCCCTCAAACAACACTGTTCCAACTTCCAAACGTAACCCAAGTCTCCAGGAAGCTCCACATCAGTTAAGTCTTATTTGGTTCGCTTAGGAATACAACTCAAAACCGTTAATGTATTGAATAATTTATAATTTGGGTGTATAGTTAAAAAAAAAAAAAAAAAAAAAAAAAAAAAAATTAAGAGAATAACGTGTAGAAAAGAGACTGAAAAGTGGGGTACTTGGGTAGAGAAAAATAGATATAAAAATAAGGGAAAATTGCACAAACATACTCTGACTTTAACACATATATGAGGCATAATCTAGTTTTACCAAAATTACAAGAAAATACCCTTGATTAACCGTTGACTGACAGTTGACTAATCGTTGACTGACAGTTGACCATACTAAATGATAAAATGATAAAAATGCCCTTCTTCAATGTTTTATTTATTTTTATTTTTAAAAAATACTGTAAATATTAAAATAATTAAAAACTAATTAATTAACAATATAAAATTTAGAAGTCAAATATTACAAAATGTTCAAATCACCCCTCAATATTATAATTTTTTTAATTTTTTAATTGTTTGATAACTGTTAATTATATATTAAAAGCCAACCAAAACAATTTAAATATATTTTTTTTTTTTTAAGAAAAGCAAATCAAATTAAATGTTAAAAGTAAAAAATAAATAGCAATTGATCTCCACGGAGACCTACACTAATGGAGATTTCGTAGGTCTCCATGGAGATCAATTGCTATTTGTTTTTTTCTTTTAACATTTAATTTGATTTGCTTTTCTTTAAAATATATATATATTTAAATTGTTTTGGTTGGATTTTAATATATAATTAACAATTATCAAACAATTAAAAAATTAAAAATATTATAATATTGAGGGTAATTTGGACATTTTGTAATATTTGACTACTAAATTTTATATTGTTAATTAATTAGTTTTTAATTATTTTAATATTTACAGTATTTTTTAAAAATAAAAATTAATAAAACATTGAAGAAGGGTATTTTGGTCATTTTATCATTTAGTATGGTCAACTGTCAGTCAACGGTAAGTCAAGGGTATTTTCTTGTAATTTTAGTAAAAATGTATTATATTTCATATATCTCTTAAAGTCAGGGTGTATTTATACAATTTTCCCTAAAAATAAAAATAAAAACAGAGAAGATGACTATCATTAAATTTGATCCAGCCCAGGCTCAATAATAGACAGGAAAAGACAATGACGTGTTCTGCCACGCTATCCCCATTCGATAACATGCCTGAACATGCCATTTAATTAGTCTTGACGGGCTCGGGCACATCATCTACCTCTCCTGCCTATTGGGTTGAATTTGGATCCTCTACTAAGTTGATTTTTGTCTTATCTTATATAAATCTGTTGACATGTGTAATCAACGGCTGTCATTTATTTCTTTTATTTATTTCATTTTCATTATTTCTAAATACAAAGTCCTATTCTCAAGTGTTTTAAATCAGAAAAAAGATCAGTATAATAGAGGGTTTGGATCGGTCCACATTTAACATTGGTTCACCTTTTTCCTGGTTTTTTATTTATTTATTATATTATTCAATGTAGATACAGGAACTGGAACAAAAATACAATCACGTAGAATGGAAAATATTATAAGAATTAATTGTTTTGAAAATAAATAAATCGATCTATAAAATCTTGTTCTTCAAAATCCTTTGAATCTGCAACAGCACAATTATAAGTTAACTAAAAAACTAATATATATTGTGAACATGAACTAATTTTTTTAATAACTTATAATTTTGAGTATATTTAGAGAGTATCTATCAACAACAAAACTTGTAAAAGATATTCTCATTTTTTTTAAATATTTCCATAAAATCCCTAACATGGTACAGATGTGCAATCCCATCTGGCTGCTTTATTTGCATCTACTTTATTAGTATTCTAAAATTTTCCTTTCTTTTTAGAGATTGGCTCTAACCCTATATAGTTATTGCAATTGGCCTAATCTATTCCCTTTTCATAAATAATTTGATCATAAATCTTTCGGCAACAACTAGATCACAACTCACAGGTATGCATGCATGACAACACGGTTTGCAATGTATTAACTATTGATAAATAATAAATCAAAGGGGTACAGATATTGACACTCATAAATATGATAAGTGTATCCATATTTATAAGTATACCATCTAAAATTTAAAATTAAAACATTACTATAAACACCTATATTAATGCCAATAATATCCTTATTTAAATAAATGTTTTCATTTTAATACAATTTATTTATAAACCCTCATAAGTTATTAATATACCCAATTTTACAAATGATAAATTTTTAAGTTCTCCATACTCGAAAACATAGTCTCGGGAATTCTTAAATTCTTAAATTTCAAGAATTTTTACTTCAGACCAATTTCAAGCTGTATATTTACCTAAGGCATACTTATTATATTTATAATTACATGAATAAGAGTGTTTGAGCGTGCAGCTATGAAAAGTAAAGTTCTGCTATTTTTTTTTTATTAAAATAATTTTTTTTCTTTTTTTTACTAAAAGAAATATTAAGAGTAATAACAAAAGAAATATCAAGACTTTTAGCTATCAAGTTAACTATAAAAGATCACATAAGTAGGTAGCAATTCTAATATTTTTTGATAGAATAATTCTGCAAGCATGTGTACGAAGAAGATCATGATGATGATTTTGCATATATAGCTCTTTCTTTTTCTTTGTCTAATAATATTCTTTCTCTTTAGTAAAAGAAAAAAAAAAATTGGGTTATCACCGTGATGATATTGATATTAAAGACCCTTTGTTCCACACTTTAATGTACTTATGGTCATTTTTTTTTCGATTCTGTTTCTTTTATTCTTTTCAATTTTCCATCTTTTTCTTACCTTATTGCTTTTAGATCTTTGTATCATATACTCTTTTCCCGAATAAGTAGTCATTTCAATTTCTTAATATTATACTAATTATTAACGGGGTACAGATGATAGTATGATACATATATTTGAACAGGATTCTCATGCATTGTGTCGGGTATTCAAGAAATCGACACAAGTCTCCAAAACGAAAGAAGAAAAAACCAATAACGGGAGAACTATTAATGTACTAGAGAAGGAAACAGATGGAGGGTTCTCAGATACACCCACTGAAACCGCCAATAATAATGCTGATGAATTTCTAGCTCCATTTGTCTTGTCAGACAAGGCCAACAGTAATACTGCCGCTCATATGTATTCACTTGGCGTCGACTTTTCTTCCAATCAAATTCAGGTACGATAAAGCATTAATTATATTAATAAAAAAAATAAAAAACAGAATTAAGGTTAAATTCAGGTTTAGTTTTTTTTTTTTTTTTTAATAAAGTGATATAGTTAAAAATATTGGTGTAATTAATGGGTGTAAATAGTATTTTGTTTATTTTTAATAAAACTAATTTGTCCTTATTAGTAAATTCTTATTGGGATATTTTGGTAAATAAAATTTTTATTAAAATATAGGTGTGTTTATCATATTTATTGATGTCAATATCGGGTCCCAAATCACAGACATATGATTCAATCCTGGCGATTAAAAATAGAAAAAGGAAAAACATATATGAGAAAGTGGTTGATTAAATATTTCAGTTGCTTTTCAGAAAAGAAAGCTTAATTATGTTTAATAAAAGTTGCCCAACTAGCTATACGTACAACACACACTTAAATAAATATTAATGTCTTCCGCCTTTCCATAGCAAATCCTACTATAAAGAATGTGATTAATTGTAATTGGAAGTTTCTTATAATTTAGACATGTTTATCAGATGCCAAAAGAGAGATAGGAGGAGATTATAAATTGGACAACCCTCAGAGATTGAAATGCTGTGAAGAAATTAAAAACTTGAGTTTCTTAGTGGGAAGTTGAACCACGTACAGCTCTAAGTATTCATAAATGGCCATCAAAAGTCAGCGTATTTGTGTAGACGGGAAGCGTGAAATGACGATGGATGAGTTCATGAGGTCGATGAAGAAATTTGATGCAGATAAAGATGGAAGGATTAGCAGACAAGAGCTTGCAGAGGCCGTCCGTGTTTCCGGAGGATGGTTTGCCAGGTTGAAGGCCAGGCGAGGAGTGAGAAGTGTGGACAGAAATGGCAATGGCTACATTGATGACAGTGAGATCAAAGGCCTTGTTGATTTTGCAGAGAAACATTTGGGTGTCAGAATTTTTCACTTGTAGTAGTATATATAAAACATCTCCATTACTTCTTTGTATTTTTTTAAATAAGTAAATATCAATAATATTGCTAATATTTTTAGAATTTTAGAAGCATGGATATAAGTCCAAAATTTTGAAATTTTTGCTATAGTTTTGAAATTCTACTGATATTTTGTTAAATTTGGACCCCAATATATCCGTCCAAATTAATATTTACTTGATGTCAATTATTTCAGTCGGCAATACTACGTTGCTGCCTCTATTTAGATTTGTATAGTAAAAGTAATGGTGTAGCAGAGATTCTTTTTTTTTTTTTTTTTTTTTTTTACCCTTTGAAGGAACTTTTGCCCAACAATATTAATACAGCAGGTACATTGTTTTGTTTACATGAGTTATAATAAATATATTTCATATTATATGAAGCACTGTGTGTCACATCCCACATCGCTAGTGAGTGAGGTTCATGGTTTGTATATAAACATTGGTCTCTCCTAACAAAAGAGACGCATTTTGAGCCATGAGTGATAGATGATTGCGTGAAGTCCATGATCCAAAGAAATTCCGTGAGGGTAGAAATGGAGCCCAAAGCAGACAATATCTATTTGGTATGCATGGGCTGTTACACCGTGGCTTGAAGAGTGATGTTTCGAATGAAGAGTTGGAATGACGGATGCTTGTGTAAAGTCCATGATCCAAAGCAATTCCGTGAGGGTGAAAATGGAGCCCAAAGCGGATAATATATATTTGATGGGCCTAGGCTGTTACACCGTGGCTTTGTACTGTCCTCATCAATGTTAAGACTTAAGATCCGGAAGAGTGATGTTTGGAATGAAGAGTTGGTTAATTAATTAGAAGATATTTCTTCCGGGAGGAGGTTGAGTTAATTTTAATTGAATATCCCTCTTAGCTAGTCTAAACCCAAGGTAGGAATTAGGATTCCTTTTTGTGTAATTTCGATAAATTATAAGTACATTTTTTATACTGTCCAAAAAATTACCTGGCAAACTGATTGACTGATTTATAGTAACTATATTGATTATGTGTGGTAGTTACGTTATAAATCATCTTACTCTATCATTTGGGTAAATTTTCGGTAATGTAGTATTACTATGATTGCCTCCGAGTCTCTTAACCTGTAAAAGGGTAGGTGTTTCTCTCTCAGAAGTCTTGGCCAGTCTGTGATGATTGTCCAGATCTCTCCTCTCATAGCGAACCTACCAGAGTTTGGAAGCCTCCAGTTGTTCCTGCAATTCTGCCTTGAAGTTGAACATTGATGCTGGCATGGACAAGACTAGGGGCCATTGTAAATACAATAATGCTAACACTATCAGCAGCCATAGAAATACCTTCCAAGATTACCACTGAGCCACATAATTTGAAGGTATTTCTATGGCTGCTGATACTGATTTTTCTCCATTTTATGTGGAATCGGATGCTAGCTGTGGCAATACTTTTTCACGGAGTGATGTATGATATTAGAGCTACTCTTAGAATATATAACATTAATTTAATTTTCTAGTTTTTATTCATAGGATTGTTATATGAATAAATAATAATAACTAGTGGTTTAATCGGTGGATACAGCTGGGACTGGAACAAAAATACAATTTCGATGAAAAATATTATAAGAATTAATTGTTTCGAAAAATAATTATAATAATAAATATGTTGATCACCTTCAAAATCCTTTGAATCTGCGAGTTAAAAAATACAATACTAGTATATTGTGAACATGTTATCTTTGAGTATATTAGAGTATCAATTACAAAACTTATAAAGATATTATTATACAATTCAATAAATCCCTAAACCCAGTATTCTAAAATCTACTCTTTCCAGAGATTCGCTCTAAACCCAGTATTTTGATGGCAATTGGCCTAATCAATCATCTTTCTCATTAATTATTTGATAATAAATCTTTCGGCAACCAAATCAAAAGCATGCATGCATGCATGCACGACAACAACGCTTTAGCATTTTGTTTAATCACGGAGAGCCGGGGACAAAAAAACAGCATACAATGTATTAAATCACTTCTGGCAATTAAAAATAGAAAAAGTGAAAAACATATATATGAGGAAGTGGTTGATTAAATATTTCGGTTGCTTTTCAGAAAAGAAAGCATTGTTATGTTTAATAAAAGTTGCCCAACCACGTACAACGTATACTTAAATAAATATTGTCTTCCTTTATATAACAAATCCTACTATAAAGAATGTGATTGTGATTGTGATTGTGATTGGAACTTTCTTATAATTTAGACATGTTTATCATATGCAAAAAGCAAAAGCAAACAGAGAAAAGAGATCGAGGAAGTGATTATAAATTGGACAGCCCTCAGAGATTGAAGTTCTGTGAAGAAAAACTTGAGTTGTTTTGGTGGGAAGTTGAAGCATATATGCAGCTCTGAGTATATATTCATAAATGGCCATCAAAAGTCGGAGTATTTGTGCAGACGGGAAGCGCGAAATGACTATGTACGAGTTCATGAGATGGATGAAGGAATTTGATGCAGATAAAGATGGGAAGATTAGCAGAGAAGAGCTCGCCGAGGCTGTCCGCGTTTCCGGAGGATGGTTTGCTGGGTTGAAGGCCAAGCTAGGAGGAAGAAGTGTTGATAGATATGGCAATTGCTACATTGATGACAGTGAGATCAAAAACCTTGTTGAGTTTGCGGAGAAACATTTGGGTGTCAGAATTTTTCACTTGTAATACTAAACATCTTCATTCTTTGCATTTTCTTTTTTAATTAAGGATGTAAATATTTATTGATACATCACTTCGAAATTTCGGAATTTTAGCTATTGCTATTGTTTCGATATTTCTTCCGATATTTTCTTAAATTTAAGCCCGGAAATTAATATTTACTTTTGCAGCAACTTTTCATGTAGTTTATGAGAAATGATAAATGATTTTACATAAAAAATTAATAAATAAATATTTAAAAAATCTGTACATTTATGTTTCCAAAATCTCTATTTTTACAATAGAATTTCCAATTCCAACTACATTTAACTGTTCATGGCATAACATGAACACACTGTAACAGATTTAACCAATTCTGTTGCATGACATAGGTGAGATGGATCCAACTCTTTTTCTGTAAACCTTAGATTTATTACGTTCAGGCTACCGCAGAAAGAATGAAGAAACGTCGTGGTAACTTTTCGCCATCAGCCTTGGCCTCATCTTTAGCCTGTAATTTACCAGAGCAACATAAGTATACAGAGAACAGATTAAGGAAAAAGGGAACACAGAATTTCCCATGACAACTCAAACCATAATTCCCTTTATTTTAATTCATTAAACTTTATCTGGGACAACTCCCTCAACAAAATGTGACAGATTCTCTCAGAGTAAGCAAGTCTTGAAACAAGAAGGCAAACTTGAAATCAGAACGTACCTGAAAAGTTCTGGAGCAAGCATAAGCATAGGCAATAGCCATCCATCTCAGCATTCAGAGGTTCGAGCAATATTCTATAGTGGAAACCTTCACATATCAATATCTGGAGGTGGAAGCCTCCAGAAATTCCATGAATTATAATCCTCCTGGAATGAACGAAAACAAAAAATGAAGAAGACAGAATATAAGCATTCAACAAAACAAGTGACTAAACATGAAAATTCAGACACAATTCCTATGAGCATTGGACATGTAAAGTTGATCAAGCTAGTTGCTCATAGTCACCACTCACCAGTGTTTATGTTCTCCTATACAAATTTCTAGATTGAAGAAGGAAAAGTGGAGATGGGGTTTAGTGAAATTGAAGATTGAGGGTACAATTTGAAAAATAACACCTGAACTATTAAAAGCTTAGCACTGAGGGAACCAGAACAGACCTGCTCAGAAGAGGTTGTGGGAGGAAACATGCCATGAACAAGAACATGAAGGGAACTATAAGAATTCGTGTCATTACGTCTGTTCACAGCAATCTCACCCTGCAGCACTTGAAACCATCAGATGAAATTTTGACATCACAATGTGTCAATATGTAAGCATTAATTGGCATATTTTAAGCATGGAAGCCTGAAATTTTACCTTGGGATTAATAGTAAATATTTTTCCTCTCGGGATTCCAACCCTAAGGTAGCTGATCTCATCGGTGTCTCTATTCCCAAAACCAGCATAGAAGGGATTGCAATCGGAAGGAAACAATGCCCTGATAACCTGGAAATCAAAAGAACAATCAACAATTAGAGACACATCGCTTGAGAACTACATGATAATGTACAAAATATTACTAGTTTAGCAGTCATGTAAACTTGACAAAAGGCCCAATACACAGTGAAGGACAATAGTAGTTATAGAGAATAATTCCTCTTCTTATTTATATATCTATATTGCAAACATAATAGATGGGAGTAGCAGATGCAGATCATAAACACGGTATTTGGTGCTTAATTGCACAATATCAACATAGATTCTAAGTTGTCATAGTGTTTCAGCTGAAAATTATCTGAGATCTGTTACAAGATCAGATACAGAACATGTGATATTATATAACTTGATTAGATTATCAATCAGTGGACCGGGTTTACTATGTACTGCATAGCAAGTTATACCCATGCATCACACTGTTCTGCCACATATGACATGCATTTTAGGATCTAAAAGGATATATTGCTCGATGTCCCATGAAAGTTTTAACCCAAAAGTTGCTGATTATATAACAAATTGCTCTGACATGAAGATAATAGGCATATGTGTCCTGTTGAAAAATGAAGGATCCATTTGTGATGAACAGGTGCAAACAAAAATGAAAGCGAATCAACAAAGCACAATGAATTCATTTCAAATCTTATATAAAACACAATGAACTCAATTGGTTAACATGGAGCATCCAAACAACCATAAGTAATCTACTAGAAGCAGAAACCCCAGACATCCATCTTAATGGTCCACACAGGCCACAGCGACACAGACTGGAGGAGTTTAAAATGTTGAATGTAAACAACATGACCAAGGATACTAACCTCTAAGCATGAGATCTTGAATTCATGAGGAGCCCTTCTTATAACTGAGAAAAAATAAGATGTTTCAGTCCAGGTGTTATAGTTTAACAAGGATTTGCGACCAGAAAATTAAAGATATATCAAAAGCATCAATGAGCTCTATATAGAAATAGTATAGTTTTTTGGGAAAAAGTCAACAATGAAAATGAAGCTTAGCTATCATTATAAAGGGTAAGAAACCGTTAGACATGAAAACTTAAGTTTACAACTAAGTAACCAAACAATAATATTAAGCTTTCAACACATCCCCACAAGTGGAATATCAATAGGTTTGTCATGTCGAGCCAGCCCAAACACAAACAGATTCAGATGTAGAACAATTACAAATTCAATTATGGGGGTGCTCAATGCTAGACACTCCTAGTAAAACTGACTCAGATACCATGTTAAGTAACCATTAAACCTAACTGTTTAAATGTTGAGGTAAGGGGCAAATGATAGGTTTAAGCTTTAATATTTAAATAAACTTCAAATTGAAACGATTCAAGAGATTTCAAACAAAATCCTTACAGTTTATAATTATTTTGAAGAAAAGGGATGGTAGGGGACATGGGTTTTCTGATTCATGACTTTTAGATGATATGGCTACAAATTATGGAAAGTGAGGTTGAGATATAACTTCTCTTAGTGTCTCCTCATTTTCTATAAACAATGCCGACGTGCAAGGGTATATGGTGTTAGGTAAATTACCGGAAAAATATAACAAAGTGTTATTAGGGAAAAGCAAAAATAAGTAAATGAAATGACAAGAGATGGAGAAGCTTCATCATTCTTTCTTGCAGCTCAAAGTTTTATTTCATAAAATGATACTTCCAGTTTTTGACATGCCCGTATGTGTAAATGCATTTATGTTTTCACTCAAAAATAAAGGAAATTCCCAAAGTAAATGTTGATGAAAATTACTTTAGGTGATCTCAAAGTTCACAAATCAACAAATTTATGTCTACGTAAGTAGATGGTGAACTGAGGTCTGAGAATGAAATCAAGATGATGATGGTGGTGACTCACACAAATTTCAGGATCTACTAAGAGCATCTCGGAAATTTATTGGAAAGTTAGACATTATAAGCGGCAAAAATCACTTGATTTAAAACCTATATGATTTCCTGCCAGATAGGACATGAATTAAACAACTAATTCACCAAGATGCCCTCATTGTTATCTTTGCCAAACATAAGGAGACTAGCTTTGAAGAAGAGAGTCAAAAATCTATTCATGGTAGTCATATTTTAGTTCTAAGGATATAATATTATAGAATAGTGCAGCCCATCCCTCTAGGGACTGGTAGGATATCATTTGCAATACTACACCTACACCTGCTAATGTGTTATATAAACGACAAGCTCAAAAGGAAAGCTTGACCATCAGGATTAGTGCAACATCTAAAAACCAAAAGGACGAAAGAGATGCAAATAAATTGAATATCATACATTGCAAATATAAAAGGTTTGTTAGTTAACTGTAAAGTAAATAAAGACAAAGCAACTTCTGCATAAATTCCAAAAATGCAATATATCCAACCGATCAACCATAAGATTGGGTTGACACCGGTAAGACCTTCGGTTTAACTAAGAGGTCAAGAGTTCAAATTCCTTCAGCACCACCTAACTATAAATGAGACATTATATCCCAAAAGTTTCTAGACCACCAAGATTGGGGGAATCAAAATAACCCCACTTTAGAGCTTGATGAACAAAGAAAAGTCAGGAGGTTTTTAACGTTTTTTAGTATCAAAAATGCAATAGACTCTATTTACCTTCGCGATATAGAGATGGGAAAAGTCCATCAGGTGAAATGACAACCGGTCCTTCAGGTAAAGCCTTCCCATCCTAATATATGAAAATGTAAATTTGTTTGATAAGAAATAAGAACATGAAACAGACAAATATTTAAACTATCTTGATTCTGAAATTTTAACTTAAAATTGGCATTAACTCATTAAGCGTTGATTTGTACACCAACCTGCTTCAGGTTGAAAAGGAACCGTCTAGTATGGTAGGCTTGAGAGATTGCACGTGCACTAAGAAAAAGCAATTGATACCCATTTTCCTACAATACAAACATTTCGTTGGAGATACATTAATCCCGTCCCTAGTCATGAATTGCAGTGCATGCAAGTTAAACTTCTCACTTCTGACATTTTTTAAACTCCCAACAAAGATAATGAGACATAGGCATTCATAGTGGCATAATGTGCACCAGTAGGATGATGAAACTATGTGAATGGATAAACCTAAGGGCTAAAAGATTCAGCCTCTATTAGATTGTGTGGATGCACCCACCAGTATTTTCTTCATGTGCAGTAAAGTACAACAGGCCATGAAAGACTGTCAATCACTGAAAGGCTGAAATAAACACACAAAATTAGATGATCAAACCTTAATAGCTGAAAACAAATGCGCAACGCCTGTTTGTGACCAATCCATCCCAACCAAAGGCATGAACTGACCTAAAACATCCGATCTGTAAAAATATGAACAAAGGGAAACAGAATCATTCAAGAGAAACCACATCCTTCAGCAAAGCAACTACTAAAAGAAAGAATTGGATCCCTAAGAAAACCAATTAAAACAATTTCAAGGAGCAAAAGATAGCCATGTGACGCAAGAGACTTCAATATCTGGTGAGCCATGATTAACCATGTATGACAAAGAGATTTGGTTCACAAAAGACATCACCGAGTTCTAAGAGTTCACAATTTATATCTGATTAAGTTCAAAGACAAACTCAAACTGTCGCTCAATTTCTTAACAACCTGATGTTAAAGCCACATAAATTATGATCAGGAAACTTTGAAGCAGAAACATCACCTATATCAACTTTCTAAATGACAGTAGCACGACTAGCACCAGAGGTATGAGCAGTTGCGAATACAAGCTATAGTAATTTTTTCTTGGGCTATAAGTCTCAGATCAACTAAAGTTTTAGAATAGTCGAGGGTTTGCCTTTCTGCTCAGAAAACAACATGGCATGCAACCAAAACAACACTTTATTATATCATTATTCATCACATCCAAATATCCAATAAATAAAATTACTTAAAGATTTTCTGTCTGATACTAAGCCTTACCAATTTGTAGTTGGCACTCCTCCCCAACTCAATTTTCTGTGTGATACTGAGCCTTACCAATTTGTAGTTGGCACTCCTCCCCAACTCCTTTTACCAGAACTTGGGGTATACAGCCATCAGTATTTACCACTGAAGCTGGGTGGCATGTCCCGGTTTGCTTAGGCTATATTTTTCACTGGACAAAACTAGTTTGTTTGTTTTTTTCATTATTGTAAATTAATTTTATGTGGAGACATTTAAAATGCATATCCTAAACATTTATAAAATAAAAAATAAAATAAAAAACATTTCTTCATAAATTGCCCACTGGTCTGTTATGGCGTATAACCCACCCCCCCATGTAATTCTCTTCTCCTGAGAATTGAACCTCAGACAATGCCCTTTGAAAGGAGAATAGGTAAAACATGGGTTCAATGCCAATGACAATGAGTTTCCAATTTTCTTTAGGACTGTAATCCACACAAGCAGTATATAGGCGTAGTTATTGCTAGCAGTTTTAATTAAATAAAATAATAGAATGCTAGAAATGGAATCTTACTATGTAAAACATGCACTTCAAGCCATAGTCCATTTAAAATAAAAGGTGCAAAAAAGCTCTTCTGCAGTTGAGAAAATTAGAAAACCCTTACCTTGTAATTGTGCCATCCACATCTGAGATTACTATACGAGTGTTCCATTTCCACAAAAAAATTCTGGCATCAACCTGCAAGTAATGTATTTAGATGAACATCAAAAGAAAGAGTGAAAAAAAAAAAAAAATGAAAATGAAAACAGAAAATGATATTAAAAGAAAGTAACAAAGCACCTGCTGCTTCCCTAGCATTGGAGTGAAGAATGTAAAGGTTATGGTGTTCCCCCCTTCCTTCAGATTCAAGGATGCTAGTTGCTCTGAGGTTGGAGTGAGTAACCTAAGAATCTTCTTTGCCACCGTGGATTTACTTGCACTTTTAGTTCCATCCATGTCATTGATGCACTCTGAAAAAATTTCAGCATCAGAGCATTCGATATCACTCAGAGCTGGCTGCATAGCTTTCCTGGATCTGGATCTGCTTAAAGAGAATGGCCAAATCCTCCAGCTTCCACCAGGGGAAATGATTTTTTTTGAAGGATCCCCTATAAGAGATTGGTCAACTAGGTCAACAGCTATCATGCCTTTTGGTTCAAAAATATCTATAATTCCAAATGCAACCATCCCTAAAACAATAGGAGCAGCCGTATCCCATGGGAAGTAATGGCCACCAATTCTGACAAGAAGTCTATCATTTTCACAACGACACAACCTCTGGACCTAGAGAAGCAAATTTATCTATATCCAATTTTCCAGCATCAAATGCTTGAGAAGTTGCATTAGCACCCATTCCTTCATATTACAAGTGTTTGCACAGAGATATCTCTGCATAAAGCACAATGCATATGACTTTCTATATTTTTCAGCTAAAATGGGTCTTGAGAACCACAAACAAATGAAATCATTTATTTTGTTCTTAGGATCAACTACAGCAATTCTATATGCTAGGGCAAAGAGACCATGATAAAAAATTAAAAATTAAAAATTAAAAAATAATAATAATTATCGTCAATGTAATAAATAATGTGTTATTATCTTGCACAAGCTACTAGAAACATTAGAAACAACATTAAATGAAATTTGAAAGTAAATGAAATAATTATATTCCAGTGCAGAGTCCAAATGCTGATAAAGTATTGCAATACGGATTTGTAAATGAGCATATAAATAAATGCATATCGACGTTCTCTTACCAACTTCAGGACTGGAAAGATTTATCTCCTCTGAAATCTGAGTATTCTCGGTATTAAGCTGTTCCTTTGCTAATTGATGTTCTTCATCACCATCTGACTTCATGCAGCTAGAGTCATTTTCGCTGAGCAATGTCCACTTCAAGGATTTGGAATTTGAGTCCAGTGATTGGCTCAGAGGATGTTGAGTGGCATCTGCACTTAAGTTGAAAGTGGGAGACCACATGATTGGCAATGATCCAACCAGTCGCTCAATGTTTTCACCACCCCTATGATTTCTTGGAATATCAAAGGGACTTGACATTACTGTTGATTCCTCTATCGAGTTTTCAAGATCAGTACACTCTTTGTATTGAACAAACGTATTTGGAGAAGAACACGACACATCAGTTTGGTTGACTGACCTATTCACTTCTTTAATGTCTTCATCACAAGACAATATATAATTGACTTTCTTTACACATTCTGGAGAACTTGAATCCTCAAGCTCACTGACTTTAAATTCATCAAGATCACCGAAAAGAAATTGTTCTTCCTCTGATATCTCTGACAGTGAATTCCTTGCTACTTTTTTCAGGACATTACCAGTAAAAGGTTTTTGAGAATCACCAATGGATGCCAACGACTGATGGAGATCATTCCTTATATTTTCCCCATCTTGAACTTCAAGATTAACACTGGAAGTGGTACACATATTCTGTGACTCCGCTTCTTTGATTGAACAAAGTGCAGGGTCAACACTAACTATTTGGGTAGACGATTCTTGTACCATCAAGGGTTTCTCAAGGTCTGTTGCATTATAGTCAAGCTGACAAAGAACTGCATTCATTTGATCAGAATGATTCCTGGAAGCCTTCACTGTATCTTTGTCAAACTCATTATCTGCATCCTGAAGAAGACTTCTAATAACTCAGTCTCAAAAAAATTGAAAAGGATTCAAATACAGTATATCCCTAACTGAGTTTAGGGCAATAGCCTCAACTTGGATTTATTATGCTACTAAATAAGTAGAGCTATCCCTAAACTAAACATCTTAAATTGTTCCAATGTTTTTTTGTAACCAAAAATTCAGATCATGGTAAAGAATTTACCTTGTGTAATAGCTCAGTTGTCACATGAAGAGTTTCCAAACGAACATGGACTTCCCCGCATCCTCCACTAGTAAGGTACAGTCTTCCTTGAGTTTGTCCATTGGAACCATCGGGTCCAGAGCTCTCTGATGTTTCACAATAAACAAAGGATTGAACCCTGTCGAATTCGCTCTCCTTGGAAATTCCACACCTTGGAAAGGCAACATCTTTTTTCTTACAAGCCAGTTCTTCATCAAAGTGCTTGCTATCACTTGCTTCAAGCTCACATCGAATTTTAGAATCAGGCTGAGTCTGTTCCTCACATCCATCACGATAAGCATTCCCTACACCAAATCTATCAATTCTTCTTGATATTTCAGATACCATTTCACGCTTTTCTTCCAATATACTTTCACCCAATGTAGAAGTTTTAACTGCTTGTTCCTTGGTATCTATAGATGCTACTTCTGTACTTGCTTCTTGAACAGAACTCTCCGGGATCACAGAGGTAGAACAGGAAATGTTGGCCATTTGCTCATTGGAAGAACCAATTTCCTTGTGTAATAAAGAATTGCTAGTGCTTTTCTTCTCGTCGTCACGCACCAATGACTCCACCTGGCTTTGTTCATCATTAACCTGCTTATCTTTAACCATCTCTTCACCTGAAATATCAGAAGAAGAAAACCCGGAATCATTATCTTTCCTGGCCTTATTGGAGGCCAGATTTGTAGACCACTTTACCTCTAACAGGTTAGCTGCAATCTCAGCACGGTCCAATGAACTTAGCCTTACCACACCAACACCATCCTCTCCTTCCCGATAACCATTCTCTTTAATTGACCTCCGTCCAAAAACCAGCCCAAGAATCTTTGCTCGCCGGGAATTAGTCCTGGACAAGCTTTTCTTATTGCTAGCATCAATTTGCTCAGCAGAAATCAGCTTATCAGCATCGTAATTGCAGCTTTTGGACTTCATTGGCCTCCTGTTGATACCGGACTGCCCATCCGTCTCATCACTGGAAGAGGATGGATAAAATACAGATTCCCCTTCTTCATTATCCACCTCTTTGACAAAGTAAGCTTCTCCTTTGTGATCAAGATACATGTGGAAATCGGCTTCAACGCCATTAACATCAATGCTGACTACCTTCTCTTTAGTCTTCAAAACCCCTTGAAATTTCCCAAACCGAACATACCAAGGCGATGATTTGAAGCTCCCATCTTGTTGTTCCACTACAATGATATCCACAGCTCCGCCAAATGGATGGAACGGACCAGAGACTGTGTACACACCCCGGGAGATGTAGCTGCCTATCCTCCCCACTGTATACATCCTCTTATATTCCAATTTCTCAACTAACCCGGATTACAAAACCTTTAATATTGGATCATAATATAATAGCATCAGTAATCATCATCTCCAGAACTTCAATTCTGATATCCACCCAGATCACAAAATCTCAAAATCAGAACACAATTAAAGAAACCCAATTGATAGTAACTCAAAAAAGTTACGTCTTTTAAGCTCAGAACAATAAACAGATATCAGATAGATAGAGACAAATTTGTAATCAAATCAAAATTAAAAACCGCCCCAAAACCCACCAATTAACAACTCAAATTAATGAAAGAAGGAACAAAAAATGAATCAAAGACCAAAAGCTACCTAAAAACCTATATCTACGTCTATGTCTATATGAGTTGTAAAGATAAACCCAATTGAGAAAAGTCTTACGACCAACCAAACCCAATTAAAAGACCAACCGCCGAGCAGAAGAGCAGTTGGGTGTAATAAAAGCATATTCGTATTAAAGTATTCGAATGTGACAAAAGCCCAAAATAGTCATCAAATTGAATCCCAGCAAATTAAACACTCCATATTTAATAATTTTGTATTTTAACTCTGTATATTATTAACATGTAACAATAAATAAAAAATACAAGAATAAAACCTACCTGAGTATGGAAATGGAGATTAAACGGAGAAAAAGGCCAACGCTTTGGCGATCTCAACAGAGAAAACAGATTTTTTTTGTTAGTGTTAGAATTTAGATGATAGATAGATGGAGAGGTTCTGCATGATGGAAAACTGACACGTCAGCAGAAAGAGATATGGGGCCACCAAGGTGTCCTACGTAGTGCCATGTCTTTAAAGAGAAATCTTACACGGGACTGCCACGTGGTGAGTCCATGAGAACGTTCAATAAGATAGTAATATTTATTTCATGAGTATAAAAATAAAATATAAAATTTTAATTTGATACAATCTCATTGGAAGGTCTCACGTTCTCACCGCATAACAGTCTTATACAAGATTTTCTCGTCTTTAAAACCTAACAGCGATGCCTGTCATGTGTCATGTCGCATTTTTCACATCGGGAGATGACGCATTTTACTTTTCCAATGTAAATAGTGTGACGTGGCATGATCTAATTGGATGTTGTCGCCACATCATTGGTTGGATCGTCTCGCACGAATTCTTCTTCTTAACTGGTCCCCTTTTGTGACAGGTCGAAAATCTAAATGTTAAATGCACATATATATCAACACGGCACATGCACAAGAATATGAACATGAATTGAAGAGCCTGGTGTTGGGAGATGGGAAAAATCTGCCAGATTTAATAGCGTTCATGAGTATAGCTTAACCAGTAGATAGATGAACCTGAATTTAGGGAAATGACTCTGAGTTCACTTTTGCTTACCTCCTTTCAAATGGGGTGAGCATTACCCCCTTTCAAAAACATGATATATGTCCATAGAAGGGTAAATTTGTCCTAACACTATTATCATTTTAGACAATTTTACCCCTCGATAGACACATGTCATGTTTTTTTTAGAGGGGTAGTATTTACCCCATTAAAAAGGGGTGAGTAAAAATAGACTAAATGACTCTCAGGCAATACCGTCCTTGAGGTGGGTCGACTAGGGGTGCTCGCCCAGGGCCTAGAAAAAAAAAGCATAAAAAGGGTATATTTTTATTTTTATTTTCTGTGTTTGGTGTTTACATCTTTGAACTTTGATAAATAAAAGGGTCCAAATTTGTTGTTATTTTTCAAACTTCATATAATTATATCAAATTTGGGTCCCAAATAAGAAAAAGGAAATTAACTTCTTATATAAAGATTGAACTCAAAATGGACTTTCATCCGAATTATTAAAAGTAAATGAATAGATCTATTTGTACCCCTGAAAATTTGTATGTGCATCCCTTTTTGCATATATATCTCATTAAGAGTTTTTAAAATATTATATTTTGTAAGCACACCTCAAACATTACCAAATATACCTTTTATTTTACTTATTTTTTAAATTCTAAAAAAATTAAAATAAAATAAAAAATGAGGAGATCTCCTCATCCCTTTTCATTTTCTAAGCAAGTTCGTCTCTTCTTATTTACATACATTATTTCTTTAAATGGAAACTGCCATGCGGATTTGATTGTATTTTTTTTTTTCCAGTTTTGTTTTTTCTATGTATCGCGATATAAACTTGATGAAAATTACTTTGATTAAACTTTTGTAAATTTTCTCAAAAAATATAATATATATATTATTATTAAGTACGGGATTTCATAAGATTCGGCTACGATATTAAACAAAAGGCCTCATTTTATATATTCGCTCTGAGGCCTCTAAAACCTCAAGACCGGCACTGCTCTCAGGTCAACGGTTCGAATCCTACCTGTATACATCGTTTAGATAGATTGATAGATCATAGATATATAGACTGTAACATTAACAAACCACTTGCAAATATCTGTATACTATATGCATACCCTAAATGTGCATGGTTTGACTTGAAATTATATTACTATACACACCATATAAACACGGGTAAAAGGGAGATATGTGAATAGAAAGGACTTAGAGCATCCTCAACAAGACTCCCTATTTTTTCCTTACATTTAGGGAGTCAATTATACTTTTTGCAAATAAGGAGCTATATAAGGAGTGATGGCTCCAACAAGTCTCCCTAAAAATGGCTCTCTATTATTATTTATATATTTATAAATAAAAAAGAAATATTATCATTTGTAAATAAAATTAAAATGTTATTATTTACAATTAACGGTCATATATTTACTATTTATTTATTTTTAAATAATAAATATATATTATTATTTTTAAATAAAAAAGAAATATTATTATTTGTAAATAAATTTAAAATGTTATTATTTACAATTAACGGTCATATATTTATTATTTATTTATTTTTAAATAAAAAAGAAATATTATTATTTTTAAATAAAAAAGAGTGAAATCAATTGTGAAGCATCACTTTCAAATCATAAAATAGTTGTTGCAATTTGGGTTAAAAAAAAAATTTGAATTACCAGTGGGTAGTCGTCGGAGATAGTAAAAGAAGAAGAAAAAGATGAATTATTTAGGTTTAAATAAAAAGAATTTGGGTTAAATAAAAAATAGGAAGAATGAATTTGGACCATTGGATATGAGTGATGTGGACTCATCCTGATCATTAATTTTATTTGAGGAGAGAGGTAAAAAAAAAAAACAAGGAGGATGTCTTCCCTCCCTAAATTTAGAGAGCCTTTGGCCGGAATTAAAAATAGAGAGTGGGATAGGGAGTCTATTTGAGCACTTTCTAATTTATCCTCCCTAAATATAGTTAAGGAGGTCCCCAATTCCGATCTACTGGGGATGATCTTATAGGACATTGATGCAATAATGCAACTCAACTGAAAATAAACACTTTTGTGCAAGATAATATATGGGCCTTGTGTGAACCAACAAGTCTAAGACATTGTATGTATGTTACAAGCCAGTTGGCTTCAAACCTTGTTGGGGCAGATATTGGTAATGAAAACAAAGCCCAACTCAACTAAAATCCACTAAGTCTACTTGGGTCGGAATTCTATTCAAGCTAAGCCCAACCACCTGTTTCCATTGAAACCGAACTTACCGGAATCAACTATCAATTCGGAATTTAAGGGAGAGGACAAGACTCGAACTAAATCCTTTATAATGATTAATGTACGGCAGATGTAAATTGGTCAAGTCTCAACTAGCTAAAGTCCATGACACATGATAAAACAGCATCAACTTTCTTTGGGAGAAAGAAAATTAAAACACTGAAAAGACTTAAATCATGTCGATTGTTTTAAGCTTGCTAAGAAGTTATCTAAAAAATAACTTAATAAAAAAAATAAATAAATAAATAAATCTTTACACTTTCAATCATGAGACTGTTCATTGAACCCAACAGGCATTTATCTTTTTATATGTGGGGTCTTTGCCAGGTGATTGAAAAAGAAACATCGATGTAGCTAGTGGCCAATTCCAAATCTAATGCTCCGATCAAACTCATCATTTATAATATTTACAAATTAACTGATCACCACCTCGCACAAAATATTATAAAGTAGTTAGAACAATCATTAACTCTCACATATTATGATATGAAATCGATTAATTTCTCGCTTAGTCACTGTGACCCTTTTCGCTTTTATAGCTTTTTTGCATGGTGTGGTTCAGGTTGAAAAAGATCAGTGAAGAAAGCATGCACTTTCATGTGGGTGGCTGCATGTGGGGTTTTCGATCCTGTCCAATGGTACGTGGATACAATTATCATATATAAAAGTCGTGCCGTCAATATATTGCCCACATCATTACATAACTTCTAATCACCATTTTCATGATTAAATACTGATTTCACAGCTGAGATTTCGTTGATGTTCTACTGTTCTAGATTTCCATAGAGCTCCAGGTTGAGCTATATAACTATATTGCTTTATGTTGGGGCTAGTTATTAGAATTTCAATGAAAAGAAATAATAATTATGATAAAATTTAATTAAACCTTTTTTAATAAAAAATTATGGATTTAGTGGGTCATTGCCCCTCATGCCATAAGGTAGTTTCCCTGCTGTTTATTAATCGTGGGTCTAGAAATGTATATCTTACTTTCGATAAAATGTATACGTGTTCACTCTTCCGTTTTAGTAGGAGAGGTTTGAATTTTACATTTGTATATTAAAACCAAAGAAATTTCTCCTTAATAAGCCAAGAATAGAGGACTATAATTTGGAGAGTTGCGGTTGTTTTGCAAAGTCTAATGAATTAGAAGAAATATATAGGCCCCTTTCACATTGAATTCAGGGTGTTTAATGTTTACGTATGTTGATTGTTGATTCGTTGATGTTGGATGGATGATGTGAATCAAGCACATGTGTTGAGTATTCTGCACGGTGGTGGATTGGTCAAGTACGGAAGCATAGAAAAAAATAATAGTAATCATGAAATGAAGTAAAGATCATTTGACTAAAAATCCTATGATATGAAAAAGAAATTGACTTATTCAAACACTAAATCGATAGTGCCCAAAAAAGTTTATGAATTTCCCATGGAATTGCTCAACTAATTTTATGGGGAATATTAAAGAATTACCCATTAAAACATATATTGAATTTGTCACCAACCCCATTATCACTGTACCATTAAAAAAAACAAAAAACACAAAAGGTTATTTAATTAATCATTGATTCAAAAATGTAAAAAATATATACATTGAATGGATCTTGACCACTAATTCACTACACCGCTAAGAAAAACACAAGAAGTAATAATTTAATTAATATATATATTCAATGGAGGGAGACTTTAATTTATTAATTTTCAAAAGAAATAATAAGTTCATATATACCATGTTATTAATTATACACATATACATATATAATATATATGGAAAAATGAAATATTTTTCTAATCTAAATAATTTAGCATTTGAGTTTGTCTTCAACAGCAATGGAGTTCTTGCAATGAGCAATTGCAGCTTGAATTGCAGCCTGTAACTCTTCCATGGTACTGTCACTGGTTGAAGAAGAAAGAGAAGTAGTTGTGGTTGCTACAAGAAGACCACTATTTGTTGGTGATGTCCTGATTGATGCAGGAGCTGAGAACTCACCTCTCTTCCCTGATCTTATCATCATCTGATGATCTTGTTTATTTCTATAACTCATCAAATTACCTGAAAATGAATAAGCTTGACCATTGAAATGGACATTTTGATTCTCTCTCCTTTTGAACAATAGTGGCCTCACCATTTTCATGTACTTTTTTATTACATGACTCACATGATCAAATCTCAGCCTTTTCTTCTGCTTGTTCATGTCTCTGTTACTATCCTCCTCCTCCTCCTCTGGTAATTCTCTGTCTTCAAAACCCTTTTTCCTTCTTGAGAATTTGAATAATGAGAATGATTTGGACTTGGTTCTTGACCCTTTTGTGTTGTTCTCTTGATGGGTACTTTTGCTTTTGTTGTTGATGATGTTGCTGTCACTGGTGCTGCAATTTTTACGATTGATTTTCTGATCATCATAATCATCGTCATCTATCATTTCTCTGATGGGAAGAGTGAAGCTCTCCATTGAGTTAGTGGATGAGCGAGGAGAGACTGTTGGTAGGTGAGAGAGGAGGTGTAGAGGGAGCAAATGTCCATGGAAGAAAATGTCATCTGCTGGTGACAAATCGATTGCAAAAGCAGAAGGTGTAGTACTAGTACTACTTTTGTTATTGGTTTTATGATCAGATGGGAGTACTGGGTTTGAAGAAGATTGATGAAGAGATATTGTGAATGAGAATTCGTGATTTGGAGATGAGGACGATGAAGGTGGTGAGGCGGCAGCAGCAGCTGGAGATGTTGCTGCTGATTGCTGTTGCTGCTGCTGCTGCTGCTGCTGCTTTGAATTGCTTTCTTGTAATAGCCTCCTGTCCACAACCTTGTCTTTGGTCATAATTTGCTGCTGATTGGCTAGCTCCATAGTTTCTCAAAAGCTAAGATTGTATATGCTGAAAGACTAATAAGATCTGATTCTCTCTTTCAGTATCTCTGGAATTCTCTCTTACTTTTTCGTTGGGCTTGTGGTGAGGATGGATAAGATTAGGAAGAAGTGAAGAGAGAGAGAGAGAGAGAGAGAGACTCTTGTCAATCTACAGTTGGGCTTAGGATGTCTTTTGTAGAAAAATGAAACAAACATTTACAAAACCTTTTTGAATAATTGTTTGATGAGAAGATATAATATTGGAGAGAGAGAGAGAGAGAGAGAGAGAGAGAGAGAGAGAGAGAGAAGGAGGGTGTGGTGAGCATGGCATGGCACAACGAGTTAAGATGAGATGATATATTTAGCATTATGTGTTAAAGGTTGGTGGGTCCTTGTCAAATCCAACAGCTATTAAAAGTTCTGATTAGAGAAATGAGAGAGCTAGAGATCACAAAGATACAACATCTAATCTTTGCCCACAAAAGGGTGGCTGTAATAGCAAACTAAACTTTATTTCTTTAGGTGTGTCTTTTATATATAATTTTATAATAATTATATGTGAGAGTTTGCTTTTTTTTTTTTTTTTTTTTTTGGGAATGAGAAGGCCTAGTAGAGAGAAATCATGTTCATAATTTCATATACGTACACACAGAAAGATGTGCAGCTGTTCCAAGAGGAATCTTTGTATTTTACTAAACAAATACACTATCTATGTTACTATCTTCTCTTCTCCTTTTGCACACAACTACACTGTCCAAAGTATTTGATTTATTAGAGGAATGGTGACACACCTACTAGTTTTGATTCTAATTAATTATAAACAAGCTGATGTCACTGTACACACTTGATGGGCATTTCAGTAGATAAGATTTGGAACATTTTCCAAGCCTTCATGTTTTTTAAACTATTGATTATCAAGATATTTCAATATGAAATTCAACCGATTTGACAAACATTTATTGTTCTTTAAATTGATCATCATGGCAAAGAAGTCTTGAGAGGGATGGTGTACTAATGTACTATGATATTTATCGTGTTATATAAACATAGTATGATCGATTGATCGATCAATCACATAATACATTATAAGAAGGAAAAACGTTACATCACTTGGTCGTCAAGAAAAAGAAATGAATAAACCAATGATCAGCACCTTTTCAGTTAAATTCAATGAAACTGAAAAGATTTCTCAATCAATGCATACAAATTAATAATCCCATGTCCTTTAGTTAGAATTCATCATATTTATTGGTATGCTTGTATCAAGGCATTTCTTGTATATACACACTGTTTTCCACACAAGGAAAAATGGCATGCCGGAGAAAGCAAAGCACGATTTAATGGAAAATATGTTAGATTGTGGAACATGGTCTATGAAAGAACCAATCACACTCCACTAAACATAATAAGTGGATCAAAATAATCATGAGTCAGAAAATGGAAAAATTAAATTGGGGGGTAGCTAGCATCTATAATCTATATTATAAACAAGCTTCACCGTTAACAGGACCACCATGGCACCATGATGTTCCATCGTAAAAGCGACAGGAGAGTTTTTTTCAACCTTGTGATGAAGATCGGACAGAGGAGAATAATGAAAGTAGCAAAGATTGGAAAAATAAAAGATAAAACTATACTCACACTTCACAGTTAGGTGAAGAAGAGTAGACCCACACACACGTGTGACAAAGTGGTCCGAATTGGGAATTTTGTTCGTTTAGTTAAGGTCGACATCTCAATCATGGATGCATTATTTAGGTGGACTGAGAGGCATCTTCAGTCTTCACCACTAAACCAATTAAAAATCATATTTATTTATCTATAAAGATAAAGAGGAAAGAGAGAAGAAAATAGAGCATAAAACAAAAGATTTCTCACTCGATAGTCAAGACTAGGAGAGTCAAGCAAGCGTTATATAGATAGATAGATATCACTGGGCGGCCACTTTTTTCTGCTTTTGCCACTGGCCACTCGATATCTTATTCCTTTCTACAAACACAAAAGCACCAGTCAATTGCATGAAAATCCAAGAGAAGCTAACGTGGTATCATACAAAATCTTTTCAATCTTCTCGCTATTTCACTGTGTGTGTGTGTATTGTTTCCCCCATGTGTGGGAGAGATAAGAGAGAGAGAGAGAGAGAGAGAGAGAGAGAGAGAAGCAAGTGCTTGCATTGTTTTCCATCACAAACACATCACGCAACAAAAAGCAACAGTTATCCGATCAGAGCCAATTCTCATGAAAGTGGATCCACAAACGAAACCGTATATACCAAAGATATATCATATCTAACATGTCCTTAAAGTTGTTTTGTTGGATTTTGTATGGCTTAGCATAAGAGGAAAAAAGAAAAGAAAAGAAAAGAAAACCCTCATGAACCTCCTCCTCAACCTATTAAAACTCTAAAGTAAAGAAGATATGCATACTTACTCTTACCATGCTAAAAATACAGAGTATAGAAAGTTCATATGTTACTCTAAGAGAGTTCAAAAGACCACCGACCAAGAAGTCTCTACTTCTTGTATACACTCTATAAATGGTCCCGGTCATGTGATTCAATGAACATAGCACAATCGTGCTCTAGGGCTCTACTGTTAGACCACGCCAACTCAAATCTAAAACAACTTGGCATCATGAAATTAAGCAAAAAGACAATATTATGATCTGAATATACTCGAGTGGCTTTATTGAATTAAGTCACTTGAGAACTAGTCAATTATGTTCCAACAAAAATCAAGAATTCAAAAAACCAACTACAAAATGGATGGAAAACCATATAGATGAAGTCAAATTAATGAAGGGAATGTGAAACAGCTTCAGGGATTTGTTGAACTAACTGAGTTAAATATTACATATCGAGAAAGGGCCACTAATTGACAAAGAATAAAGACATTTTTCTTGGAAAGGAAAAGAAAAAAAAAAAAAAAAAAATGTAATTTCCAACTTTTCTATTTCTCAAGGTTCACCTTCCCGCTTGTCAAAGGAAGGAGCAAATTAAATGAATGCTACATGAACAAATTCATTCAGCAAGCTGAATACAAAGGTTCTCCCCAATTTGGAATGAATCGGTAAGTAATCATCAAGTTCTCTATATCATACCATCACACTTAAGGTCGCTATAATTCACTGTTAGCTATACGAAACAGGGACCAGTATACAATGGAATGGATCCAGACAGAAAAATTGGTAACCTCCATGTGTGACTGCATTTGCAAGTTAATGGGAGGCAAGCACTATTTTCCCGAAGTCATCGTAAACAGATATCTAAAAGCGCACTCTTAAGTTTGATCTTACCACTTGGAGCATGGAAGCATTGGGGAGAGATCCAAATCCACCCTCAAGTTACAGCTGGATCAAAAATCCAAACCCCCATGAGAAACTGAAGGGATTTAGCATTGTGAAAAAGCTGTCTTCCCATTAATCCATTATGAACAACTTTAAAACAATTGCTAGCACTCACAAAATGCAAATACAACTGAGGGCTGGCTAATCACTGTCACTACCATGTCTATCTGAAAAAATATAATTAAATAAAAATAAATAACGTTAGACAAACATATAGTTAATGCATTTGCAGAGATAGAGGGATATGTCATATACCTCCTGACGGTCTTTTCCCTTCCATGGCTTCTTTCTTCTCCTGGCAACTTGAACAAAGGAAAGGGCCATCCCAGGGACGCAGTTTCACTGAATTAGATGAGCCAGCATGTATTGAAATACCATCTTCAGGCTTCACCTCCACTTGACAGACTGCACACATAAACAACTTAAACATGTTGCATAGTGGGTATTTCGTATCCAACCTGCATTCGACCAAGAATTTGACTCATGTCAGAAGACCATTAACTACTATGACCACTTCCTAAGCAAAGACAGCAGTGCCACTTGTAATGGAAAGAATGCCATTAACAGACAGCAACAAGAAAGTAAAGTGAAGTAATGCAAGACATTCATTAGCCATCTATTTCCTATCATGGAGATCAAAGAAACCATTTCAGCTAATGTGACAATCTTAACAGCACAAACCTTTCTGAAAGCATAGCAGATCCTTCCTCAAACATTTCCTCTACCACATCTGGCTCAACATATTGTTTTTCATTATGAGATGAGGATTCAGGGGTCTTTCTGCGAAACATGGACTTGAGAACTCCTTTTACCTGCTTCTTTGGTGGGGGCAAAGGAGCAGGTGGCTTCTCCTGTGGTAATATATCAACCACAATACAGGTTGTATCATCTCGAAGTCCCTTTGCTGATAAAGATTCCTGCAAAAGTAACAGGGATATTACAAGACAGAAGTAAGCATAAATATTAAAGAATGGCAAAGCTAAATGTCATTGTAGTGAGGTATAAGCGTCACCGGTGCAGATTTCATTATAAATCATTCAGAGATGAAAAACATAATTTACTGAAATTGCTACATACTTTAACAATTTGTGCAGCTGCAGCTTCCACTGGCATCCCACGGCAACAATCAAGAGCTGTTTCTGCTGATAAAGCATCCCAGACACCATCACTAGATATTACAAGCCTACCACCAGCTGTAGACAACTGCAAATAAAAAGAACATATATCAACTGTCATAAACAACTTTTTTTAATAGGAAACAGTCAATAAATTATATCAAAAAGGGCAATTAAACAAGCTTGTACAAGAATCACCCAAAGAGCAAAAGCAAAAAACAGCACCTAATTAAAAGTGAACAAACAGTCCACCTGGGCTATCAAAAAAGATCCTACTAGGACAAAAACAAAGCCCGCAAGCAAAAAGGTCCAAACTACTCCATAGCACCTACCAAATTCAAAAGAATTAAGAAAAAAGGATGATTATGCATCCCAGGAAGTTCTCTCTATTAATTTCTTTGACTCTTATTCTAATTCGTATAGTCAGACCTACTCAGTGGTATAGACAAAACTACTTGGAAAGCTAAATGCTGGAACCATGAAGAACCAACAATCAGATACTGAAAATCTTGCTAATACCTTTCTAAAATATAGTGGAGCTAAGAAGCACGACTCATTTTGACAAAAGGATCCTGAGGCATGATTCAGAGTAATTAAGTGAAATAAAAGAGACTGAGATTATAAAACTGAGAAGCAACTTATACTTATGCTTGAAAATTGTGTGTAAATGCATAGACCAGGATCCTACACGGAGACCATTCATTGAAGAAGTTGTTTCATGGCCTGATGGCACTGGAATGGATGCAACTCATCAATGTGTTCTCACGAAACCGCAGTTGAGTAGGTATACCTGTAAAGAAACACTATTTTCCAAGTTTCAACAAGGTTGAGTGAACCTTGACCCAATTGAATCTGATTTCCTATAAAAAAATTATTTAGTACTGTGTATTACATGTACTGACAGATATATGTTTTACACATGGGCTATTTTGGTTGTTTATTCTACCGAAAATAAGAATTATGAGAAAATTATACATTTTTCAGAAAAGGAATATTTAAGTTGAACAATATCTACTTCTATATGATGAATCTGGTACCTATCAAGGTAATATATTATCCTCTCAATTGATAGGCTAGACATACACACTAAAGCTTACCCATTCCCTCATTATGAACAGTGACCAAAATTTATATTAGCAATTCAAGTTAAACACTGCAGGAAGTTGTCAAGCATGACCAGAGTAACTGGTAAACAGTGATAACTACTAAAAGGAGTAGGAATGCTTTGTGCTTTCAACTGTTTCTTCTACAACAGTTCTCGTGCAAAATGCATGCTTAACCTTACTCTTTTTTTTCAGGCTGAGGTTTATGTACAAGATACTACAAATTATAGTCCATAAAATCCCTACAAAATCAGTTATAACCCCCAAGCAGGCAAAAATAAACTGACATGTACATAAGAGGGGATGAAACCCTTACAAACTGATATGATTGAAATTCTCAAGGACTTTTTGGTTTAAATGCCTACCAAAATCAGTTCACCTCACTAAGCTAAAGCCTGAGATACGGCACACAACAAGGAGATACATTATTTAAGAATTTTTTACAGCTCACACCAAAAAAGTTTGATCCAAGTTAAACATTAATTTTGAATACTTTAAACTCATTCTTTTGGCCTCAGCCCCCAAAGAAAACTGAAAATAACAATAATAATGCCTAAAGAGGTGACGAACTAAGAAGTTCTTCATATAACTTAATAACTTAATAAGTTTAAAACATTAATAAGGGATGGACACACATGGAATCCCCCAACCACACTCAAAGACACAATGGGGAGAGCAATTAAATAGAACCAAGTTCATTAACATGCATCAACAATAATTGTACACATGAAAAAATAAAGAACAAACCTTCACTTGCTTTACATAAGGTACGGGAACAATGAACTCGCCTACATCCATATCTCCAATAGATCTTGAAAGACATAAACCGCCAGGCCAACATCTCAAAGGACCAATCTAGAAAGAAAATAGCACACTGGTTAGAAAACCTTCCATTTCAATAAAATAGGATTAGAAAAACATTCCATTCATAAACATTTGAAGAATTCGGATGAAGGAAAACTGATCTATAGTTATATATGTGGCAGGAAGAAGTCACCAGTTTAGACTTTTCTCTGGAACGATTTTCTCCCACCATATCATTATATAAGGGCATATTAACATGTATGTCCTTTTCAATATCTTAGTTTTCAATTTGGTGGCTAAAGCATGTAAAGAAAATCAGAGAATGTACAAAGTTATACTAGAAAAACAAGAAAAAAAAGAAAAGAAAAGAAAAACAAGCACACAATCACCAGAGGAGTTTAAGAGAAGTGATCTGTTTACTTAACAAGAACAAAAATAAAATAAAATAAATGTACTGAGAAGAAAAGACACCTCGGCACCACCACCAGCATTGAGCCGACCCACCTCACCCCCACTTGCAGTAATACGGTCCCTCCTAATAATAATAATTTAAAAAAAGGAAAATCAAGGCGTTAATTATCAAGGGGAAACAGTTATGTGTCACAGAACAGATTACATCAATGACTTACTCCTCTTCATTGCATTCAAGCCTATGATCTGCTGACAAGTAATAGATATCACCTTCAGCGGATTCAAGTATACAACGGGAATCGCCAACAGATGCAACAGTTACAACCCATCCTTCTATTATCACAAAGGTGACAGTTGTTCCTGACGTTTGTGCTGCAAAGTTAACCACAGAAAATATAAAAATCATGTATGCAGTGTGCAACTCAAAATCCAAATGAAAGTGATCTTAAAAAGATGACAAACATTATGTAACACAGTAACTGAATAGGAGGCCCTAATACCGATAACCAGAGACAAAATAGACACAACTAGTGGTGGCCACGGTTCGGTTTCGGTTCGGTTTTGGTTTGAAACCGGTGGTTTCGGTACCGTGGCCACCCAAAACTGAAACCGTAACCGGAAAACCGGTTTGGTACACGGTTTCTAACTGGCGGTTTTACAGTTTCGGTTTCGGTTTCGGTTTAAAAACCGATGGTTTTGGGTTCGGTTTCGGTTTTTCAAAAAAAAAATCAAAAAAATGCCACGTGTCAACTTCTGATTAGTCGATATTTTTTAATTTTTTTTATAAAAAAAAAAAACCGGCAGTTTAACCGCCGGTTTTTGGCGGTTGTTGGAACTACCCAAACCGAAACCGTAACCGATTCAACCGGTTTCCGACCGGTTTTGAAACCGCCGATTCCGATTTCGGTTTTGGGGCGGTTTTTGGAAGTACGGTTTCGGTTAAACCGCGGGCAAAACCGTCGATTTAACCGAAACCATGGCCACCTCTATACACAACTCATCATGTAATGAAGACACAAGTATGAAACTCACATTTCAATGCTTAAGAGAATTTTCAAATTGTAGTCAAAGTAAACAACTCATAATAGTCTCACAGAATTATACACCATTTTTCAAATTGTAGTCAAAGTAAACAGCTCATAATAGTCTCACAGAATTATACACCATTTTCAAATTGCATGTGTGACTGTACAACCATATCAGCAAATGCATGTTTGCATGAATAAGCAAGAGCATGTTTACTTGTATGTGTGTAGTGAAAGAGTATGCACGCCTATGTTTTTTTTTTTAGTTAATAACCCCCACATCCAACTTAAAGTTAGCCATCCTAGAATGATTAAACTTTGGAGCTTAAGTGTAGATCACACATATGCTCCTTGTTTGACCAAGAGTTCACCACACAGTATATGCTATGGCACTGAAAAATATAAAGAAACCACTCTTACCTTTCTCTTGAAAATCTTTATCTGTTTTTACAAATCCTGCAACCAAGGCCCGTGGAAGAGCGGCTATCCATTCATCTCTGTTAAGGTCTGAAGGAATAGCATTTAAAACATTTTTTAGAAGATTCTCCTTTGTGTAAATAGCAGCTGCAGACCCATTGTGTCCATCAAATAGCTGCAAAATAGGTTTTAGTGAGATCAAACTTGCCGAAATAAATTATAGAACAAGAATGTGATATTATTTACAAATTATTACGAAATATACTAACAATCACAATAGACCATAGCTAAATAGATAAGTTTTCTGTTTACATCATGAATCCACATCTAGAGAAACATTCAAATCACCAATGTAACCCATCCATCAACTAAATATCCAAAACAGATCAAATTTAATCCTGATATAATATGGGACAGTAACTTCCCCTAGCGTTGTAATTTCAACTTGTCTATATAAATTCATCAATCATGTAATAATAATATCTAAGAATTGAGAAATTTAAATACAATCCATGAAAATTGAGATGATTCAAGAACAGATACCCCGTAAACGGAAAATGTGGTGACGCCATCTCCGATGGCTCTTTGGCATTCGGTTTTGAGCAGAGTAAAATCCTCTCCTTTCTTGCTTTGACTAGCTTGACCATGTATAATATCCGGATTCTCAATCTTCTCATTAGCCAATTCGCGCTTCAACAGAACCGAGAGCGGTACCGTCTGATGATGTTCACTTTTCGTGGACATTGCTCACAAAAACTCACAGCTTCTTCACAGAGAGAGAGAGAGAGAGAGAGAGAGAGAGAGAGAGAGAGAGAGAGAGAATGCAACCGCCTTTCTAATTCTCCATTCCCAATCGCAAATTACGACGAGATCAATCCTCACGCGTAAATAGCATTTCTCCAAAAAATCAAACACAATCGAATCAATCCGATTCGGTCTAATATCTTCACTAAAACGAATCTAAATCAATCCAAATCAGAAGAGAAGGAAATACAAATCTGAGCGAATTAATCTAGAAGGAAAAAAAATCACAGAGAGAATCCTATGAAACGACGAAGAAGAGAGAGAAGAAGAGTAACGTTGAAAAGGAAGATAAGTTGTTGTGATTGTGATCCGACGACCTGCAGAAAATCCATTGTTGACGCCAACTATGGGGTTTACTCAGCGCAATTGAAGCTGGTTTTCTCAATATTTTCCATTTTCTATTTTCTATTTTAATTTCCGTTTTTACACTTGCACTGACATTTACATATGCCAAAAACGCACCGTTCTTTAGTCTTTACTCATTCGGCGCCCAAAAGCCGTTTTTTGAGCCGCTGTCAACACGCTTCTAGTTTTTTTTTTTTTTTTTTAGGCGCGTTCTAAACCGTTGGATTAAAAAAATGGTGGGCCCCAAAATTTATTTAAAATGAAAACCGATTAGTTGGACTCAATTTGGACAAAATTAGATATTTTTTTATTAATTTTTTTTCTATTTTTGGGGTTGGCGCCGGTTAAGGGAAGTGACGCGCAAAATCTACAAGGGACAAACCACTTTTTTGTGGGACTCGGTCAAATATAATTCCTCACCAGACGGAGAGACATGCAAAAATATTAAAACCTTTTTAGCCGGTTATTTATTTGCTTTTATTAAATAGTGTTAAATTAATCAAGCTGTTAATGTCACGTAGTTGCTAATTCCTGTTAAAAAATTTGTTGTGGGTCTATGTGGGCCCTTGGTCCCACTGTCTTGTCCCATTTATATTGGAGTGACTCGGTGACCCTTCTCTCAAGTTTTTTTTTTTTTCAAACCTAACCCTCTGACCTTCCACTTGGAGGACCCCGGAATTTTCGGCGCCAGTTATCCCTAAACAGAAACTAAAAATCCCACGCTCGGAAACAATGCGAGTGAACAACCTTCGTCCAAATCAGTCTATATTATAACTAAAGTGACTTCACGGAACCTGAGGCGCGTGTGGAATAACGGGAAGACAAGACCTCTTATAAAACGGATGTTTATCAGACAAAACTCCGCGTCAAATAACTAAATTAACATTGTCAAAAAAAAATTAAATAAATAAAATAAGGTAGAATTTCATATAAGTCCTACATTCCTGTTGATTTGTCACCTTTATAAATGTTTTTTTAAATTCATCACTTTAGTCCTTACTTTTTCCAAAACTTATCACTTTAGTCTATTTGACCAAATATATGAAAGTCAACTATTTTAAAATCTATGAAAATACATTTTTATCCCTATTACTATTTAATTTAGCTAAAATGATTATCTTAACTTTAAATTAAAATTTTTTTAAAAAAATTCTCAATAATAAAATCTTAAATAAATATATTACAAAAAAAAAAAAAAGCTTAAATAAATAACTAAAAAATCCATTAATTTTTTCTTATTTTGTATTTTTTTTCATAATGAATTTTTATTTAGTAAAATGATTATCTTAGCTTTCAATTAAATTGAAAAACAATAAAATTCTCAAAAATAAAATCTTAAATAAATCATTATGACAAAAAAATCATTTAAATCTAAGATAATCGTTTTAGCTAAATTAATATCCATTATGACAAAAATACCAACAAAAAAAAAATAAAAATTAATGGATTTTATTATTATTTATTTAATATTTTTTTTTGTAATATATTTATTTAAGATTTTATTATTCATAATTTTATTATTTTTCATTTTAATTTAAACCTAATATAATCATTTTAACTAAATTAAACAGCAATAAGGGCAAAAATATACTTTCACAGGTTTTAAAATAGTTGACTTTTACATATTTGGTCAAATGGACTAAAATGATGACTTTTGAACAAAGTAAGGGCTAAAGTAATGAATTTGGAAAAATATTTATAAAGGTGATAAATCACTAAAAAGATAGAAGTTATGTGAAATTCTGCCATAAAATAACTAAATTAACTTATAAGTTGAAATCAACCATTCCATCAAATGGACCACAAAAAATAAAAAATAAAATAAATAAAATAAAAAAGAAAACCCCTTGATTAAGATCAAAATCAGGGTGCATGCCGATGGTGAGGTATTAAGGAAAATATTTCCTATACCAAACGCATTATTAAGTGATGCATCCGACCGGCGAAGATGTAACACACAAATATAGGGATCGGCTACGGTACACAAGAGAAAAACCAACCACTTTTTGTGAACAACTTCATGGTTCACTTTAACGTAAAAGTGGTTTCCAAATATTAAAATCATTTCTAAAATTAAGTCAAAACTAACCTTAAATTGTTCTAAAAAATTGTTACTATTATACCCATGTGGGTATAATAGCCAAGTGCATTAACATGAGATATAGAAATACAAGAGACACAAGAAAATAGAAATGTGTCCGTCACATATCATATGTCACATTTTTATTGGCTTACTGTACTATTCAATAGTGAATCCGACACTGAAGATCTAATATGGTAAAATATATATATATATATATATATATATATATACACCAATCATATATCACGTATTCAGTGACCGTATACTATTCAAACTAAAAAATTTCTCCCGTGTTTGACAAGGTAAGTTGACAGCATGTTCTCTATATTCTCATTTTCAGGAATGCAAATGCAAGCTGGAAAGGGTTCCAGCTTGCCCACTAATATAAGCAAGTGTTGCAATCAACGACTTGGGTATTCATTTGTCATTACAGCTCATCCAAACACCCCATTAACGAGGAAAATGCAAAGATTTTTTATTCACAAAAATATAAAAGAGATGATCAAGCTTGATTTATGGCCTCTTATGTGTGTCAAGCAACTTTCACAACAGTTATAAACAATTATTTATCTTATGAGTTGTGACATCTTTGGTTTTTAGTCTGGATATATCATATATATACAACACATGGTTCTGAAATGTTGACCCATGCCACCCAGCTTTTAGCTTTTAAAGCTTGTGCTGTTGTTTAGTTTCTGGCCCACTTTCAACTTATCATTATTGCAAGTTCCAACTCAGCTGAAAAATCATTCATTCTATATATAATATATATATAAAGACTAATTGCACAAAGTCCCTTAATTTTAGACATAATTGCATGCATATAAAACTTTTACCCATAATTACACAAACATCCTCTGCCGTTAGTTGACTTATGTTAACTCTAACAGTTGACCATAATTTTAACCCACAATGACTAAAATACCCCTAGTTACCTATTTTATTATTTAAATTAATAATTAAAAAACGAAACAAAAAAGACAAAGAAAACAAAAACAAAAAAAAAAACAAAAAAAAAAAACAAAATCAATCATTTTTTTTTTCTCTTTCATTTTCTCAACCCCAAACACAATCCAAAAATAAATTTAACAAACAAAAACCAAAACTCAATCCTACAAATCAAAATCAAAACCAAAACTCAAATCCTCAAATAACAACCAAAAATCAAATCCACAAATAAAAACTCAATTTCACTAGTTGTTGAATTGATGGATTTGGGTTTTTATTTGTGAATTTGATTTTGGTTGTTATTTGAAGATTTCAGTTTTGGTTTTGATTTGTGAAATTGAGTTTTGGTTTTTTTTTTTTTGTTAAGTTTTTTTTTTTATTGAGTTTGGGGGTTGAAAAAATGAAGGAGAAAAAAAAAATGATTGATTTTGTTTTTTTGTTTTCTTGTCTTTTTTGTTTCATTTTTTAATTATTAATTTAAATAATAAAATAGGTAACTAGGGGCACTTTAGTCATTGTATGTTAAAATTGTGATCAACGATTAAAGTTAACGGAAGTCAACTAACCGCAGAGGACATTTGTGCAATTATAGGTAAAAATTTCATATGCATGCAATTATGTCTAAACATAGGAGACGTTTGTGCAATTAATCCTATATTCACAGAGAGAGAGAGAGAGATGATCAGGTGCGGAATTCTGTGTGATTTTTCATGCGGAAATCGATTCCACAACTTTATGTAGTAGGTTCTATAATATTATGGAATCGAATATTGTACAAAAAAAAACCCAAGAATCGATTACCATAATCCCATAAGACTGTGGAATCGAATCCCGTATTAAAAAAACACACAGGATTCCCTGATCTGATATTTTTCGTGTGTATATATATTCACCCAGAATGCTTATATCAAACAAGGTTAATCTTGCTGTCTTCGGGGAAGGGACAAACAATAAGAACAAGATAGAAACAGAGAATAGATAAGATTAGAGATGGCAGAAGGAACAACATTAGACAGCTGAGCTCCTCATCGGCTCAACCGTAAAATTAACGTGTTTAGATATCATAAGAGGGCCTTGATGAGCCAATCAAAAGAACTAAAAAATAAAGTTGACCCTGTATTCATGTTAGATAAGTCTACTATATGCAACCCAACTAGTTTTCTCTCATATTTAAGGCTGGACAAAACTCATGGCAAGATTGATGATTGTCTACCTGCAACAATTAGAAATATCACACTTCAATATTGGAGACATGGAAATAAATAATCAAAATGCACAAGATTATATATAAAATATTGTGACTAACAGATCAACCAGCTAAGGTTTAGGTCACAAATTCTTATTAGCTAACGTTATCGTCATTGCAATTTGGACCATATTACAAAGATGAATAACCAATTAACTAACTTCATCTTCAAGTATGATCTTCATTTTCAGCCATGTCATTGAGTAAGCAATTAACAAACTTCATTTTTCTTCTCAAATTTGAGAATTAAGTTTGGTTTTATATGTACTCATATCAAACAGGTATTTTCATGTAAACATACGCAAAATTATATGAAAAATCCATTTTCAAGTATGATCTTGTTTGAATCAAAATCTAATCATAAATAAAATGAAAAATGAGGGTTGATATACTTTTGTAAGCAAGTTATGTTATATAATAGGCAGAAAAAGAAGAGAGAAAGAAGAAGTGTCAAAGGATCTTTCTATTAAATACACTATTTATTCTTAAAATCTACTTGAAATATGATCTTATGTCTTTGATTTACATTTCCCTTTAACATTCCGACACAATGCACCTTTAAATTTGGTTATTCTTCTAGTTTCCATGACTTTATTTTTATTGCATTAATTACTTATTCTGGCAATCTATTTAAATTTGTAAAGTTTATATTTCCAGTTTTTTTACATATCTAGTCCGGCTCATTATGAGCTTGATCAAAGTAAAGATCTTAATGAGCAAAGTCAGAAACTAATTCAAGATCCAAAAAATTTCAATTAAAAGTTATATTATGCACATCTCATTTAATCTTTGTCAAGTAGGCATATATGGGATTATGGGTAGCTCAACATGTACACAGTCACACAGAACCATCCTTTGCTCACAATTTCATTTTTAGCAGTATTTTTGTCTTATCATGTTAAATGGAACAAAAATAGTTGTATAATAAGATTTACAGGTATTAATCCAAAATACTCACCTAAATTGATTGGACAGCCTGGATATCCAACCACCTAAGACTCAGAGCTTCATGCATTCTTCCTCTCTTCAGAACTATTCACCCTTATGATGTACACCTGAGAAAATGGATATTATAAGAACAATGTCTCGTTATAGATAGGAATGGTAGTGAATCAATAGCCCTACCACATTAAATTGAATGTGCATGTGTTTTTTTCTCACACAGGGATCAACAGTGCACATAGATTATATCAGATGACAAAAACACAGATGGCTTGAAATGAACCATAAGACACAAATCATATCATAATCTAAAATAACAGTTCAGAAAAGCTGCTAATTTTTTTAACATAGTTAGATCATTACCTTGAATGTTGTACGCTTGATTAACTGAAAAATTACTGCATCTCCATCAACCAAGTCATGAGCAACTGCAAACCCTTTCCATCCACCACTCAGTCCATTTTTTCGGGCCAAGTATATTGTTTGATACTCATCACCAGATTCATCAACCAAAGTAACAACCTCATCTCTATTAGGAAGGCACTTCTTGCAGAAACTAACTGGAAGGCCCTGTCGTCAGATTTCCCAAAAGATTACGACATTGCATAAAGTTAATTTAACTTCAACCACCCTTTTATATATAAAAAAAAATGTACTATATAGTATGAATCCATGATATTACAAAAAATTCATGCTAAACCTTGCCAGTGTGTGTGAATATGATAATTTTACCAGTAAATACCCAATTACTTTCTCATCACTTGTAGTCAATTCATAGCTAAAAAGATGTTCTAAAATTGTACAAATCATGTTTTGAACTATAAAATTACTAAAGTTGTGCTCCTAAATTGAAAATATAAAAAAGAGAAAATCCAGTTAGTGAAACAATCCATGGACTACTTCACTAGAATGAGTCAATGACCCACCAATCCATGAACATAGAGAAACAACAACAAATAGAAATGAACAGAACAAAACAAAACAAATACTGCAATAAAATTATAACACCAATCTGTTTACCAGCCAAAATCCACCAGTTACATGAGACTGAAGCATTGACTTTATAAAAATTGGATAAGCAGGTTCTAAAAGCAATTCCATTTTTTCTGCTTTTTCTATAGCCTCCGCTCTGGCTTCCTCTGAGGCATATACCCGGTTCGACAAATCCCTCTTTTTAGATATCCTATACAACATTGCACAATTAACAAAAAGTTCAAACAAAACGTTGTACGATTAACAACACACAAAAAGTTCAAACAAATCTACCTTCTAGGTATCGCCACTCGTACTTCAACACGATCAACCTGTTGAAAATCATAAATTGCAGTATTATAAAATACAGTAGTTTGAGTTCCTTTTAGAACTAACATGTTGCTGTGGCACAATAATCGACAGTTTTTATTTTTTATTTTTTCAAATGGAAATTTAAAATCTTGATACAGGTAAAAGGAACAAAAGGATTAGGCTATTTGCTTACTTCTTTGTAATCAGGGACAGGCTTGTTGGCGACGCGACTCGAGCGTCTCACGACCACCGATTGCTTCTCTGTTGTGCGAGATTTCACCGGTTTCATCTGTTGATTTTGAACAAAGACACAGACATAGTGAAAGATATAATTGATAACGATTAACACGTAAAGAATTTTTTTTTTTTTTTTTCTTTGGATTTGTAAATACCGGAGAGGACTTCAAAGACGGTGGGGTTTTCATGAGAGCTTGAGAGAGCTTGGAGAGATTGAGGGCTTCCATTCGTTTCTTGTTTTCCTCCAATCTCTTGAGCCGACATTCCTCGTATGATGACTTGGCCGCCACCATTTTTTTTTTTTTTTTCTCGAGAACCAAACGGAAAATTTTTGAGGCGAGGGAAAATGATCGAAAACAAGGCCGAAAAATGTGTCAAGAGTCCTAAGCAGAATCAAAATTTTGAAGCCCTAGTCGACCGTTGAGTCACCACTTGCCATTTATATTTACTAGATTGATTAGTGATTAGGAGCCACGTAGCTCATAGGTGGAATCTGATTGGTTCCCATTGCCAAACAATATTTGTATACTTTTCATGCTCGGTGTTTACCGCTAAGAAACATCAAATCAAACAACAATTTAAAAATCTCAAATCGAATAAACAAATGAATAAAGTAAATTGTCGTTATAATAATTAGGGTTAATTGCACATAATTCCCTGATATTTTACAATATTACAGATATATTCAAAATTTTACATTTATTAACAAAAACATACCCTTGACCACTTTGACTAACTATACTCAATGTTTTATTCATTCAAAAAGTCTAAAATACCCCCATTTATTATATTAGCATTTGTATATTATCAAGACAAATTCAAATTAAATTTATAATTAATTAAATTTAAAAATAAAACTAATTAAATATTTAATGTTTTGGTGTGGATGTTAGGTTTTTTTTTTTTTTTTAATTTTAAAGTTAGGGTTTTTTTTTATTGTTATTTTTAATGGTTTTTAATTTGGATTAGGAAACGGTGGTTTTTGGAAATGATTTTTTTTTTTTATTTGGTGGAATCAAAAGTTATTTTTTTGTTATTTTAAAAAAAATTAAATATTTATTATAAGGAAGGGTGTTAATATTTTATTAAAAAATTTTGAATGATAAATTTATTTTAAAATCTTAATTTAATTTTATTACATTTATTAATTATTAATTATTAATTTAATTAGTTTTATTTTTAAATTTAATTAATTATAAATTTAATTTGAATTTTTCTTGATAATATATAAATGCTAATATAATAATTGGGGGTATTTTAGACCTTTTGAATGAATAAAACATTGATTATAGTTAGTCAAAGTGGTCAAGGATATGTTTTTGTTAATAAATAAAAAAGTTAAATATAGCTGTAATATTATAAAATGTCAGGGTAAGTTAGTTCAATTAACCCTTTTTTATTTTTGAACTCTGTTTATTTTGACAATTTTTCTTTCCTTATTTATTTTCTAGTACAGTAGACTAGTAGGGCTTGAAAATGGAGCTTATAAAAATGGATATTGTATTGTAATGGAGAGCCGTTTTTGTTCGTGTCGTTCAATAGAGGACTAAAATCAAGTCTCCAACGTAATTTGGGCGGGCTTTGACATCTCGCTCATACAAACAAATCATCACTATATACATCATTAAGTTAAATTTTTTTTCATTTACCTATGATTTTTAATTTTATAGATCTCGAATTAGGAATATAATAATACTACTTTACCCAAATTTAATGTCTAAATCCGGTATTCAAATGATGTGACAACACTCTCATGTATTCATTTAAATCACGTAAATCTAATACAATTTAAATGAATTGATTAAAGTGTTGAGTGCCAATACTGATACCCATAAAACTTATTAGTACATCTATATTTTATTAAAAATTTTAATTACAAAAATATCTCAACAGAAATTTACTAATAAAGACAAATTACTTTAATTAAAAATAAACTAAATATTATACACACTCATTAATTACATTTATATCTTAAACTATATTTCTTTATTAAAAAAAAAAAAAAACCTAAAAAAATTAAAAATAATAATAAAAAAACTTATGATAAACTCTTACTTATGATAAAACCCTAATTAAACTTTAATTTTTTTTAAGTATCTAACTTTGTCATCATCACATGATTATCATACTATTTTTGTCTTTTTTTTTATGTATAGTTATTAATTTTATCAATAAACAATATATATATATTTTTAAAGATAACTATAAATATCAGCAATTTTTTTTTTTTTTTAAAAGATAGTCATAGTCATTAATAAGCTTTTTTTTTTTTTTTTTTTTTTCAGATAGTTATATAAATAAGAGAATTCCTGATTGAAAATCTCGTAACCCCATATACGGTTTCATATATTCCCTTTTATAAAACACCTACATTCGAGATATTTATAAAAGCAAATTTGACCATCATTAAAAGAGGATTTGATTCCAAAAATAATATGATTTGTTTATAAATTGGGTGCGATAACAATTTAAGAGTTTTTATAAATAATATGTATTAAAATTAATATATATTTTTCAATGAGGATACTATTGGTATTATAATGGATGTTTATACTATAGTAATATTTATTTTTTAAATTTTAAACATGAGTTTACTTGTAAAAATGAGTGTACTAATAAGTTTTATGGTTCAATATCCATACCCTTAAATGTTTCCACATTATTTAGACACAAAATTTTGATATCAAATTCGGACAAAGTAGAATTATTGTAGTGAATACATTATTGAGCTTCTTTTGGATACACTGATATTTTCATAGTAAAGAGAGACTACATATTTTCGATACAAATGTAGTAAGCAAGGTATACAGAGCCAAGCAACAATACATGTCACATGTCTCCATCCAAACTGTTGTTCTTCTTTCAGTATTTTATGATGCCCAGGTTCTTCAACCATGGAAGCACTTCCATTAACCCTTCTTTTAAGCTTCTAGGGTTATAACCCAACTCCTCTTTCGCTTTCTCACAAGAATATGCCCACTGATGTCTTGCAACACGCGCAGTCTGTTCAAAAGATCATTGTTAGACGAGGTACTTCGAACAAGTAACATGAATAAGATCGAGAATTAAAATGCAGAAACAATGATGCATACCGGGTAGCTGATGAGAGGAAGCTTTCCTGTGATTCGAGAGAAAAAAACCGAGATCCATCCATAAGCCTCAATCACCCATAGAGGGATGCAAAATCTAGGCTTTTTTGTTTCAGTGATTACAGCAGCCATGTCAAAAATAAGTGCTAGCGATGCATTTTCTCCTGTGAGCAGGTATCTTTCACCTGGTCGACCTTTGTCCATTGCCGCAATCTGACCCTCTACCACATCATCAACATGACTGAAAGAAAATCTATCATTTCCATAGCCTATATAGCCGGGTAACCGTCCATTAAAACGTTCAATCAACTGAAAGAAGAAAGCACATTAATACCAAAATTAGCATAAAAATGTTGTGGATACAATCGGGTATTACAATACTAGGTCAACGGAAAGTTTATTCAATGAGTACTCCCATCAAGTTTAACATTCTAATTCTAATTCAACAGTACCTAAACAAGAAACTATTGCAAGGAAAAACAATGAGGCACTGATCACAGCTTGGAGTTTCATGAATTACAAAATTCTATATTACTGTTTATTTCTAGGAAGAACTAAGAATTGCATAAGCTCCAGTATTAGAAATACTTAAAAAGCACTTAAAAGAAAGCAGTTTGTTCTTTCTACAATTTAAGAGTTACATGACAAATGTGGCACAAGGTACATTGTAAGGAATCAAGCAGTGCAAACAAATACAGACCGATTATGTGATAATAAATTCTAATAATCTAAAAATCATTCTCGAAACAATCTATTGACATTGAGTGCTGACCAACACTGTAACAAGACTACTATGATTAACAGGCAACACCTTCATCTTCACCGTTGACAATCAAAGAGAATTTCACATATGAAACTAGTAAATTACACAATCATATGATACTAGGAGAAGCACCAGAGTGACAAAATCTTACCAATTGGGCAACAACGTTACCGGCAGTGATCTTGCCCGCACCAAAAATAACACCTGGATAAACGGGCACGATCGGAAACCCCTCCGATGCAGCTTGTAACGCTATCTTATCCGCGGTGGCCTTGGACCTCTCATACTCCGAACAGAAGTACTTCTCCTTGTGAAACTGCCATCAAATAATTTATTATCCACATAGCAAAATTTAATTAATGAATCAATCAAATAATTAAATGAATCATATACTTGAGTCTCATCTGCAATGTATCCATCTGTTGATCCAAGAGCGAAAAACGACGACGTATAAATAATCTTCTCGACCGTTTTAGTCTCTTTAGCTGCTTGGAGTAAGTTCTTTAATCCTCCAACATTGACCTAATATGCACAAATATACAATTTCAAATCCCACTCAACTGAGAAATTAAAAACAAATCTGTGATTAGAAAGTTCAATTAAGGAGGAGAGTGAGTTTACGGAGACGAATCTAGAAGGATCGGGGAGCCAGGGCTCGACAACGGCAGCAGTGTGGAAGATGACATGACAGCCAGAGCAGGCATCGAGGAGTGAGAGGTAGTCGGTGACATCACCATAGGCAAGCTCGAGAGGTCCGTCAGTGGTGGTGGACGAAGGAAGACTGGAGATGTCGCTGGTGGGCCGGACCAGGGCCCGGACTGAGCGGCCTTGCTTCACGAGTGCGTGGCACAGTCTTCCTCCTAAGTAACCGGACGCTCCGGTCACCAGTATCTTCTTCTTCATGGCCTTTTATCTTTCCCTCCACCCAAATCCAAAGTCGTATCACTTTATAGACCTATACATAATATACATGTTTATGTGATCTACATGTAAACATCTAGTGAGACAAAGACAACTGTGTTATGTATTGTATTTAATTACACGACTTAATTTCCTAAATCTTTAGTTGACCCTTCAAGATAAAGATATAATTTACCTGGCATATTAAATAACGAACAAGTATACATGAATCTTTAATCAGATTTATGATTGAAATTAAAGAAAAAAGAACTAATTCTCGATTCGGAGCTTCTTTATTTTGGTAAGTTAGTGAAAATAATATTCACAACATCCTCTTTATGTTTACAATGATCACCGACGAACGAACCCGAACCCTATATATTATGTCAAAGGTTCTCCAGTAACTGTACAGTTCACGTCAGAATAAAGGCCACAAGCTCAAACCATGGTATCTTTATTGTCCTACAAAACATCAGATCAACAACTTCACATTTCCGTTGCCCATTTGACATTTCTCCAGTTTTGTACTATCTGTAAATTCATATTGCCTCAATGGGATATCATAATCTGGAGCGACGTATGCATTTTATAGGATTAAATGGGGAATGCCTCCGTGTAGACGTGTATGAACGCCCATTCAAGGAGTCTGATGATCTTATATCCCAACCTTCTACATTCTTAGGAACACAGACATCGAAAAGAATTTGACCAAGAACCCCATGGGCGCTAATGCTTGGAGGGGTATGCAAATGAATCAACTCTTCCTTGTGTTGATCTTGCACAGACCCGACATCTCTACCGTCATAATACTCTAATGAGCTTGGCATGAAGAAATGGTCACTGGGCACAAGAGGAGTTCCACGAAAACTCTGGGTAGAGCTTGCACCCGCTTTCCTCATGCCGTCAATTGGGTGAATCTCATCGTGTGTTCCCTCTAAGCCCATCCTTTCTCCTTCAAGTCTTTGAATTCTTTGGGAATAAACTGCAGCTGCCTTTCCAAGGAGTTCGGTTACAGCAGCCTTGTAATCGATTGGATAATGCCGATAATGACCTATATTAATAACAAGATTAAATCACATCAACAGGTTGAAATATATTTATCACATAGTCTGTAGAAGTGTTTAAAAACAAAGTTTAGACATCATAGCGTTCATCAAATGATCACAAGAAGACGAATTTAATTTAGCCTCTTAATATACTGAGACTACATACATACATCATAGCCATATTTATACACACTCATTACAATATTCTACATTTGAATAAAGTATTCCTTTCCGTTTTGATGTCATAAAACAGGCATCATCCCCCGGTTATTGTTTTTTGATTTGGCATTAAAAGCCTTAAATACAATTAGCATGTAAGCAGGTTGTAAGTCACAGCCAGATAATAGCCAAGAAATGGCGTATTGCACAACTTATACTACTAGGAATAACATGATCACTATGCATCAGAAAGAGTAAGAGCTCCACAGCAAACAGCAAAAATAAGTCTCCATCAGATTTAATGCATACAAATTTACAACCAAAGCACTCCCAAGAAAGTTTCAGCAGAAGATATAACACATGGTGTGATCATTATATAACATAATACCAATAAAATTAGAAACAGACCTACATGAGGAGAGCCATTCCAATTCACAAGTTTTACATCTCCCCCAAGTTCTCTTAGTCGCTGAGCAAAATTATAGATAATTTGGTATGGAGCAAGATCATCATCTTCCGAGCATAAGATGAGATATGGTGCCCCCATGGTCTGCATAAGAATAATAGTGTATAAAAAGATAGAAACCATGGAAGTGAAAGCCTTCTATAGCAAGTAATCAGTTATCTACTTACAACAGAGGAGTACAGAGTCTGCCAATATTCAGCTCGGTGTGATTCAAACCTATTGAGGAAGAGAGCATCAAGACTAGAAGCAATGCCATTTGCTATCCACGAAATCACTCTTGGTGGATGGGACATATTGAGAACAGTTGGGTGAACAACAAATCGAGCACCCAAATCACTAGTGAAATCCACTGGACTCGAATCATAGATATAGCCTGAAAGACAGTCCCTAACCAGTTGACGGTCGTCCTTTCACCAGAAAGAAAAGAAAAACAGAAGCAACTTTATAATCAAAATAGGCAAAACAAAAGTTGAAGTTTATAAATTATAAATTATACAATCTCTATCGAAACTTGTTTGCCACCAACAAATTGGCAATCATTCGGCTCTTATGAAAACAATAATGCAATGAAAAGTTTAACTTCATTATGGTAGCTTTTTAATTTCATGAAATACATTAGCATTGCTAGAAACCATCTACAAGGTAAGGATATACACATTCTTGAAAGAAGAAAAGGATTAGAAGTCATTGCTTAGATTGAAGAAGAAATAGAATAACATACTAGATTCAGTTGCGTTTCACAAGTTCCGTCAATTATCTGCAAAAGATAAAAATGCATTAACATATCTATAGCTAAACCAGTAACATAGAAAATAATATGCACTTGTTTGGTTCTACACAAAGACAGGGAAAGATATGTATTGCCAACATCAATGCAGACACGTGTGGTTTATGTACTTCCTAAGATTTACCTGAAGAGCCTTGTACATGCAAGCTTTTGGACCCCCAGAAAAAGATACAAAAACAACAGGGCATGGCTTAACCTTCAGTTCCTGCTTGCCACAGTTTAAAACCAAACACTTATTAATATCTGCCACCTCCATGCAATAAAAATTTTAACAACTTTCAAGCTAGAAAGGTACTAATTTTTTTAACAGGATAATAGCCACATAAACATTAATAAGAAGATGAAATTTATTAATTGAGTGATTGATGCTGATTACAACATTTCTTCAAGTTACAGTTGGAAAAACATAGTAGTACTGACCTCAACAAGTTCTTTAAGAATGTCAAATGCAAGAGTTTCAGCCTTTTCAGGAAAGAACCTGCACACACATGACACATATCAAATTCATCAAAGTCCAAATACAAAACCAATGTTTTATATTTGCATAAAAGAGATCTAATAGCACTCGACTAGAAATCAATTAAACTATCAAAACACATTCGCAGAACCAACTATCCCTACAATTCAACTAAAATTGCGAGCAACAAACAAACCCAAAAATTAGCAAACGAAGTCAACATCGATTAAACCGAGAACAAGAAATCAAGCAAAAGTAGCGAAATTGAACATACATATTAAGAAATTGAGAATGGCAAACGAGTGAATTCCAGGACAACGAAGAGTAGAGCTGGACGTAGCGATTGACGTGCTTCTCTTCACTCGACATCCAAGCAAACACCACCACTATTCCTTCTCTTTTCCCTCCATTGTCCTTCTCTCTTCCCCAGTAATACCTACCCCCAAATCCCCACATTTTTCTTCTCTCTCAACAATCCCGATTTCACTTTCTCTTCAACGCTCGCTGTTCAAGATATCGGGAACCAATACAGAATTCGATTCAATCTGTGGACCAAAATTCAGAGATTTTTAATTTTATAAGGCTCTGGTTTTATTTTTTATTTTTTTCTCTCGTCTGAATTTGATTTTTCATTTTTTTTAATTTGTTTTCAGCGTTTTATATTGGGAGAAGATGGGAGTGAGTGTACTGAGTCGTCGGACTATCTCTCTAAAACGGCGATTTTTTTAATCTTTTTGCAACTTCCAGGAAACCTCGCCACGTGTAACGTTGAAAACCCGCCGATTACAAAATCAACTCGAGATATCTTGGATAATGACACGAATACCCTTGTTTGGATGTCGTGTCAGTATCGCATTGATATAAATATCTGTTGATTTGTGGTGAATGTAGATTTGAGTTGCAGGGAAGAGAATGAGAAGCGGCTGGTTGGAGGGCAATTTCATTTGTTCCATTTTTTGGACATTTTTGGTTTTTTTGTAATATATTTGGAAATTATAATAATATTTAAATTAATTAAAAATGAGGTTGCATTATTGATTGATGTCGTTAATCTTCGGGTTAATTGCACTAACTTACACTTATTTTATTGAATTTAGAAAGATTTTAAAATATACTCTAAAGTAACACAAACACCCCTTATTATAAAGTCAATCCGTTAACTTTAACGATTGACCTTGACCTATGGAAAACCAAATATATCCTTACCACATCATCTCAGACATAAAATGTTTAAATTTTTAAAAAACAATAATATATCGGTCATCTGTGAAAACATCCTCAATTCACGGAGGAGCTTTCTCTACGGATTGCAAGAAGTCGATCTCTGAGGTTGGTGAAAATATCTTTCAGTAAGTAGAAGATCATCAAAGATCCCTTGTTTTCTTGGTAGATTATCTTTTTTTAAATAAAAAAAAAATTATTTTTCAATTTTAATTAAAAAATCATTTATGTTTGAGATGATGTGGTAATGGTATATTAAGATTTCTAAGGGTCAAGATTAGTCAACCATTATAGTTAACGGATTGACTTGATGGTAAAGGTGTTTATGTTAATTTATGATATATTTTTAAAATCTTGCTAGATTTAATAAATTAAGGGTAATTAGTGCAATTAACCCTTTATCTTGCAAGAGAAGACGTCCAAGATACATATCCATCCAACAGATGACAAGGCAGGGGTTGTCACTTATCAAAGTTAGCAGACGTAGCGAAACATAAAACTAGTTTATCGTCCACTTGGAATCATGATCTCATTTGTCCGAGAAAATTAACAAATAAAATGTCATAATTACCCCTGTTATGAAATTTCCTGGAATTTTGCTTCAGTGCCGCTAGATACCAACTACTTTTGTCAGTTCTGTAACTGTATAAGCATTAAGCACCAAAAATGGAGTAGACATTACATTATTCGGCTGATAACATTGTTTCTTTGCTTCAAATGGAAAAGATTCAAACGTTTTAAAGAAGCTAATGTAGAAAGCAATGTCTTTCCTTAATTGGAAATATTCCACGGAATATTAATTGTTATTAAAAAAAAATGATAATAATCGAGATAAGATTTGAAAATCTATTGCGACTTTATGATTTATTATCATGAATCATGAGAGGGGATTTTTTCATACTTTATGATTTAATAACAAATGTAAAACTTAAATATTTATTACGTAAGTAATGGTAAAATATCGAACCATTTTGTCAATAAGATTGTGCAATTGATATTCAAATATACATAGTATTATAATGAATAGTTAACATTATAATGTACGCCTAATATTAATAAGTTATTCTATTGATCTGTTATGAGAAATATTAAAATTTCATGCACATATTTCCCATCGAAGATATCTTTTATGGGACGATCTTTTTTATCAAATTTAATTTTAATAAATCAAAGAGAATTTGTTAAAGAAAATAAATTGTTACATTATTTTAAATAGAGGGATGTACAAAATTAATAATCTATTCTAGCAGTTGGTGATCGGTGCAGTCCAAGGTTAATAAGTTTAATGTTGTAGATTAGATCAACCGCTACAAGTATGATCAGAAATGTAATAATTTAATAGATAAAGATTATACAAATATGATAAAGAAAGCATATCCACCATTATTTAGAGACACATATTATGTGCCATATATGGCTATATGTATTATTAATAATCATTACTCCAATTCCCTTAAGAAAAATAATCATTACTCCAATTTGTAGTGATTAACGTGGGTCAACATGAAATTAAATGAACTGAAATTAAGCACTCCCACAAGTCCACAACCATGAGAAGCTAAATTTTTTGGAAGTAATAGGCTTTTGAATTGGGGGCACGCGAGACTCGCGTGCCCTTCTCTTTCTCTAGAATTCCCCACACCATTAAAGATCCCGAGAGGAAGCAATTATTACCAACTATCGAAATTGTTGATAATTTGAGATACAAATCAAGTTATGAATTAAAATGTCTAAACCACCGGTGCTGGGTGAAAACCGTCCGTATTTAATTGGAAAATATTTTATGTTCGATTCACTACCATATTATATATATATATATATATATAATTTAAAATGTGTAATATTATTAATAACATACGGTTACATTTTAATTTAAGAATTGGTTTCCAAAAGACTATGATATGCTGCCTATTTTTTTAACATAAAAAGCAGGGTTTGTAAAATCGACATATCCACTAATATATCCATATTTTGAAAGGATCGATATCGAAACAGGGGTAATATCCAATGTCTAACAAATATCTGGTCGATTTCGAAATATCTATAAAAATCTCTCGATATTTCCGAAATATTGGAATTTCATCCTGAAATCCGGAGATATTTGCAACAAAAAAAAAAATTTAATTAAAAATTAACCTTAAACACTTAAATTATTGTTCAAATAATCTATATTGAAAATTATTTTAAAAAAAGCATTAACAAATTTATAAAATTTTCAAACACAATAGTCAATAGTATAATTACTGAAGTAAAATTGGAAAAAATTTGTGAAAGCAATCTGATTTGTTTGTGTAAAACATGTAAAACACTAAAACCCATAATTTTTATTAAAAAATTAAAAAAAAAAATACATCAATTTTTCAAAGAATCAAAGTATCTCAATTATTCACATGCATATGTTTGAAAAGTAGTAAAATGCAATAATAATAAAAAATAAAAATAAAAATAAAAAGTACATCAATTATTCAAAAAATCAAAGTACTTCAATTATTCACATGCATACGTTTGAAAAGTAGTAAAATGCAATCAATGCATTTAAAAAAGTGAAATGCAATCGATGCATTTGAAATAAAAAAATCATCATAATGTATTATTTGCAAAGTTCCTGATATTTTCATCTCGAAATCTAAGAATATTTTACAAATTTTTTTTTTTTTAAATAATCTTAAACACTTAAATTATTGTTTAGATAATCTATATTGCAACTTATTTTAAAAGAAGCATTAACAAATTTATAAAAATTTCAAACACAATATTCAATAGTATAATTATTGAAGTAGAACTGGGCAAAGATTGTGAAAGCAATCTAATTTACCTGTATAAAACATGTAAAACACTAAAGCCCATTATTTTTATTAAAAAATTAAAACAAAACAAACAAAAAATATATCAATTATTCACATGCATACGTTTGAAAAGTAGTAAAATACATCAATTATTCACTTGAATATAGATTATTAGAATTAAGAACAAATTTATTCATCATTTTTACTTCATATCATCTTCATTCTTCTCTTTCAAGTTTTCATCCTACACAGTTACACTACATATAGCAAATTTTACATCACAATTCACAAGTTTCTTTTAAAATCTTCATCAAATAAGTAGGTATGTAAATGTTCACTTTGATGTTTTGTGATATTGTTTCTAAAACTCATTAGAATTTCATATTTATAAATGGATATGTACAAAAATTAATTTTGTTTTGATAAGGAATTACATTGCATAAGATGTTTGATACTAGAAATGATCCAGCATGAGAGTATTGCCAACCAATACCGAATAATAAAAATGTCACTATATGCACGTTTTGCGATCACATTATGCAAAGTGGGGGAATTACCCGGTTTAAATTTCATTTATCCGGTAAAGATGTGTACAAAAATGTAAAAGTATGCCCACATGTGCCACCAAAAGTGAAAAAACTAATATCTCAATTGCAAAAAAAAAAATAATAATAATAAATAAAATAAAAATGCAAATGAGATTGAGGAAATTCAACAAGAATTAAGGGGAAATTTGCCTGATACAGAAGAGGAAGATGACATGTATCTTTTATCCTGAAGATTTGCATCTTGATGAGCAAAATGATTATCGTTCTGTAATAGATGCATCAAAAGCATTTGAATGGCAAAGAGAACAGGTACAAAGAATCTTTGGAGGGAGGTCAAAGAGAGGAGAGAGTTCAGGAGCCAGTGGTAGTAGCCAACCACAATAACAAGTACGTCACACTCAAAGTGGACGAGAGCCGAGTTATAAACCTCCAGTTGCACCTTGATTGTACAAATCATCAAGTGCAAAGCAAAAGAATATTAAAGATATGTTCATGGGAGGTAGTATTAGAGAAAAATTGGGGAGGCTAGTACCGAAGTTTTTTATTTATGATAATCTGCCCCCATATAAAGTCGGTTCTCATCATTTTAAGAACATGATTATTGATGATCAAGAATCAAGTTATTTTATAAAATAATAATAATAATAATAATGCTTTTTTTACAAAAATAATAATGCTTTTGAAAATTTTCATTTGTTTTATTTTTTATCTCACAATTAAATTTAACATACATGTGAATATAGGTGTTGGAATTCAACCACCATCAACATTTGAAATTAGACATAAGTACTTGGATATCAAGTACAAGGAAATGAAATAGTAGGTTGATAACTTCAAAACAAAATGGGAGAAATATGGTTGTACCATAACGTGTGATGGGTGGACGGGACCGACAAGATTGTCGATAATTAGTTTTATGGTGTATTGTAAAGGTCATACAATTTTCCTAAAATCTGTTGACGCATCCGACAAAATTAAGGATCATCGGTATATTTATAGATTGCTCAAATATGTAGTGAAATATGTTGGTGAGAAGAACGTCGTGCAAATTGTCATCGACAATGACTCTGCCTTTGTGAAAGCAGGTAAAAACTTGATGAAAAAATATTATTTATTTTGGACTCCTTATGCAGCACATTGTATATATTTGATTTTTGAGGATATTGGAAAGAAAGACATTGTTGCACGTGTCATTCATGATGCTAGGGCTGTGAAAAACTTTTATATATAATCATGGATGGTTACTATCGTAAATGAGGGAGGTTTGTAAAAGGGAGATAGTGTGACATGGTGCAACTCGATTTGAGACAAATCATATTGCCCTTGATAGTCTTTTTTTTTTTAAGACAAGTTTGAAACATCTATTTACCAGTGATGCATGGGCTACAAATCGATTGAGTCGAACCGCAAATGGAAAAAGAATAGAACGGCTTATTTTAGATTTAGAGTTTTGGGATAATGTGGTTTTTGTAGTTAAAATATATGAGCCACTATACCACATTCTGAGATTGGTTGATACCGAAGTTGTACCCATTATGTCTATCTTATATGAGTTAATGCGTGTGATGAAAGATGCAGTAAAACAGCAAAGAGGGAATACTAAATGGATTATAAACATTATACAAAATCGGTGGGATAAAATGCTTAATCACCAACTACATGCTGCATGTAAATTTTATTTCGGATTGTTTGTCATTCATAATGAATATCTAGTATAGTATTTAATTATTTATACTAAAATTAATATTTGAAATGGTATTCATACATATAATACTTAATAAATTTTATTGCAGTTGATTGGTGGGTAATGTATGGATATTGTGCTCCATCATTGCGTGTAATAGCAGTTCGCGTATTGTCACAAACAGTATCTTCTTCTGCATGCGAAAGAAATTGGTTAACATTTTCTTTAATCCACACAAAACAAAGAAACCAGCTTGCTTATTCTAAGCTTTAATAACTTGTTTATTATTATTATAATATGAAGTTGAAAATTAGGGATATGGCAGCCAAAAAAGATAAAGTATATGAAAATGATTTTATGGATCTACTTCAAGTAGCTGCTGAAGCAGTGGACGACAATGAAAATCCTTTTTTTGACTGGGTTAGACTTGCCTATTTGGATGATGATGAGGGAAATCATGATCCACAAATTACTTCTCATGCTCGAGACCTGAGAATAAATGTTGAACAAGTGATTAGAGAAGAAGTTGGTGTAGATCGTAGAGGTACTGTTAGCAGCTCTTCCGATGACCAACATATCTCTGATGGAAATAGTAGAGGAAAAGATGATGGAGATGATGGAGAAGGTTGGGATTCTGGTGCAAGTGGTTGGGAGGCTGGTGCAACAAGTTGGGACGTTCGTGCCGAAGGTTGGGATGCTGGTGCAACATGTTGGAATGCTGGTGCAACATGTTGGAATGCTAGTGCAACAGGTTGGGTGCAACATGTTGGGATGCTCATGCAGACAATTTTCATCAAAATCGTGGTAGACAACATGGAGGAACAATTCAAATTGATAAAGATTCTTTGAATATGTCTTTCTTCTCAATGAGTATGGACACATAAAATAGTTATTTGAGTGATTCACAGACAAGGTCAGATTCTCATGTACCATATTATGGTAGTTATGGTGGCTGCATTATATTTGATTATCCTTCTCCACAAATGTCACATGCAATACCTATGTATGCATATCAACAATATACACAAAGTTGGGTAAATCAAAACTACCAAATTCGTGGATCAGTTGGAAGAGATCAAAAAACATATGTGTAGAATATTAATAACTACCTTGAAAACTATGCTAGCACGTTTTCGTAGGAAGATTATTATTCGAATCAAGATAGAAATATATCTTATGTATTTGAAGCAGTAAGGAATTCATTTTGGTTTTAAATTCCAGAAATACAATGTATTATTATGTATGAATTTATGATATAATCTTGGAAGTATGGAACTATATATATTTTAATGATAATTTTGTTTATTAAATATTTAATCTCTTTATATTGTATACAATATTGTAAAAGTGAAACAAATATTATTATATTAAATAATCAATTTTAAAAATTATATATAAACTATATCTGATGTAGCGGGTGATTCAATACAACAACAATCGATAAAAGAAAGGATAAACGATTCGGGTCCGTTGATTCGCGCACGAATACTGGAAACAAACCCTACTAACGCTCCGTTGATTCGCGCACAAATACCGGATTATTAGGCTTCAAATACGATAATCGACTTCGCGCACGAAGGATAATGTAATTGGATAGTTGAGAAACATCTCTAAATTTTATTTAATCAAAAGCTATCTTTCAAACCCTAATACAATCTACTTAAATAGAATTGCAAAACTTAACTAACAAGAAAATCCTAAACAAAAGGAAAAGAATCATAAATGAAAAAGAATCAAATCTCCTAAAAATCAAAAGAATCCTAAAATATTAAAAACCTATCTAAAAAGAAATTGGATTTGATTTAAAAATCAAATCATAAAATAATTAATAACCTAATTACATATAAACTAAAAGGAAATAAAATAATATGTATTAATTACAAGAATATTTTTAAAATAAAAAGTCTTCAAGAAAATCTCCAATAATATCTCATGCATCACTATCTATGATGTAATTTATAATAAACTCATAATTATACTAATTTATCGTTGAAATATGATTCATTTGATGTATAATTATTTGTTTAAGTTTATCCTAAAGTTTCATAAAAAAATTCTAAACTTTAGATTTAAATATCCATCATTTTTTTAATTTTTTTTATCGAATATCTATGGATATCAATAATATCCTCATAAATCTATAAATTTAGAAGAATGATATGGATAAAAGACTGTAATCAAACGAGACATATCTCAATCTCTCCAAATCTTTAATTATTGTAATATTAGGAAAGAAAAAAATAAAAATAAAATAAAACTGAGTCACGGATGACCCATCCGTCATAACTCATAACCAGTGAACGAATAATTGAAACACTCTACCCTAGGCGCACTTTAGCAAAACCCAAGGAAACAGAGATTTTTTAGCTGTTAAAAAAACACGGCACAAAGGATGAAAAAATAATTAAAGTTGTTAATCCCAAAATCACCAATAATCACGGAATTACCAGAACCAAATCGTCATTGCCCGGAGAGCACGTTAGCAGAACACCAACGCCACAGCAGCAACAACGACAACAAAAAGTCAGATTTAATCATTTGAACTTTATCAACCACTGTTGAAAAGCTAAGTTTTAACTCTCTCTGTGTGTGAATTGCGAATTTGCGATTACTTAAAAGAAAAAAAAGAAAAAAAGCTTGCTTTTCTGGTTTGCAGCCTGTTCTGGAATTGAAATATTCAAAAACAAAAGCAGATAAGAGTATTGACTGATTGATTGCTGCGATCTACGGTTGGATAGATCTGTGGAATTTGTGTTGAAATTCGAAGAGATAGGGAGGAGAGATGGCGTGATGAGGTGGAAGGAGGCGATAATGAGATGGCAAGAGTAGAGTGGGTATATAAAGGGAGAGGAAAATGGAATTGTTCGTATAAGAAAATCACTCTCATCGTTTGTTCAATTAACATTGTTATTGCTCTTTACGTTCTTCGCTCTCTCTACGCCTCTATCTACCTTCATTCCAATTCTGATTTCAATAATGGTACTACCTCTTGCCCTTTTATGGTTTTCAATTTCTTTTCTTTTTTTGGTGGTGTTTTATTGATTTTGTTTCATGATTGTTTAATTCCAATGTTTTAATTACCAACAGCTGTAAAGTACACACCAGATCAGATTAAGAAAATGGAAGAATCGATACGGATTCGAAGAGCTAAGGAACCGATAGAGCTTGTTAAAGTTGTAAGACCCTCTTGATTTTCGAGGTTATTTATGCCGGAAAGCAAACCATTTTTGTGGTTATATATTGTTTGATTGAGCTTAATGGATTTTGTTTCTGTGATCACAAGGTGAAGAAATTGAAGCTAGAGTTATCTAGAGAAGATTCGGTTCTTGAACTACCACGACCTGTTAAGCAGAGGATGGCGGATGAAATCCTCCGGAGGCTGCGCAGCTTGGATGCTAAGACAAATGTTAGTGTGTTAAGAGGTGGGTACAATGTAATTTCATGCATTCTTTGACTGATTAATTTTCATTGGCATATCGAATTCTTATTAGAAAGTGGTCAAATCATTGTATGGCTTTGTTGTTAAAACTTTATTTGAGTATAGGGCATTTTCTTTGGGTGGCAAGTTGTCCGTTTAAGTAGGCAGAGTGATGCAATGTTCTGAACAATACATTAATTAAAGAACATTATGTTGTGCGGAGATTTACAGGATTAGGTTACTTGAGAACTTCATAAATTTATTTATTTATTGGCAGCAGTCAAATATATATCCATTGACAGTATTATTATCTCAAATGATTCATACATTGATGATTTGGTAAATACTTTAGTACCAACAGTCTGTTGGGAGGGCATAATGTATATTAGATGCCAGTTACTGTTGTAGTACTTCTAGGTTTACCATTTCTGTTTACCTGAACTATGTATCATTCATGTGGTTGTTATGTGTCGATCATCAGGCGTATGGTCAGGCTGGTCGATGGATGATTGTGATATGGCAGGCATGTCGATGGATGGATAGCATAGATAAAATAGTTGCATAAACTTAGCAGTTTCGTGTATACGTAAAAATTGACTTTGCAACTTATGTCCACAGAATATGATATCTTTTTTCAATTGTACTTTAGATCATTTTAAAACTCTGTCGATCATCAGGCGTATGGTCAGGCTGGTCGATGGATGATTGTGATATGGCAGGCATGTCGATGGATGGATAGCATAGATAAAATAGTTGCATAAACTTAGTAGTTTCGTGAATATGTAAAAATTGACTTTGCAACTTATGTTCACAGAATATGATATCTTTTTTCAATTGTACTTTAGATCATTTTAAAACTCTGACTAAAGATCTTTGTTGACTTTGTGATGTACATTGGTTAGAAAATATTTTTTTGGTGGAAAAGGAGCTTCCTGGCAACATTCTCTAAAACCAATGGAAAACCTTATGATAATTTCAAAGATATTAATTTAAATGACCATTTCTCACAGTCAATTCTATATACACATGTATGGTATGTTGTGACACTAATGAGTAAATGAATGGATGAATAATTTGCATTGTCTACTTCTCTGTTTGGTTAACTTTTGGAGTACTGTTTAAAATGGTAATAGAGCAGGCAAACCGCTGGTTAATATGGTAATAGAATGGAATGGAATTTCTTTTATGTGCTTAGATTTCAGAATGTAATAATTTTCATATCGAGTTTATAAGTTTACTATGAGTGAAGGAAGCAAAGGGAGCTCGGATGTGATGGAAAATTAATGAGGGGGGTGAAAGGCGTTTTTTTTTTTTTGGGAACCTTAAGGATGGCGTGGAAAGTTGGTCAGTGCTAAAGTGAATTGGTTAAAGGTGAGGGATATAATTAATAGAAGGAAATCAGCTTATGTGTTGGATATTTTGGAAGGCTGGGTCCCAAACTTGCACATTACTGTGTATGAACTGTTCTAAGGCTTGTACCGTGTATCCTTTGACTTGCATTAGGATGACAATTTATTTCACTGGCATGGTATTCTATGGATGTGCACATCCAATGAGGTTATTATGGTTGAAGTCATACTCTTTGTTTTGATTTTTTCAACATTAAGGATTGGAAGCCTACTTTCCTTGTTATACGAATTAGTGTATTTTATATCCTCTTCTCATAATTGTGAGCTTTTCCATGTCTCTTCTCCTCCCCCATCCTTCTTTCATTTTGATTGTTTAGTTTGAAGCTTTTTATATACCAGTTCCAAGAGTTGGAGTTCCACAAAGTCTAAAACTATGATGTCAAGAAAGTATTGGATGTGTTGTATAGGGTCTTCACAAGTCTGTAAACATGGCTTGGGAAAGCAAGGGGGGTTGTCCACCTTTCTGAGAAGCACATATCAGTTTAATAATGTGAATAATCAATTTTGACTACATGTATTGGTTTAAGCTATCTTTTCTAAGTTTCAAATGTTGGGATATGTGTGATGTAAATTTGTGGTGTATTTATATCTCTCGCTACTGATCTTGTTGGCATTTTTCTTCTGATAAACAGAAGCAGTTGAAAGCTGGCGTAGAGAAAAACTAGATGAAGCCAAACAGTTGAATATTGGAAAGCAGGGAATGAATTCGACTATTCTGAAAGAGCAAACTAGTATGGTCTTCTCTTTAATGCTTGGCTTGTCTGGAATTCAAATTTATGTTTTTGTTTAAACCTTATAACATTCACCATGCTTTAATCTCTTAAGACACTTTGAAGTTATTGCTTGGACCTTCCCTTTTACTTTTTTATGATTCACTTTCTGTAGGATTGCTAGTAAAAGCCTTGGAATCTGATTGGGCTGCATTGTCTGAAGAAATTGGTCTTTGGATACCTGCTGAAATCGTTCACCAAGAACATGATGATAAACCTGAGGGTGTTAAAGATGAAGAGGGTAAATAATCAATATCTCTTCTAATTGTTAATCACACATGTATGCTCCAACTGAACACACTTTATACAAATATAGAAAAATAATATCGAGCTTTATTTGTCTACTAACTGAGGTGTGCTTATTTCTCTCCAGAAGAAGATATTTTACCTGGCAAGCCAGTTCCACCCGAGTGTAACGCTGAACTTCATACTGATTATGCTGGGGCTGCTGTCAGATGGGGTCTCACTCACCCTAAAGAAAGTGCAGCTGACTGCTGTCAGGCTTGCTTAGATCAGGCAAAGCGTGCGCAGCCAGGTCAAATTAAATGCAACACATGGGTTTATTGCCCTTCTGAGACAGGGTGTCATTCCCCAGATATCTATGAACACAAAAATCAGGAATGCTGGCTGAAATATGTAAGCATCAGCTAATTTTGTCATTAAGTTAGCACTTTATAACTTTCTTGTGCTTCCTTTTGAAGTTCTTATCTAATATCTGTACTTATTTATTACGCAGGCAGAGAAGCCCAAACTAAATTTTAAGGGCAAATATCCCGATTCATATAGAAATTCCCACCCAACTGCACCTTTGATTGTTCCATGGGTCTCTGGTGTTGTTAGAGTGTGATTGAATTCTGCTAAAAAGTGGACAGTTCTATCACCCTTGTAACGTTTTGCGGACATCCATGGAGTTATCTCCAAAGAAATCCATGTCGCATACTCCTTACATCGGTGAATTTTTGCTTCTGTTCATTATTCTTTTGGTTTGTTGAAGATAAAGATGGGAAGGAGTAAAGACTAGAGAGTGTGATTCTGTAATTTATTACGCAATCAATTTTTGGGACATGTAATATAATGAGAACAATGATTCTAAACTGGGAAATCTGGTGGGTGACTTGTTATACGGAAAAAAAAAAAAAAAAGAGTCATCTTTTGTATTGCTCTTTTGCTAACTGTGAATGAAGTTTTTCCGGACTTATATTTTGGTTGTCATTAAACAGGATGTCTATTGTAGAAGTAATCGTGAATTATCATTTGATTGGGTTCGAGTCCTATATTTACCGGTTAACTCAGTTGGGAGATCCCTCTCCCTCCCTACAATGAGAGTGCATTTCAGTCAATTATGGACGGGTTGCATTTCAGTCAATTATGAACGGGTTTTTGATTCGATTAGCGTTAGATTAAAAATTAAAAAAAAAAAAATAAAAAAAATAATAAACTTATGGAATTTCATGAATAATAATCATATGTTTTAACTTTTAATTTTTATAATTTATTTTATAAAAAGCTTACATAAATAAAATTCAAAGGCAATTTAAATAGTATTAAATATTGTGCCAATAATTAGTTTGAACATGTTGAAAAAGGCAATATTATCCTTTAATAAAGCTATGAGAGAAACCCTAGACCATTGAAGTTGATTGAATTGGGAAAACTACCGCAAATCACAAATCAATTCTCACTCTGGAAAAACCCACCCAATTTAAACCCTACAATGCTTGAAGTGTATGAGCAGTAGCTTCACGCTTCTCTCTCGGGTAAGAATCTTTTTCATTCTGTCTCTCCGAGTCTCTATATTCTTTATATCAGTGTTGCATTTTATGGTTTAATGACCCATCAAGCAGGAAAATTGCAAAAAAAAATTAGCTATTTCTTGCGCACTAGGATAATTCATGTTGACATCAATAGATTTTGTCAAGTAATCTGAACCCGTTTTACATGTTATATGTTTTCTATATCTATTAGTAAATTTATGAAATTTTGAATGGCGACTGTAAGGAGTTTGTGATCAACTACACTGAGCACATGATTAATCTGATGAAGAGGAAGTTCATCGATTGTCACAAGGGGAATTAGGGAATTAGGGTTCATTAGATTTAATTATCTGACCCTAATAGAGATATTAGGTGAGTTCTGTTGGCAATTGGCATGCGTTTCTATTCTGAATTTCTTAGAGCATTAGTTCAACTCACTTATTTCATTGTGTTTTGGCTAATTACAATGCTTTTTCTGATTGTATTGCAGCCGATCTTATGTTTTCATTATTTTCCGTTTTATAATTTTAGTTGTGGTGCTGCAAATTCATTCAGCTGCTAAAAAATCCCTAAATATGTTAGCATTGATTTAGATAGGTTTTGAATCCCTAAATATGTTAGCATTGATTTAGATAGGTTTTGGATCCTATCGTTCTCATAATGCTCCACGAATTGCTCAACCTAAGTTTTGTAAATAGAATGAGGTTTGCAAATAGAAATTGCTATAGGGTGTGACAGTGGTTTTGTAGGAAAAGTTTGTGATTTTTATAAAATGACTCGATGTTAGCTATTCTTGCTGAGGCAAAAATTATAAAAAAAGGAAAAAAAAAGTGCCTGTCATGTTAGTTAATTTCTGCAGAAATTTCTTATCATGTGGATTAGTTGAGCACTTTGTCGGTTGCTGCTATCTTGATGAAAGCCTTTTTCCTATTAAGTTTCATTTAATTACTAATAATTAACCTATTTGATCTGATAACAGTTGGCGCCCAACGATGCTTTCTGATGAGAGCATGATCCAGGAAACCCACTATGATATTCTATCTGTGAGAGAAGATGCAAGTTATGAAGAAATCCGTACAAGCTATCGATCTGCCATCCTTAATCATCATCCCGATAAGTTACAAAAGATATCCGAGACATCGGATGCTGACAATGAGGTTGGAGATAGATTTCTAAAAGCACAGAAGGCATGGGAAGTCCTCGGCAATGCTAGGTCACGTGCTGTCTATGATAGTGAGCTGCGAGCATCAAGAGAGGATTTGCTTGCCGCAGAAGATGTTAGTTTAGAGGATATGATGATCGAAGATAATGGAGAAGTTTTGGAGCTCGTTTACCAGTGTCGATGTGCTGATTATTTTTCTGTTGATTCTTTGGAGTTGGGTAAAATGGGGTATACATTATTAAAGGATGGAAATACGATTTCTATACAAAATCCGGATGCTTTACCAGCATCAATTGTACTACCTTGTGGTTCTTGTTCTTTGCAAGTTCGATTATTGATAAATGCAGACATTAAGGCTCCAATTGATAATCAATTATGATCGGTAAATCTTACTGTTTCTATTTTTTTTTTTTGTGTTTTTATTCTTGCTTGATCACGATGGTAGTGTTAAAGAAATGCTTTGATCTAAAATAAGTCTCTTGAGCCCAGTAACAGGAACTCCAAATCTTTAGCGTCACCTTAAATGTCTTTTGGCAATCAGATGGAGCTGTCAAAGTAATGTTGTGTTTCTCTAATCAAATTTCTCAAAGAGAGATTAGTTCATCAATTTATTTATTTATTTATTTTTTGCATTAAGATGGGTTTGTGAAATGTGATGCTATTAAACAATTCAATCAAAACCAAATTGGTATTAATTAGGTTGTCATTTTTTACAGTATTTAAGTAAATATCCATAATATTTTATATATAATCTGATTTCATATTTTTTGGATATCAATATAAAAAATATTTCTGAATATTTCCTTATATTTCGATATTTTCATTGTATTTACTTCCTTTCCAAATCCTTTTCCATGGCAAACAAAAAAATAAGACAAAAACTAATTAAATTTTATGGTTTTTCTTGTGAATTGTAATTAAGGAAGTAAATATATGCTAATTGGCAATGATGTCTCCTAAACTCTTCAAATATTTACTCTATACCCCTTGTACTTTTTTTCTGGCACTAAACCCTTGAACTCTTATTTTATTGGCAGTCAGTTGGGTTTATTGTCACCTGTAAAGAGGTATTTACGGTCGGTTTTTACCAATAAAATGAGAGTTCAGGGGTTTATTGTCGGGAAAAAAAAAAGTATAGAGGGTATAATGTAAATTTTTAAAGCGTTTATGGGACATCAGTGCCAATTAGCCTATCATTTAATAATTTCAATATTTTCCCCATTTTATATTTTTGGATATCAATATAAAAATAATTCTCTCTTTCAAATATATATAATATTTCTGAATAGTTCCAATATTTATTCATCTTATTTACCTTTTCCATGAGACCATGACAATAAAGGGGGAAAAAAAAAACAGCGAGAATAACAAATTGCTATTTTAAGAACACGTTTCATCAAATAATGACTCGAAGCTGTGTTGAAGCGATTGCTAGGTTAGTTAAATAATTTGCAGGTTGAATTCGAAACCCAGTTACCTTCTTCAACTGATTCACCTGCAAAACACCGACATCGACCGCCTTCGCTTGGAGGAGGTACCGTTTTCTGTTAATTTCTTTCAACAATTACGATTTTATATTTAATGCTCTGATTTCTGCTTCTGTTTTCATTCTTTATTCAAAATAGACTAACAGAAAATATTGACTCTACTCAAAATTGGAACTTTGTCGCTTATTTGTATCAATCAAGAACAGCTTTGCATATTTTATTAAGTTTTAGTGCGAACTGTGAAGAATTTTAGTTGAATAAGCAGGTGTGTAAATGTAATCACTAATGCTCGGGGATTTTCTATCATATTGTTCACTTGTGACAATAAATTATCATTTTCCAAATTTATGGTTTTATCTACTTGCACTTAACAATCCTTAGAGACTAGATAGATAATTCAAGACCGAGGTACTGTATTTGGGTCATTTGTATATGCAACTGGCTCAATCATATCACGCTTGGGTTAATTACCATCACTTTTGACACTTTATCGAATTCTTCTTAGGTTTGTGCAACTTGGGAATTTCGGAAAACAATCATATTTGGTGAGACTCGAGGCTGGTTCTGGGGTCAATCATTTTCGAGTTCAACAGTCAGTACACTGCCCATTCCCTTTACTCTTTAGTTTTATGTTGTAATATTGAACCAAGCTTGATTGTAAGATTCATTATTTTTTAACCGGAAAACCATTAAGTTGTTCATCATAAGCCTACGCTAGAAATCATAGCCAAAAAGAGAGATGAGCTCCGGAGAAGGGAGCCCCAATTGGAGTGTCTTTGATGGTGTGAAGATTTTTCCATCAACGCCTGAAGCTCTCATGGCAGAGATTAACACAGCCATCACGAATCTTGAGTATGCGCGTGCTACTGCTCATCTTGACTCCTCATCTTCTTCCATATTAAAGAACGTGATCTCTGATGCAAGTGTGTCTTCTCGATATGATGCAAAAATGGCAGACAAGGCTTATAAGGCAGGATGTGCTGCATTGGCTGCTGGCAAACTTGATGAGGCCCTTCACTCTTTGAATATTTCTCTCTCTAAATGCCCCCCTGATAAGACCTCTGCTGTTGCCAAGCTTCAGTCCCTCATCTCTCTAACATCTCAGCAACTTCATAAGTCTCCGAACCGACTTATCTGGTACCTTTTTCTTTAAATCATTAAGTTTATGGATTTTGCAATGTTTGTTCCATTCGGTATTGCTTTTTTAAAAATGTTATTAGTGATGTTTCGTTGCATTGATTTTGAAGTAATAACTATGGTGATGTTTATGGTTTTGAAACAAATTATCTCCCGCTACATATGCATTATTCTGTTTAAGGTTGGGTTTCTCTTGCAAAGGAGAATTGAATATACCTTAATTGAAGAGATATAATTGAATTTAGGCCCATTATCTAATGTAGAATCTTAAAGAAAATACCTTAAAGCTATATGATTATTTAAAATTTGGTTAATTTTGTAACACCTAAATATATGTACGGATTTGAGAAGATTGGCTGTAAATAAGATCTGTTTTGTCTCTAGTTAGGTCCTGCAGTTTTTCTTTTTTGTCGGAAACAAAAGGAATGTTTACTAAACGTGGTTTAACAGGGGTGGAGTTCTTTGTAGAGCAGAATTTTTATATGAACTTCTGCTTTGACTTACAGAGTGTAGTTGAAGATTGAGCTCTTGTGTGGTTGAGGATAGAAGATATTTGACAATTGCACGTCAATAAGAGGTGGTAGCTAAATGTCGGCTGTCGCTTGAGGATTAGATTGTATCTCCGTCTAAGCTTTTCCCTGTTACTGTGAACTATCATATGCTGCCTTTGTTTTTTTTTTTTTTCTTCCACTATTTGGCTTATCATGCATTAAATGCTTTAAACTGTCACAAAACACTATGGTGTTGTTTAAGTTCTTGCTTTCCGTAGCTTGAGGTTATATAACCACATTTATAACAATTTGTAAGATCTAACAGAAAGTTTTGTGTCTATCTCAATTCAAAGGTTGCTTTAGTCTCAACATTGCTTGTCTGTTCAATAAATATTCTCTATACTAAGTTCTTGCCCTGTGTGGAGTGGTTATTTTCTAAAAATATGTGTTTTATTTTGATCATTTTTGCTACTTTTGAACAATTGGAATAAAAGATGTGTTTAGGAACACTTATAATTTCGCATTATAGCATTTAATCATATGAAGACGGAAAGGATATATATTTCCTTAACTGTTTTTGCTTCTTTTAACTGTGGAATCTCTACCATATATACTTGTATGTATAGTATTAGTAAGTATCGGTTGCTCTTATCTATTGAGATTGATTGAGTTCAGACTAATTTACTTTTTTCGTATTGATGTTTTCAGAAGTTGGTTTCTCAACATCATGTTCGATTCATAGGAGTTTCTTACTTAAATGATTCATGTAAAGTTGAAAGAAGAAGTAGAAGAGATGCAGCCAACTTTCAAAAACCAATTGAAGCCACTATGAACACAATACTTTCTTCTGGGTATGTTTTGTTTGCTTGTATTTCATTTATTGCTTTGGCCCTCACAAGGAGACTACTTTTGTATATCTGACAGGTTGAATAAGGGAAGAATTCTGAATAAAATGTATTTATTTTTTTTTCTCTGGAATATGATAACAATAAGCTTTTTTTTTTTACACTGGATCTCACTTGACACTGTAAATTTGCTTGTTACTCTGCTATATTGTTATATACATTTATGAAATCACTCCGAAACATACTGTTGCAATGGTTCACGTGGTTATTTATATCTTTTGTTTGTAAAGTTGTTCCTTTTTGAGGCAAAAGTAGTTGAAATCAGTGAATATTCAATCATGTACAGTAGCATGCCCATGTGAGGTGTCCACCGTATGCAATTACATCATCATGAGGGTTGCTGAAAATAAATAAATTCATTTATATATATTTAAAATATTAAGTAATCTTTTTTATATCCTACTTTTAAATTTTAATCGTTTATAATCTAATTTTCGTGCTATTACCGTAATACCCTTTTACAAAAGTTGAAAACATTATCATCTCTAAATTAAATTTTTTCACAAACAAGGAAAAACAAATCGAATCAAAAAAAAAAAAAAACTACAAATCTCATTAATAATCCATATTTTTCAATCCATACCAAAAAAAAAAAAAAATTCTCAAAAATCTGGAAAATCCGAAAAAAATAAAAATAAAATAAAATCTAGATTCAACACTCCACCTGGGATTTCATCCAAATAATCCATATTCAAGAGCTGGAATCTCATCCAACACCCCACCTATGTTTCTCAAGCTTTCTTGCAATTTCTGGGCATCCAAACAGAGAAACAAAGGAAGCTGTTCCTCCTCCCTATGATTTGAAATCAACAGATCCGTTAAAAAATTCAGAAAAACAACCAAAAAAAAAAAAAAAAACCTAAGCACATGATCACTAATCAACAGAAAACCGTGCTTCCAAGCATATCATAAATCAATCCTTCACGCACCTATATGACAATTTCGTATACTCCTTTTCAATGCATATGCAGGCAGCTGCATACGGTTTACCAATTGTCGACACCAAAAACGGAGAACCTGTGGATATTGTGAAGGTTCCAACTTTCTCTCCCTGTAAAACATGTCTTAGTTTGAAAACAATCCATATACAGAATTCAGAAATTTCTCATCATACATTTGAAATTGTGCCCCAATTTTAGCTAATAGTGGTTGAGCAATCTGTTATTATTATTATTTTTTTAGGCACTTAACAATGGCCTAGGGTATTTTTGTAGAAGGAAGAAGAGCAAGAAAGAAGAAAGAAGAGTAAAAGGAAAAAAATTAAAAAATTAATTGATTGGGGTATTTTTGTAATTTTGGTTAGAGATTGAATGAATTTATTGTAAAATAGCTATAAATAATTAAAATATAAAATAAAACTAAAAACAATTTTTCTATAATCTTTTCGGTTAGATTTGACAATTTTCTCAAAAAAAATAAAAAATAAAGCCATAAAAATAATTACGTTCAATTTTTACAATAAATGCCAGTTGACCTTTGTTCGGTGGAGTCATGTCACTTTACTGTAAAAGAATTAATGGGTGGTTGATTGATGTGAGGAAGAAGAAGATAACACGAAACAAGAAAGAGAGAACTATAACATCAATGAAGAAACTGATATCTGATATGTGAAACGAATCAATATCAGATCCTGTAATTCAATCTTGGAAGATATTGAGGTAAGTGCACTCAACTGGTATCAAAATCATCTTTTTCTTCTTGATTTTGTTTTATCTTGATGGAACATCTATAATAAACTAGCAGTCTAAGTTTGGTATCATGTCTACTCACCATAACTTGAGCTTGAAGTGAAAATTTGTAAACCTGGCATTTTCTGCAGAATACTGTTAAATAAATTGACCCTTTTAAGATATATAGAAGAATTTGTAGCCAAGCGATGAGTATATTGTCACATGGATGATGGATATGACAAAATTTAGGGTGGATTTGTTAGATTGTCTTGTGCAAATTTTCCATTTTTCTTTTTTTTACTTAGTCTTTACACCAAAGGATTAGAAACATGTAGTCTTTTCAATAAGTTGATAGGCCACTATCATAGAAGCATGTCAATTTCAATATCAACTCTAAGAAAATGAAATTTGTTATAAGTATTGACTGCAAATTTTAATTTCACATTTCCATTCAGCTTCTACAACATGAGTGTCTTTTACCATGAAGAGCCACCACCTCCCCATTACTCGAAGAGATGCAAATTACTTACCGCGGCTTTGAAGGATGCATTTTCTAATTGTCACAGTTTCAATGGAAGGCGTTCGATTTCAGGTCCTGAAGAGGAGTATCACGCAAGCGATTTTGATGATGAACAGGAAGTACTCACCTTTCACAATTGCATATTTGATTTCAAAATTTTGTTTGTATGACTATGTATGGTTGTTTTCCTTTTGGTGGTGATTATTGTTGTTGATCTCTTACCACAGGTGGTTGTTTCAGAAATCCGATCTCGTGCCATGGAGAAGTTGAGACGCAAACCTAGCCTCATCATGTCTGATAGCTTTTCCTGGGTGTTTTATCCAAAAACCAGAGAATTGTATTTGAAGGCAGAACAACAAAAAGAGGACAACACCGACGAAGAAGGAGAAGAAGACGCTATAGAATTCTTTTCTGTTTGTAGCGGTTTCTCGTGTTGTTCGAGTGCCATAAGCAAGGAAACATATCACTCTGTTAAAACAAACTTCTCCCGCTGTTCAAGCCTGACTGGACTCGAGTTTCAGGATTTTCGGAAGCTCGATTTTCAGGATTTGCAACGTTCCATAATTAAGGAATTGTGTTATTGCCAAGGATGGCCATTTGGTCTGTGCAGGAAGGCTGTGTTACTTCCACCTCTGCCCAAATCGCCATCCGAATCTTGGTCATGGCGTAAAAAGGCAGTCGAATAGCTAGAATGCCTTACGGGGTTTAGACAATCTTCCTTGTTTTTCTTTGTTTTCTTGGACCTTTTATGAGTTTATCAGTGACTAGAAACAAACCCACCACCCACTTGATGAGAATAATAAAAAGCAAAATAGCGAAATAAAGGAGCAAATGATCTCCTAATTAAAGTCTTCATTCATTCATACATTAACCATTAGTACGTATCATTGTCACAAGGGAACATCTCCGGTTCCGGTGGCGACCAACAACCATACACAGTTTAACGTTTGTCTTCATGTACCACCTCCTTTGAAAAAAAATTTCTAATAAGTTTTGTATTTATTCTGCCATCTAAGCTTCATTTTTGGTTGTGTAAAGGTTTTATATCTAGGATTCTGTGCGAAAAAAAAATAAACAACTTTGACTTTTATATAACCACAATTTAATTCAATCTAATTGCTTTTATCCTTGAAGAGTCAAATCTAGAACTTGATGAATGATGGAGAATAAGCCAATTTGATTTAAACTTCCAAAAGATCATGCATGCATGGGTACATATGAATTAAGGAGGGTAATCATGATTCATGAATCACTGTATCATACTCAAGATAGAGGAGAAAATTTTATATGGGACATTCTCACTGTCACTTGGTGAGACCGTTCAATGAAATTGCATTATATATATTAAGAATATAAAAATATAATGTGGTGCCATTGACCTAAAAATATCCCACTTTCAAAAAATTTAGTTTAATTATATAAAATTAAATGATTTTATTAATTTTTTAAATTTATTTTTAAAACTACCCTTCTTATTTATTTTTCCAACTTTATACATCCCAACTCTTTGAAAGCATGTTCTATTGTTCACATGTTTCACCTCCATTGTACCCCTTCAAGACCTTTTTTTTAATTATTATTGCTCATTCATCTCACTAGTGCCCATTTGGAAGAGCTTTTTTACTGGCTAAAAGAGCTTTTATAATTAAAAAAACTATTTTAAATAAAAAAAATTATGTCGTTTGGTTGTCACTCAGTAGAGCTTTTGGATGATTAAAAAAGTTGTTTTACGTCTACTTGAAGAAGCTCAAATTTTAGGTTTTTCCAAGTTGATCTTTTTGAGCTTTTTTAATAACACTACAATATATAATATAATTATATAACCCTATTATTTAAAATAGTTTTTGAATATTTTGGTAATCCTACTATTTAAAAAAGCTTTTTCTAATTGACAACCAAACGAACAATTGATAAGTCAATTTATATGCTTTGTGTATCTCTTATTTTTCTATGTTTTGATTTCGTTTTCCTTGGAATTATCATGTTTTAATGTTTAAATAATGTGTTGTAGGTCTATTTGTCCGAGGAGGAGTCGACGCGCGATAATGGATATTTTTCGAGCGAATCCGTGGCTTTCATTTTAAAAGAGTTTTCCGGTCTTCGTTAGAGTGAATCGCGAAAGGCAAAATAATGTACTACGTCCAACCATAAAAATAAACATAGCAACACTATCAACTCTCGCGGTTGGTGTCGTTAGAATGTACCACGAGATTGGAAGAAATCAACACACACTACCAACTTTCTCGATTGAAGTTGTAATAGGTATCACGAAAGGCAAAATGGTGTACTGTGAGATTAGGTAGTGTATCCAAATTGGTTTCGTCAGACAGTTTCGTTGAAACGTACTGCAAGACGTACTACGAGACGAAAGCCACCGCTTGCTATTCACCTTTTTTAGGACCCACTTTGACATATATATATATATATATATATAACTTTACCAATTATTTTAAAAGGTGTACTTCATAATTTATAGATCTCAAATAGCTCCATTCACACCATCATCAAATCCTCCATACTTGCATCCACAAAATCATCAATTTCATCATTTCTTCACCACAATCCACCACAGATCCATCACCTCCACTCCATAACCTTCCTTTACACACCATACCCATCATCAATCGTCACTTTGGAGCATCAAAGGAAGCTTGGAAATACCAACTCATTGAAGCCAAGCAACTACAAAGAGGAAGTTCTTCACTTGAGTTCATTTCTTGTAACTTTATCTTTTGAACTTTTGTATTTGCTATGCATTGCTTCAATTTATTATCTCAAATGACTTGGATGTGTAATATGAGCTAAAAACATATATGCTAGAGTTATGATGATATCAAACCCTTAATCTTTTAAATGATTTGCCTAATTTCTCTTAAAAGTGCTTGTATTGTAATATGGATATAATGTGTGATTAATGCTTTTGCCTGATTGATCATCTTGTAATTGTTATATTGGTTGTGTGAATGAACCGAGAGGTGACGCGCTAAAAGTGCTCGTCAAAATATTCACTGTATTTGACCGGAGAGATAAGAGATCACTAGGCCGGCGTTTAGATAGTGTGTGTGTCACACTGTGCTAGATTACCTTAAATATATTATGTATGTTTGGGTGCGATTTCTATTGCTCGAAAGAGATTAGGAGTTAGTTAAAGGGGGTATGAACCTGTAACGTATACTTGCATAATTTGGGAGATTAGGCAAATCGAATTCGTAATTAGAAGGATGAGGTGGATTCTAAATTCTAGCATTATTTCATCGTATAACAAATATCGTTCTCTTGTGTGATTTACTTATTTTGCTTAATAAATGCTTAGAATTATCTTTAGATTAATTTAGTTTATAGTTTGGAAATCTTTCAATTTAATAATTCAAATAGTACGCGTGCCTTCGAATGCTAGTAATCATTTAATCCCTTAGTTTCTGTGGGACGATACCTTACTCTATCATTGCACTGCAATTCGACCTCGTACTATTGTGAGCGTGATGGTTTGTAGCGATCACCAATAATTTCTTGTTAAAAGCTCTACTTATAGATGGTCTAGTTTAAAAGATCTACTTGAAGAAACTCTTCCAAACGGACTCAACCATGAAAACAAAAACCAAGAATTACAATAACAATAAATTTAACCCTCCTTGTTTCTACTATGTTTCTTGATAAAGCAATCCCGCATCCTCTCCTCGACCTTGTCAACATTGGCGTTGTACAAAACTTCCCTAGTAAACACTAACGGGTCTGGTTTGAGACTCAAAATAGTTCTCTCTAGAAAAAGCTAAAGAAAAATAAAGTCCACTCTTGTTTACATTAGATAAAAAAAAGAGTGGCGGTACTAGCACCCCTTAAAAATTGTATCTACACCCCTTTCGTAATTAAATCCATTAAAATTTTTAAAAATTCTATAATTTGTAAATAAACCCCACTTAGGGCCCGAATTACCCTTTCTTTAAATATAATGTATTATATTTTTGTAAATACACACCACCTATAACCATTATTATGTTATCTAATCAACCTTATTATTATTTCTAATTTTGTTGTTACCTTTAATTCTCTTACTTCTTTCATTCTCCTGCTTCTTTTCTCTTCTTGGTTTTTTCAAAATCAAACTCCTTTTTAAAAATCCATTTTAATTTTTTGTTTTTTTAATTAGAGAACCACTTTCTGTTTGAGAGGATTGTAGAAATGCAATATTTATGTCATGTAGAAGTAGATAGATGTTAAATGATAAAATAATAAAAAAAAAATATAGGTGTTCGATGAAATTGAAAAACATATATTTTTTTACAAGAAAAAATATATAGTAATAATAACAAAAAAAAAATCTAAATTGTGTTTGAAAGAAATAAAAAAATATAGATAATATAGTTAATTTAAAAGTTTGTTTATATACATAATGATTTTGTTCATCTAATAAAAATTAATTTCATCAAAAATAAAAAAAGAAAAAAATTCAAACTTTACTTTTTCACAACCAAATTTGTGTTATGATTTTGATTCATTTTCCATAGTTAACAATCAATTTGTATTTCCTTAAAGAGATTGAAAATATATTTAAAAGAGAATCTATGAGTTATTAAAATGGAAAGAGTTTTTATGATATATGTTAATATCAAACCATTAATAATAATAATAAAACAATTACAAAAGATTAAAATAAGAAATAAATTAATAATTATTGGTAGGTGTACTAACAAACAATTAGTCATCTTAGTAATTTTACTATAGAAAAGCTCCTGAGCATCTAATACCTGCAGCATATGAAGATTCTTGGGCTACGCTTCAATGGGTTGCTTCTCATTCAAGCAACAATGGCGGTGGTGGTGGACCTGAGTCTTGGTTGAATCACCATGCAGATTTTGAGAGAGTATTTTTAGTTGGAGACAGTGATGGTGCTAACATTACTCATAACATGGCATTGTTAGCTGGAAGTGGAGACTCTGAGTTTGGTCTTAATGTGGAGATTTTAGGAATTGCATTGGTTCACCCATATTTTTGGGGGTCAGATCCTATAGGGTCGGAGTCTTTACATCTGGGGAGTGCCAAAGCGGATCGTTTATGGCCGTTGATTTGTCCATCAAATCCGGATAACAATGACCCACGGGTGAATCCGGTGGTGGCGGGTGGGCCTAGCTTGGTTGGACTCGAGTGTAGGAGGGCTTTGGTGTGTGTGGCTGAGAATGATTTGTTGAAAGATAGAGGTTGGGTTTACTACAATGCATTAAGTAAGTGTGGGTGGATGGATGTGGTGGAGATATTTGAGACAGATGGCGAAGATCATGTGTTTCACTTGCATGATTTACAGTGTGAGAAAGCTAAGGATTTGATCAGACGGTTGGCAGCTTTCTTCAATAGGGACATGCCTCGCTTACCTGGATCTTGCACTAAGAGGTTTGATTATTGTACGATAAAATTACAAGAGTTATTCTCTAATCAGGACAGTATTGAAAATAATAATAATTTAGGATTGTATTTTTGTAATGTTGAAAGACTAGACGATTATTGTATAAATTATATACCATGATTCTAATTTCGACTCATGCTTCTTATTATAAGCTTTATATTTTCCCAATTTTAATATGAAACACATGAACAATTATTGATTATTAAATACTTGTTTAAATGATAATCTTATTAATAATTCTCAACATTTGACAAAAATGAAAGCATAAATAATGCAATTTCTTATTGCCATCTGTTTCCAGTAAATGTTAAATATTGAAATGTTTATTTAGGAGATTTCGTATTCGACTGTTTAAGCTAGCCAAATATGACTATAATTTTCTGAAAACAACAAGTTTATTTATTTATATTTTCAATTCCGAGGAAGGCGACCAACCACCATACACATGTTAACGTTTGTCTTTACGTAACACCTTCTTTGAATGGCGAATTCCGGTGAAAAATATTTCTCATAAGTTCTGTATTTATATATTCTGTCATCTAAGCTTCATTTTTGTTTAATCATTTTTGTAACTAAAATTTAGGATTCCGTACAAAAAAAAAATTGGGTGAGATCCTACACTAGAAACCTTGTATATTCAACTTTTCCCAAAAAAATAAATAAAAGTTAATTAGCACCGATGCCACATAAACTCTTCCAAAATATGTACTATGTTCCTTATGTTTTTTTTTTTTTTGGCCACTAAACCCCTTGAATTCTCGTTTTTTGTCAAACACTTGGGATTATTGCCTTTTGTGAGGGGGCATCTACGATCGGCTTTTGCCTATTTGTGAGAGTTCAGGGGGTTTAGTGGTGAAAAAAAAATATAGGGGCAGCATGCATATTTTGGAACAGTTTAGGGGCATCAGTGTCAATTAGTCAAAAATAAAAGCTTAACCAATTGTTATTTTTTGACTTAATAGAACCAGACCCCCCTGAAGTGTACACGAATTTGCAATGTGCCCCCTGAATGTTTTTCTTCGATAGTAAACCCTTCGAACTCTCTTTTTCTTTGCACCTGCTTGTTTTATTACCCCTTGATGAGGGAGCATCTCCATAAGGGTGGTGCAAAGAAAATGAGAGTTCGAGGGGTTTACCGTTGAAAAAAAACATTCAGGGGGCAAATTGTAAATACGCGTATACTTCAGAGGGGGTCTGGTGCTATTAAATATATATATTTTTTTTCTGCCAAAATAACTTATTGGATCTGATATTTTAAGAAAAGTAAAAACTATTTTGGAGAAAGCATATGTTATTTTTTTCCAGCAAACAATATTTACTTTTAGTCACAATTTAATTCAATCTATAGACTTTTATCCTTTGAGAGTCAATCTAGAACATGATAAAAGTTTCTTTAACAAGCTAGCCAATTTAGTTTACACTTCCAAATGATCATGCATGCATGTGTACATATGAGGATTGTCATGATCATGAATCATCACCATATCAAAATCATGCAGGACCATACAGGCATACACACATGCAATTAAAGTCATATATGTGATTATGTTCCACACTTCCACACTCATATCTATAAATACAAAACCAGAGAACGACATCCCTGAAACACAATTCATCATCCTCTATTCCTCTCTAACAAATCTCAAACTTCATAAATATTTTTTTTTCTTTGATCTGATAATGGAGTCTACCAAACCAGAAATTGACTATGAATTCCTCCCAATGCTCTGTGTCTACAAAGATGGCCATGTCGAAAGACTCATGGACACCGACTTTGTCCCTGCAGTATCCAACGACCCCATCACCGGAGTTTTATCTAAAGACATAACCATCGTTCAAGAACCCAACAACAACAACATCGATATCTCTGCTCGCCTTTACCTTCCAAAACTCACCACCACAACCCAAAAGTTCCCTCTCTTGGTCTACTTTCACGGCGGGGGCTTCTGCATCTCTTCACCGTTCACTTCCAAGTACCACAACTACGTTAACGCTCTCGTCGCTGAAGCTAATGTCATTTGCTGTCTCGGTAGACTACAGGAAAGCTCCTGAGCATCCAATACCTGCAGCATAAGAAGATTCTTGGGCTGCGCTTAAATGAGTTGCTTCTCATTCAAGCAATAACGGCGATGGTGGTGTACCTGAGTCTTGGTTGAATCACCATGCAGATTTTGAGATAGTGTTTTTAGCTGGAGACAGTGCTGGTGCTAACATTACTCATAACATAGCATTGTTAGCTGGAAGTGGAGACTCTGAGTTTGGTCTTAATGTGGAGATTTTAGGAATTGCATTGGTTCACCTGTATTTTTAGGGGTCAGATCCTATCGGGTCGAAGTCTTTACATTCGGGTAGTGCCGCAGCGGGTCGTTTATGGCCTTTGATTTGTCCATCAAATCCGGATAACGATGACCCACGGGTGAACCCAGTGGTGGAGGGTGGACCAAGCTTGGTTGGACTCGGGTGTAAGAGGGCTTTGGTGTGTGTGGCTGAGAATGATGTGTTGAAAGATAGAGATTGGGTTTACTACAGTGCATTGAGTAAGTGTGGGTGGATAGGTGTGGTGGAGATCTTTGAGACAGATGGCGAAAATCATTGGTTTCACTTGAATGATTTGCAGTCTTAGAAAGCTAAGGATTTGATCAGACCGTTGTAAGCTTTCTTCAATAGGGACATGCCTCGCTTACCCTAGGGGGCTTTTTTTTTTTTTTTTTTTTTTTTTCTCCTTCAATAAATTGAGGTTTTTATTTATTTATTATTTTATTATTTTTATTATTTTTTATTTTTTAAATATAAATATTAGGGTTTATTTATTTATTTTATTTTATTCTGAAAAGGAAATTATCAGGGTTTAATGTTAAGAGAATTTTTTTTTTTTTCTAAACAAACAAATTATAAGTGAATGTTTGATTAGACTTTAATTTGTAGAAGACTTTTTTTTTAAAAATTTTTTATTTTTAATTATATACATCTTTAAGTAATTTTGATAAAGGATAAAAATGTAATAGTAAATAATTTTAAAAGTGGGTTATTATTAGATCAATAGAGGGGTGCAAATAGCACCACTCAAAAAATATAATATAAAACTCTAATTTAGTGAGATCTAGTTCAACGATTTCACTAAGTGACAGTGAGACCTTTCCATATAAGATTTTCTTCAAGATAGATTCATGCACATACACACATGCAATTAAAGTCATACATGTTTCGCTCTCATATCTATAAATACAAAACGAGAGGACGACATGCCCTAAAACACAATTATCATCCTCCCTTACAAATCTCAAAACTTCATTTTTTTTTTTCTCTGATCTAACAATGGAATCTACCAAACTAGAAATTGACTACGAATTCCTCCCAATTCTCCGTGTCTAAGACGGCCTCGTCGAAAGACTCATGGACACTGACTTTGTCCCTGCAGTATCCAACGACCCCATCATTGGAGTTTCATTAAAAGACATAACCATCGTTCAAGAACCCAACAACATCAATATCTCTGCTCGTCTTTACCTACCAAAACTCACCACCACCACAACCCAAAAGTTTCCTCTCTTGGTCTACTTTCACGGCGGTGGCTTCTGCATCTCTTCACCGTTCACTTCCAAGTACCACAACTGCATTAACGCTCTCGTCGCTGAAGCTAATGTCGTTGTTGTTTCGGTGAACTATAGAAAAGCTCCTGAGCATCTAATACCTACAGCATATGAAGATTCTTGGGATGCGCTTAAATGGGTTGCTTTTTATTCAAGCAACAATGGCGGTGGTGGTGGACCTGAGTCTTGGTTGAATCACCATGCAGATTTTGAGAGAGTGTTTTTAGCTAGAGATAGTGCTGGTGCTAACATTACTCATAACATAGCAATGTTAGCTGGAAGTGGAGACTCTGAGTTTGGTCTTAATGTGGAGATTTTAGGAATTGCTTTCACCCATATTTTTAGGGGTCGGATCCTATCGGGTCGGAGTCTTTACATCCGGGTAGTGCCGCAGCGGGTCGTTTATGACCTTTGATTTGTCCATCAAATCCGGATAACAATGACCTACAGGTGAACCCAATGGTGGCGGGTGGACCAAGCTTGGTTGGACTCGGGTGTAAGAGGGCTTTGGTGTGTGTGGCTGAGAATGATGTGTTGAAAGATAGAGATTGGGTTTACTACAATGCATTGAGTAAGTGTGGGTGGATGGGTGTGGTGGAGATCTTTGAGATAGATGGCGAAAATCATTGGTTTCACTTGAATGATTTGCAGTCTCAGAAAGCTAAGGATTTGATCAGACGGTTGGAAGCTTTCTTCCATAGGGACATGCCTCGCTTACCTTGATGGCATGTTCTTTTTTTTTTTTTTTTTAATTTATATATATATATATATATATATATATATATATATACACAAAACAATAAACAAGAACAGGGAAAACGCATATAGAGAAGCCTTAAATAGGCCAATCTAGCTGAACCGCTTTCCGAACAAAGGGTGGAAATTCTTCCATCTAGTAAAGGTCCTCATCGACCTTTAACCCATTCTTCGTAAGGTCATGTGTGACACTGTTAGCCACTCTAGAAATACACTTGACCGATAAAATATTAAGACTAGAAATGAGACTCTATATCTCAGCCAGGACATTACTGCAATATGAATCAAGGTGGCTGCCCTCGTTGATCCATTTCACAACAACGACTTCATGATGGCTTGTTCTTGAACTAAGAGGTTTGTCATTCTCTGCTAATTAGGACTGTACCAACTATATAACATTGATGTAATGTTCAAGTAACATTATAAAATTTTATTTATTTATTTATTATAATAATAAGAGATTTGGGATTATGAACGGACTCGAAACTAAAACCTAAAACCTAAAACCTAAAACCTATGTAGGTGTAAGGGACTAATCAGTCTATCCTCATCTTATCTACCGTATTATTGAAAGACTAGACAATTATTATATAATTATATATCATGACTCTAATAGTCAACACTAGCTTGTTATAAGTTTAATATTTTCCTAGTTGTTAACCACGTGAACAATTATTGCTCATTAAATACTTGTTTGAAGGATAATCTTATCAATAATTCTCAACTCTTGGACAAAAATGAAAGTGTAAATAATGCAATTTCTTATTGCCATCTGTTTCCAGTAAATATGAAATATTGAAATGTTCAACTTAGGAGAGATTTCATATTTGATTGTTTAAGCTAGCCGAATATGACTACAATTTTCTGAAAACAACAGATTTAATTATTTATTTATATTTTTGACTTTGAATTTTAACTTAATCGGGGGATGTGTTTACTGTCAAGCCGCTGAAATTAAGTGGTTTATAGTTATTAAATGTGTGTTTGATATGACTTTTGAAAGAATTAAAAGCGTTATTTTAATACTATAAGCTATTTTTTTTTTTTAATTGTTTGACAAAGTTCAGAACAATTTTTTTAATATATAAATTATCTCAGTTAACTTTTATAAAAGTCATTTTATGTCTATTTGAAGAAATCTAAAATTTAGACTTTTCTAAAATGATTTTTTTTTTCCAGTTTTTTTTTAAAACATATGAATTGTCTCAACTACCTTTTATAAATTTTAGATATTCCACCATAAGTCCGTAACTATTTTATTATAAATACATTGTTAACACCTTTTTTATAATTTACTCAATTAAAAAATATATTTTTAAAAATATATTAACAGCACGTTTTTTATAATTGTTTATTTTTTATAATTTACATAACTAAAAACCTTTTTTATTTGAAACACTGTAAATTAGAAATTCTATTATAAAAAGATCTGCTTTGAAAGTTTTATATAAAAGGTCATACCAAATTCATCCTAACTCTTAAACAAGCCATAAAATAGAATGCTGAGCTCTGGAAATGACAGTTCATCACATTCACAGACTCATTGATCAGAAATAAGTAAGAGCTGCAGCCTACAAGGCTACAATTGTTTATACAAGTTGGAATATTGTTGAGAGGATTCGAATTAACTGGTAGTTAGGTTCCAGCATGAAAACGTCACTCCAAATATTAATTAAGATACAACTAATTGACAGAATTTCTTAAAAAAAAAAGTCATATACAGTAACTAATATAATCAACGGATGATTTTGTTGCTTGGCCGATTTGGCCCACAACTAGAAAAACCATAATTCTAATCTCATCTAATTGGACCGGCATTCTAGTCCACTCACAAAGTATTATAAAAGTTCCTCTTTTGTCTATGTTGAAAATCCATAGCTACTCTGTTTTCAATACTCCTCTGTTTCTAATGGGTTCCACTGGCGAAGCTGTAGAAGTTTCCATTGAAGTTTTCCCTTATCTTCGAGTGTACAAAGATGGGACAGTTGAGAGATTGGCGGGAACTGAAGTGGTTCCTGCAGGTTTGGATCCTGAAACATTGGTTCTGTCCAAAGACATCGTCATCGTCCCAGAAACCGGTGTCTCTGCCAGAATTTACCGACCCAACAACAACAACTGGACAGAATCTGATCAAAAGCTTCCTCTAGTAGTGTATTTTCATGGTGGGGCGTTTTGCATATCGTCAACCGCCGATCCAAAGTACCACGCCAGTCTCAACAACTTAGTTGCAGAGGCTAACGTCATTCTTGTATCCGTTAACTACAGACTAGCTCCAGAATTTCCTCTTCCTATCGCATTTGAAGACTGTTGGGCTGCGATTCAGTGGGTGGCTTCCCATGTTAAGGGAGATGGCCATGATCGTGAAGCTTGGCTTAAGGAATGTGTTGACTTCGAGAAGGTGTTTTTGGTTGGAGATAGTGCTGGTTCTAGTCTTGCACATCATTTGTCTTTCCGGGTCAAGAATTCGGATACGGGTCGGGACTTGAAGGTTTGTGGTATTGGTATGATCAATCCTTATTTCTGGGGAAAAGATCCGATTGGAGTGGAGGTAAGTGATGAGTTCAGGAAAAAAATGGTGGATAGTTGGTGGAAGTTCGTTTGCACATCAGAGGAAGGGTGTGATGACCCGCTTATCAACCCGTTTGTAGATGGAGCTCCAAGTCTTGATGGGTTGGGATGTGATAAGGTGCTTGTTGTTGTTGCAGAGAAAGATATTCTGAGAGACAGAGGAAGGCTTTATTACAAGAAATTGGTGAATAGTGGGTGGGCAGGAAAAACAGAGATCATGGAGGTTGAAGATGAAGATCATGTTTTTCATATATTTGATCATACTACAGACAAGGCAAAAAGCTTGATCAAACGCTTGGCTTCTTTCATTAACCAAGACGGTGCTTTTGCTGTTTGAATGTGTGACTCATTAACCAAGACAGTACTTGTGAGAATTCAAAGTTTGAAAAAATGTTGTTGCTTTCAATGTTAAATTTATGTGGAAATAAAAGTGGAGTTGAAACTTGAAAGTTGTCTTTTCAGTTTTCACCTGCCCTTGAATAGTTTACTACTCATTTGGTCAAAACTCAAGATTGTTATTTGTTAGTTGTTGTTTTGTATAATTTGTTTTCTATTATATGTAATTATTTGTGTAGCAAGAAAAACAATCCATGCCCAAGAAAATGAAGTCAAAGACAGCCTTAATTCTATTAGCGCCCATTTAAGGACAAAACTGTTAAGGCTGGTGGGGAATCTGGTAAGGTATATAATATATATCATATTAGATTTATTGGTGTTACAACTCATAGCTATCGATTGTTGGTATAATTTATAAATCATCCTCTACTAGACTTCCAACACTCAGCATTCGATTTTTTGCTCAACGACCATATTTAAAAATTTTGTCAATTTGTCCATTTAACACTTTCACGGATTTCTATAACTCGTGCGTCATTATCCTTCAATTTGCCCGCATGTCTCTTACATATTCCTATAACTCGGAACTATATGAGGAGGAATTAGAGAAAAAGGGTTATTGGCACCGGTCCCCATGAACTTTACATGAGTTTATATTTTACATTATGAATTTTTTTTAAGACGTTAAACCCTTTGACCCCTTAAACAGATGTTCAAAGGACAATAAACCAAACTGTTTACTAATTAACGAGAGTTCAAGGATTTAAAACCTAAAAAAAAGTTTTTAGGATAAAATACAAACTCGTGTAAAAATCATAGGGGATTGGTGCTAATAGCCCTGAAAAAAAAAATACAAGTGACCAAGAACTTCCTCTTGTTGTCTACTGTCACGATACAACATTCTGCATCTACTAAACCCAACTACCGCATTATACCTTATTATGAATTTTTACAAGGTTGGGAACTCAAATCCACACCTGATTATTTACATTTTCAGCATGCTTAAAGTTAAATACCTAAACAATATTCTAGTCGTCTGGTGGCAGCAAATGTCAATGTCTGATCAATGCTAAAAGCCTAAACATTACTACCGATGTAAATGCTTTGAGAATAATCATAACGGCAAAACGCTACAAGTAGAGCATCACAATAAGCATAGGCACTCTAATGGTTAAACTACAAAGGTGATGAAACATTGAAATACATAAACAATTCAGCGAATTGTTTTTCGAATAACAACATATGCAAGAGAATCGCTATAACAAATGATTCAATATGGCATTAAACAAAGAACTAAATTCATATCAATTTCGGAACAAAAAAAATCAAAATAGTTCAACGTAAAAGCATAAGAACCAAGGGTGGTCTCAAAACACAACTGTATCAAGCATGGTTCCTAGAGTCTGAACGATGTTGGAAGACATCAAGTTGGAGACATGTTCCTCAAGGTGCTTCTTAGCATCTTGCCTTCCCACATTAGCAATCGCAAGCTTTTCTGGTGGCAATTCGTCTTCCTCTTGTACTGCCTTGTTATATTTGATTGCTAAGTTTAGCATCTCCTGCATATCACAAAGAAACCAAGGTCACATCACTTTGGTACAATGTCGTTATCAATCAACCCACATCTACTATATTTCGAATCTTCCAAAGAGATCTATTTTATTGCTCTATCTATAGCCTGGAAGTCATGTTCTTCTTTAGTAAAATATTTGTAAACTAAGTAAAAAATTAAAAACAAACAATAAGAGTAATAATCAAGATGACAGTCCCTTAATCATATCAATACAAACAATGATAAATAAAACAGATAGCGAGCTTTGCAGTAGCTCAGAAAATCAGAATGATAATTTATCATTATCATCCAATAAATTGTTTTTTTTAATATTATTATTTTTTATAGTTCTTTGGTACGACTTGTGATTTTACCATCCCCATCAATATTAGAAACTATTTTTTCTTTGCACTTTAAAATGTCTCATAAACATAACTAAACCATTTCTGTGGATCATGTGCTCTGAGATAACAAACCTCTGATTCTGTACGAGAAAAAAGTAGGAGAGATTGGGGTTTTGAGCAATGCCTCAGTTACCTGACTCTCTAGTCAGGTTACTGATGCAGTCAAAGCCAAGGAACCGTAGTAGACTATTAAAGTTAATAGAAGTTTCACTGACCTGAACAGTCTGTTCATTGGTTTTGGAATGGCTATCAAACCGCCGAAGTGTCAATCCATCAGTCCATTTCTTCTTATGGAGGTTAAGCAGCATCTTTTCCTCAAGTTCATTCTTCCTGTAATTGATGGCTATAGAGTAATAATGTCTGTTCAACCCATGGATCAGTGCCTGAAAATAACAATAAACCATATGAGAATCAAGCATTGTACAACATGAAAATAGGTAACAGCAAGAAGATGTAGTGATCAATCATTAAAAACTCACTTGAATGGAAGGCTTATTAAGATGCCCAAGGTTGGATGTCGTTTGTCGTGGTTCTTGGCCAAGCATCATGGTTTGTGGGTTAATTAGTCGGAATGCGTCAATCACCACCTTTCCTTTAACACTCTGAATTGGATCCACCACCACTGCAACTGCCCTTTGATTCAGAGCTTCAAAGCTCTGCACCCAAAAGAATATGTCAGCAAATCATGTGACTAAGCCAAAAGAATTAGGCAAAAAATCAGAACAGAGCTAATTTCGCAAAACTCCGGATAGAGAATGCAGGCATCACATTCATAGAACCTCAAGTCATCAAATAAACTCTTGTTTTACATACTCCATGTCACTGAAATCAATGGATTTTACCATCAATATCGTATTTCCTAAAACAAGTAATTATGTTATGGATATTAGTACAACTAAGCCTCACCCTTTTTGTTGCTAATACAAAGACCAAATAAAACTTTCTTTCATGAAGGAAAATTGTGTCATCACAAATAATGAATGTAGGAAATTACATCAATGATTAGGGGATAAAACAAGAACATTATTCATTTCATTGTCACTAAAACGGACAAGGATCAAGAATAAGTTCAACCGTGGCTAGTATTACCAAGAGGACAAGAGACCGTGCAGGAAAAAGAGAAGCAAAATCATTTTCAAAACAGCAGTAGAATAAGATTAAGTCCAATAATTATTTGAGTATCAATAAAAAAAAACATGGGTAGTGGTAAAGCACTAAAAACTTAATAATAATGCTAACCTGCTGCGTGTTTATGTCAACACCAGAGAGCCAACAACCAAATCCAGGATGCGAATGATACCACCCTACCACCATCTCTGGTCTGCAACACCAAATAAATAAGTAAGCTAGCTGAATCAGATGCATATTAGCACAAGATCGTGACAATTTGTTAATTGGAAATAAAGTTGCAAAAGGATGGGAAAAACATGTCAATTATAATAAAAAACCATGTATGAAGGGGAATCCCCCGACTGTGGAATAGGGGACAATTTTTTGGAAACCCAGTCATCAATGTTACTTGTCTTGAGACCTATAGGACATCTTTGCAGAATACTTTTACACTTTAACTTGCCTAATCCTGCATTTTTTTCTTTCATCTATTCAACTTAATCAGTAACCAATCTCAATCCATGAACTATTAACTAGTAATATGATTAGACAATCAAATAAGTGTCAGATACACCAAAAATCAAATATGATAGTTAGAAGTAATAAGATAATCCAGTGTTTACATCAAATGCTACTCTAAACATCTGCAGTTATGTTTTTATACTTGTCTAAAAAATTGTATAAAACAAAAATAAACTGACAAAACAATACATAAAACCTAGCATATTCAATTTTCAAGATTAAAAATGTCATCAAACAGAGGCTGACAAGATTCTCAAAGAAAGGTAAACAGCATTATAGTTCTTAACTAGAAGAATTCACAGTCAGACGTATCATATTAAATTATGAAAATTATTGAATGATAAAAAAATGTATTAGTCTTTGATCAAGAAGAAATTAGCTCTGCCCTTCAAATATTAAAATATGACCTCATAGTCTCAATTCATTACAATTAAAGTCTTTACAAAACGGATTCCTGCAGCTACTCAAAGCCATCACATAACAAACAGAATCACGTATCAACAAAGCAGTATTCAATTAACAAAATAATACCTTCCAGTCTGCTTGAGCATATCAAGCATGTTTGTCTGGAACACATGATCAACTGCTTCAACACTGACACCAGTACCACTTTGAGGCATCGCAAAGACATCAACAACCCGAACTGTGTACTCATCCACGAACTCTCCAAGCATCAAACCCATGACTTCCATGGGGACCCCAGCTCTTCCTATATTCAGAAAATCCACATTAAGTAAAAAACACAACCTCACTCACTTAACAGTTTCAACTCCATATTAACATAACTCCAAAAATACAAATGAAACAAATTTTTTTAAAACCCAGCATAGGTTCTCTCTAAAATACTTCAACAACGCCCCAAATTTAATAGCAGGAGATATCAATAAAAACATCAAAATAAATACTTAGATTTACATAACTGCGAGTAACAGGATGCACTGGTCATTAAAAAAATCCCTAACTTTCCTAATAAAAACCTAAAACATAGAAAGAGTAAACTAACATTGAACCACACAATAAAAACCCTAATTAACGATCCAATTTCACTAAGCAAACAAAATTCCAAATACGCTAAAAATGAAATATTCGAAGGTCTTGTGTGAAAGCAAACAGTAGTTAAAAGCATCCACTGATACAGTTTTCGAATCTTACCGTGTTTAAGCATTTTGAGGAGTGCGAGCGAGGAGATGTAGACCTGCTCCGATGAATCGAGCGTCGGTGAGTCTGGCGGCGGATGACCCAAGGCACCACCGGCACCGGCAAACATTCTTTGCAATCTTTCCATCCCTGACATTCTCTAGCTTGTTTTCTCGAGCTTTCTAGCAGGCCAAACGGAATACCGAGTTTTCTTTCTCAGCAAGAAGACGCCTTTTTATGTTTGAAGTAATGATCTGATATTTTTACTCTTTGAATGCGTTTTGCAAACACATCCTTGTAGTTTTAAATATTTACAAACCTCCTACTTTTCTTAGAGTTCTTTTTTTGGGCTGATAAGTATGGGTCAACCCATTAACCCACTTCGAGCCAGTTATGTTAGTGGACCGCAAAATAATAAAATGCTCAACTTGGGCTTGCAACCCAAAAATTGGGTTGGAACCCAAAATTCTATTAATTTCTTTTGATACAATTTAACCCTAGGTCCCAATGTCCCATTACATGTTTCATTTGTCAATTAACAACACCAATAATCGATGGAATTAATTGAGTTAGTTGTATAACTCCCCGATTACCTCAACGAAGGGTTTGAATTTTATCTTACTCATAAAAAAATAAATGTGTAAACTTTGGAGATCTCTTGTTAATTGTGAGAATAGCTACAGCTAGACACACCGCTAGGTGCACTGCTTACCCTGTCAATGAAGATGTGATATATGAACAAAAATATATATTTGTCAATCATATATCACATTTTTAATAGTCTTGGGTGGTTTCCAGAAGCATAGCTCAGCTGATAGATGGATGAGCATGGAGTTTGGACAAATGACTTCTAAGTCAGGGGTTCGAATTCTACTAACGGTAAAATGTTTTAAAAAAAAATATTCAATCTAAATAGGTGGATAGATAGATATTATTAAAATAAAAAAAAAATGAAAAGCAGAGAGAAACATGAGCAGTGAAGAACACATACAACACACAAAAATACTCTACAAAAACTTATCTTATTTTCTAAGAGAAAAAAATTGAAGGTGATTTTGGTGGTTGCCTAGATTTTCGTTTTTGAAAAAAATGGCCCAATTATGAGCAAGCCTTGTTGTATTCTGGAAGGCCTATATTCTTTTCTACACGCTAAAAATGAAATATTCGAAGATCTTATGTGAAAGCTAACAGGAGTTACAAAGCATCCACTAATACAGTTTCGAATCTTACCGTGTTTAAGCATTTTGAGGAGTGCGAGCGAGGAGATGTAGACCTGCTCCGATGAATCGAGCGTCGGTGAGTCTGGCGGCGGATGACCCAAGGCACCACCGGCACCGGCAAACATTCTTTGCAATCTTTCCATCCCTGACATTTTCTAGCTTGTTTTCTCGAACTTTCAAGCAGGCCAAACGGAATACTGAGTTTTCTTTATCAACAAAAAGACGCCTATTAACATGATAAGCATGCCTATAAATAAATAGACCGTATCTAAAATTTAAAATTAAATCAGACTTTAGACTCTCATCTTAACGTCAATCCTACCTTTATTTAAATGAACGTGAACGTGTTCATTTTAATATATTTTATTTTTAAAAACAAAATTAATCTTTTGATATGATACAAGACTTAATATTATAAATACTTGAGAGCTCAGTACGAAAAAGAAAACCAAGCTGCTTGATGATCTTGACTCTGTTGGTTCTGGTTGGATTATTATGGACGATGACAACGATTATTATTACGATATGCATGTGCCTGTTGAGCTCGGTGCTTCTATCGGTAATAATGTCTTCTTCTTCCTCTATTTCTTCTTTATAATTTAAGTTTTTAGTTTGAAAGTATTTAATTGATGTTATTAATTTCATACATATGCATTATGCAGTATTGATGTACGACAACAAGAAGCCACAACTTGGTTGAAGTGAGGATTGAAGATTACGTCACATGCAATTTAACATCTCCAACTGCAAAATATAACTCTGGTCGTGACATTATCACATTCGATACGGAAGGCAACTACTGCTTTATTTGCGGTTTCCCTAACCACTGCTAGCGCTGAGAAAAGATGATTTTCATGACTGCTCAACTCCTCTATCCGTCGCCGCCTATGACCACCAACTCTGAAAGTACTCCTCCATCGACCTTTCCACTTCTGGACACAAGATTGGTCCTCCAAATAAGACTTAATGAATACTGTTGATTAAATTTCAACATAAATTTAAAATAATAACCAACTATGCATAGTATATATCACATGGATATAATTCTTGATCTCTGTGATTTTACCTGATATAAGTTCATGAATAAATAACTACTACAATTCTACAATTTTCACATTGAAATGTATATATACACACACAAAACAAGAAAAGCCCAGGATATAACTTAATGCTAATTATTTCAAAATTAGGGTTTATCATAAACTATTTTAAAAAATTTATATAAAGAGATATATGTATAATTAATGGATGCATATAGTATTTGATTTATTTTTAATTAAACTATTTTGTCCTTATTAGTAAATTTCTATTGGGATATTTTTGTAATTAAAATTTTTATTAAAATATTTGTATACTTATCATATTTATGGGTGTCAATATCGGCACCTTTGAGTAATGACATGATATTTTTACTTCTTTGAATGCGTTTTGCAAACACTCCCTGTAGTTTTAAATATTTACAAACCTCTTAACTTTTCTTAGAATTCTGTTTTTTTTTGGGCTGATAAGTATGGGTCAACCCATTAACCCACTTCGAGCCAGATATGTTAGTGGACCGAAAATTAATAAATTGCTCAACTTGGGCTTGCAACCCAAGATTGGGTTGGAACCCAAAATTCTATCGATTTCTTTTGATACAATTTAACCCTAGGTTCCCATGTCCCATTACATGATTCATTTGTCAATTAACAGCACCAATGGCTAATGCAATCGATGGAATTCATTGAGTTAGTCATATAACTCCTCAAATAACTCAATGAAGGGTTTGAATCTCATATTGCAAAAGACAAATGTGCAAAATTTAGAGATTTCTCGTTAATTGTGAGAATAGCTGTTGCTAGACACACCACTAGGTGTACTGTTTACCCCGGCCAATAAAGATGTGATATATGATCAAAAATATATATTTGTCAATCATATATCACATTTTTAATAGTCTTGGATGGCCTTCGGTGACATAGCTCAACCGGTAGATTGATGAGTATGGAGTTTGGGCAAATGACTTCTAAATCAGTGGTTCAGATTCTACTAATAACAAAAGGCTTCAAAAAATACCCGGTTTAAATAGGTGGATAGATATATACTATCAAAAAAAAAAAAAAAATAGTCTTGAGTGGACGAGATGATGTTGGTCCGGTGGTAAACCCTTCACACCTCCATGAGGTTGTAGGTTCAAGTCCTTCCATCCTAAAAACAGGTCTCATCCTTATGATCAACTATCTCGCAAATCTCCAAAATCTACAGAAACCAACAACAGTGTATTCAACAATTTCATGTAATGTTGGCAAGGTTCCGGTTCGGTTCTGGTTCTTGTTCCGAACCGGCTGTTTTGAACCGGAATTTTTTTTTTTTAATTTTAATTTAAAAAAAAAAAAAAGACTTCTAAATTGTAAACTACTAAACTTGTAATAATGTAATTTTAAATAATAAAATAAAATAAAATATATAAATGACAAATTACAAAATAAACAAATGACAAAATACAAATTACAAAAGGAAATTAAAATAAAATAAACAAAATGTCAAATTACAAATTACATATTACATTTCATTGGATATTTGAGAATTAGGTCATCCAAAGTTCGAAAATAACATAAAATAAATAAATGATAAATTACAAAATTAAATTAAAATAAAATAAAAAAATGTAAAATTATTAGTCTTGCACTTAATTTTCACTACAATTAAGTTGCCTACGTATCCTCTTGGGAGGTTTAGAGGAATCAAAGGCCACGTAGTTCTCTTACCTTTTATTGCAGGTTTGTTGATGACATGGACTTGTGATGACGTGAATACGTGATCCACATCTTCTATTCCGTGCCCGTTGTACTTGTCTCTCCACTTTCATGTTCGTCATCTTTGAAGAAATCGTATGTTATCTCATGTTCGATTTCTTGTTGTCTATATTGAGCCTTTGTCCAATCATCCACACAAACCTGTATCTGGAGTGCTTTCGGAGTCAAGCATGAACGCCTTTCATCCAAGATATTCCCCCCGGCGCTGAACTCTTGTTCCACCGCCACTGTAGAAACTGGTGTTGAAAAAATATTTTTGGCTATGATAGCCATGATTGGATAGTACTTTGCGTACTCTTTCCAATATTGTAATATATCAAATTGTCTGTCTAAAGTGGATTCTATAAACTCATAAGAATCATTTAGATAAGATTCAAGCTCAGAATACTTGTCAATGCTTGATGAAGAAGAAGATCTAGTTTTTTTTTTATTTTTTTGTTTTTTTTTTTGATAATAGACTATATCCTAAATTCAAAAATCCGGAGGATGATGATGTGGGCTGTGCAGTTTGTGTTCGTGTAACATCTAAGTTGAGTGATGATCCATAAACTAAAAGATATTCATCATATAAAGAATACAATAATTTCTTAATTCTATCATAACATGCATTAACATTATATTCTATGTTTAAATCTTGGATGCCATAATAACCATTGAGATAATAACAAAAATTTTGTAATTTACAACATGGATCAAAAATCATGGCAATCAAATAAATATCTGGCAACTCATGATAATAACGTAACCATTTTTCCTTCATAGCATTAACGGCTTCCCCTATTTCTATGTCGGATTCACAATAAGCAAATGCACCAGCAATATTTAGACTTTCAATAATAAATAAATGAGTTGTAGGATAATAAACACCAGATAAATTTGTTGTAGCAGTATGAAAAACTTTTAACAAATTGAAAACATTGTAACAAGCATCCCAATGAGATTTATAAAGTTGAATGTCAATAACATGAAATTGATTAAAAGAAACTAATAGATCTCTATGCTCGTAACTTTGAGCAAGCAATTTATAAGTAGAATTCCAACGTGTTGGAACATCACGAGGAAATCTAACGGCACGTCTACCATTTTGTTTACAATATTTTACCCATGCATTCATTACAGAAGAATGTTTCCATAAAAATTGAAGGGCTTGTTTAATAGGTAGAATAAAATGATCAAGAGTTTCTAATCTTTTTTGAACACATAAATTTAAAACATGGCATGCACATCTTTGATGAAAAAATACACCACCAACAAATGGTTTGCATAAATTAATTAAAGATAGAATAGCAGCAGTATTGCTAAAAGCATTATCAAAACCAATTGCAAAAATTTTGTTCTCAATTTTATACTTTGAAAAAATAATTATAAGCATTCTAACAATATTTTGAGCAGTATGTGAATCATCAAAAACTCTAAATGCAAGAATTCTTTTTTGGATATTCTATGCATCATCCATAAAATGGCAAGTGACACCCAAGTATGAATGTGATCGCCAATGGTCAGTCCATATGTCGGCACATACGGAAACACGACCGTTATATTTTTCAAAAAATCTCTCTAACTTTTTTTTTCTTTTACATAAATCTTTTCAAGTGTATATACAAGAGTGGATCTAGGAACACGACATGCAGCAGGGTTTAATGCTCGTCGACAATAATTAATAAAACCAACTTTTTCACCAAAACCGAATGATAAGTGTTCTACTGCTACCATTCTAGCTAATTCTTCCCTATTTTGTTCATCAGTATAACGAAATAATTGTTGGTTAGAGTAGCGTACCTGTGAATTTGTGTTTGTGACCTCGATCTGGTCTCTGCTTCTGGATGTTTGGTTTGAATATGCTTCCGATAAGTGCCATATCCTCCGGATTTGGACCACTTATATACTTTATTGCAATAATTGCAAGCCGCTACATAGCTTCCATCTTCTTGCCTAACTTTCTTCATATGTTTGACGAATAGATCAGATTTGCTCTGCTTCGGATCCGGTTCGTCCTCATCTGCTTCCGGTGGATCAAAATCATAATCCGGAGGTGTATCAATACCAGACATATTTTCTGAATGGCTTGTCAAATTAAGGCCGGGGGGTGGCATTATGATCGGGTTCTGAAATTATTAAAGGGGGAGTAGGAATGTTTAGGCCTAGGTCTTCAGCATAGGCCCGGCGTTGCAGATAATCGTGATAGGTGGTGTCGTTATGACCGAGATTATCGACCATCTGACCCTTACCTTTCATCGAAATCGAACGCCTAGGATCGTCACGGCCGTGACCTCTTCCATTTCCACCACTTGCCATTGGATTGGACGAAATATATTTGGGACTAGAGAAATACTGAAAATCTGATATAGATAATTGAAAACTTAGAACTTAGAAGAATAATACTATAAAGTATAAATCTATATTCTATAATAATATAATACTATAATAGTAGAATAGTAGATTAGTAGTAACTAGTAAGTACTAAGTACTATTATAGTAAGTACTAAGTAGTAACTAGAAATAAGATAAATTGCAAATAAATGAAATTGGAAACTTAGTATTTAGTAAATACTAAATAGTAATTGGTTATTCGGAAATTAAATAAATTATAAATAAGATAAATTGTAAATAAAATTAATTGCAAATAAAATTAATTGCAAATAAAATTAATTGCAAATAAAATATATTGGAAATAAAATATATTGTAAATAAAATTAATTGCAAATAAAATTAATTACAAATAAAATTAATTGGAATTTTGAAAATAAATTAATTGCAAATAAAATATATTGTAAATAAAATTAATTGGAAATAAAATTAATTGCAAATAAAATTAATTGGAATTTTGAAAATAAAATTAATTGCAAATAAAATTTATTGGAAATAAAATTAATTGCAAATAAATGATAAATTGCAAAATTAAATAAATAATAAAAACCTTGGAAACTTGGAGTCTTCAGTCTTGGAGTCTTGGAGAGTTGGAGAGTGTTGGAGACTTGATAATTGAGTATTGAAACAATGAAACTTGAAATAAAAATTAGAAATTTAGAATTAGAGATTTAGAGAATTGAGAATAGAGAGAATTGAGATTTGAGAGAAATAGAGAATGAGAGGAAAATAAGAAATTAGTGTGAGATTGTGAGAAAAAATGAAAGGGGAGGAGGGGTATTTATAGAAAAAAAAAATTTTAAAGGCCAACGGTTGCGACGTTCTGTCAGCATGCCTCCATGACATCACGCTGACGTCAGTAGACCGTTGGGCCTCAATGGCAAAAAAAAAAAAAAAAAAAAAAAACGGCCGGTTTGAACCGAACCGGAACCGCTGGTTCCAGCACGGTTCGAACCGATCGGTTTGTTAAATATTCGAACCAGAACCGGAAAAATCAATTCCGGTTCCGATTCCAGTCCGATTCTACGGTTGGAACCGGACCCTTGCCAGGTCTAATTTCATAAAGACTCGTTTATAATTTTATTTGAATGCAACGAAGCAGATGAAATGAATGCTTCTGCTACAGTGTGCATGTGTGACTGTTATGTGAGATACATAGAGAGGTAATTCGATCAAATTGTAGTCGCTTGGGTTGAATTTTCCACACTCATTTAATTTTTGCTGCACGACAAGACATCAATGCAAGCAAGACATCAATCCAACTGTAGCTTGAACCAATCATGGCCAAGAATTCATCTGGTGGCGTGGATAAGTGGACTACAATTTTTTTTTATAGATAATTTCTCGTCACAATCGGTAAATTTTGTTTCATATGATCTAGAAGGTAGGAAAGCTAGATATCTTGACCTGTTCAACTTATGAACTTACCTAGAATTGATCTCTTTTTAACTGTTGATTACTTTTAGCTAGATTTTTGGAATTATGAATATTCATCAACTACTTTCTTACACATATTACTTGCGGTCCCAATTAACTTGAGATGTCTTAAGGAAATTTTTTCAAAGTTGAAGATTTAATGAAAACTGAAGTCAATAAATACCCATCACGTTCCTAGACAAATACTTACTAAAAAGCCTCAACTTCAACATCTCTCTCTCTATCTCTCTTGATATCCTCTGCTTAGTCGATTTCTTGTTTAATTTACAGTAATTGCAGTCATGGAACAATTTTTCATGGAGAGTCCAAAATCACCCCTACAACCTCCAACTTTTGGAGACCTAATCACTGTTCTTAGCATTGATGGAGGTGGAATTAGAGGGATCATCCCTGCAACTATTCTTACCTTCTTCGAGTCTGAGCTTCAGGTAGATAAATTTGTATACACTTGTTATATATAAAAAATTTTATGCGCTTAATTCTCTTCTAATAGATCTCTTATTTTAACAGAAACTGGATGGTGAGCAAGCAAGACTCGCGGACTATTTTGATGTGATTTCGGGTACTAGCACGGGAGGTCTAGTGACTGCCATGTTAACAACTCCGAATGAGCAGAACCGCCCTTTGTTTGCTGCAAAAGACATCAAAGACTTCTATCTTGAGCATTGCCCTCAAATCTTCCCTCAAAAGTAATTAATAATCTTTCACGGTCAATTATTTATCGTGAATTAATAATCATGTTTGATGTTAATTTTTTTCTCATGAATATTCACAATCACATAATTACTAACGTGATACGTTTTAATTTCATGCAGTACTTCTTATATTCCCTTCTCTAATACGTTCAAATCTCTGGTCGGACCAAAATATGACGGCAAATATCTACATAGCCTTGTAAAGGAAAAATTAGGAGGCGTACGGTTGCACCAAACATTAACAAATGTTGTGATCCCAACTTTTGACATCAAGAAACTCCAGCCAATCATCTTCTCCACTTACGATGTATACAGTTATTCATCTATATATACATATGATCTATCTTTACCTTTCTTAGACATATATGAGTTCTAATTATACTATATATTATTTTCAGGTGAAGAAAAATCCAAGCAAAGATGCCTTGCTTTCGGATATCTCCATTGCAACTTCAGCTGCTCCAACTTATCTTCCTGCGCATAATTTTGAAACCGAAGACATTTCTACCGGAAAAATTAGAACATTCGATCTCATTGACGGTGGTGTGGCTGCTAATAATCCGGTATATATATTGAAAAATCAACATGGATATTCTTTGAGTTTTTTTTTTTTTTCTGACAAGTCACGAAATCTTATGTATTGATTTTGCTTTAATTTTTTTCTCAGACTTTAGTTGCTATAAGCGAAGTGACAAAAGAAATCACCAGGGGCAGTACCGACTTCTTACCTATAAAGCCAACGGACTATGGCCGATTTCTGGTTATATCATTAGGGACTGGTTCGCCGAAAACAGAAGAGAAATACGATGCTCTTAAATCGGGTAAATGGGGTTTGTTGGGGTGGCTGACAGCTGAAGGCTCCACTCCATTGATAGACGTGTTCATGCAATCTAGCAGCGACATGGTCGACTTTCATATCTCTACTGTTTTCCAAGCTCTTCATTCTGAAGATAACTATCTTCGAATCCAGGTAAATTTTCATCTGATGCATGATTTTCAGATGAAGGCGCGCGTATACGTGAATAACATGATCGTATTAATTATGATTGTGAATTTGATGAACAGGACGATACACTTAGCAGAGATGAGTCTTCCGTGGATATTGCAACCAAAGAGAACTTGGATAATCTCGTGACGGTGGGTGAAAAGCTGCTAAAGAAACCAGTTTCGGAAGTTAATTTCGAGACTGGTGTCTTTGAGCCTAGTTCAAGGAACAAGGGCACAAATGAACAAGCTTTAATCAAGTAAGTAATTAGGAAATTATCTACCGTATTTCTTCTTAACTTGAATGGTGTGTATCATTTTTGATGAATTTTAAAAATAAAATAATAAATTAACATTTTGTATTTATTTTATTTGTGTAGAATAGCAGAAGTGCTGTCGAAGGAGAAGAGGGTTCGTGACATGAGATCACCACACGGGAAGAAGCCGGTTGCAAACAGCCAAATCAAAAGCAGGAATATAATGCTAGACATTTAGACAGCTTCTAGTTACATTATTATTATTATTATTATTATTATTATTTCATTTTCATTTCAAATAATAGAAGGCTATCGAATTCCTCGTCTTGATGCTAAACTCTACTTTCTAGGCATCCAATATTATCGATGTCGTAATTCATCTAATTTGTATACAAATCGTGGTGTGTATCATTTTGATGAATTTCAAAAATAAAATAATAAATTAACATTTTGTATTTGCATTTTTATTTTATTTTGTTTGTGTTTTTTCTTTCAAGTAATTAATTAGTTTAGAATTACAACAGGAATGATAAAATTTGAACTCGTGATTATTGTGTGAAAAATTATTGAAATGTCTCAAAAAGATCTCTTGAAATAGAAAGGATATTAAATGTCCTAATAAAATCACTTTAAAAAAAAATGAAATCTACGACAATGAAATGAATGACATAACATACAACTTAACTTTTTATAAAATGTTGAAAAGGAAATTCAAGGATATGAATTAATTCCTGTAATTACCAAGAAATTAAATAATTTTCTTCTTAAATTAAAAGATTTATGTTTTGCATCTAATTATTTATTAATGAAAATTTCAAATGGAAATGTTAATCATGATATCAAGATACATTGAGATGAAAAGTTCAACTATCTAGTGATCACGTGTATTGAAAATTAATCACTAACTTTGTCAATATTATAGTGGTTTAGTATTTTATTAAAAGGCAGTTGGTAGTTCAGTAGTCGTAAGCTAAGTTGACGAGTAGATATTATAATCTGTCAAGAAGACTTGTCAAATTTGTAATGTTTAAAATAAATAAAAAGTTGTCAAAATCAAATGCATCAAATTGTACGTCTCCAACATGCTGACTGGTTCTCTTGTCTTCTCGTGTGGTGATGATGTGTCTGGAAAATACACAGAAAAATTAATGGAGCGTAGAACAATTAGAGAGGAACCCACTAAGTCAAGGAAATGATAACAACTGATAATAAAATAATGCCAACTAAAAAGGAGACCACTAAGTCACTATCAGTTCAACTTACACAAGTAACACAACAAACAATATGCAAGGTCTTGTGAGACCATGAAAACTAACAAGTAACAAATAATAAACATGACAACAAACATGACCATTTCCTCTTCTGCACGTGCTAGGGTCTGCTAACATGCAGATATCAGGTGACAAATCTGTTTATTCACATCTCTATACAAAACTTGAAATGTTAATTAGTGAACAACAAACACATATTTGAAAAGTCCAATTTGGAATGTATATAATACAGCCATCTTATTGTTAATTATTTTTTTTCATGAAATGGTCCAAAATAAAAATAAAAATGAAGAATTATTGTTAACTGTCGCAATCTAGCTTGGTTGACTAGAAGATATTATGGTCCATCAAATAAACTCATCAATATAAAATAACAAGCAGTCCAGCTGCGTCGTTTTATTTAATTGTCTCTCATATGGTGACAATAATGACTAATAAATATACAAATTAAAAATGTTCTTCTCTTCTATATTTTTAATTAATTAATTTTTAGCTTTCAATGAGAAATTTCGCTTTTAATGCACGATCCTTCTGTCATTTTTTTTTTTTTTTTTGAACAGTTCCTTACAGTCGGAAAACAGTGCCGCGCTCTGTTACAATATCCGTAAACAGTACCACTACAGTGAAGCACCCGCTACAGCACTTATAAACAGTGCCACCGCGCCACTAAAGTACCTCTGTAAACAGTGCACCGCATCACCTGTAAACAGTTCTACTACAGTACATGAATAGTGTTGCTCTAAAACCCTAAGAGAGATCTAAGCATCGGAGGCTACTGCACGATCCTTCTGTCATGATGATCACAGTTTTTGTGTATAAAAGAAATCGAATTAATTGAAAACTAATCAAATCTTAACCATTCATTCATTGCTTTAAAGATAACTTGTAACATCCCAACTAGATTGGCACATAACAAGATTACCTATTATGTGTATGCACATTCTCAAACTGACATAATATATTAAAAAAAAAAAGAAAAAAAAAAGACATAACAACAAAATCCCTAACAAATCAACAAAAATGGTAAAAATGTCTAAAAGATAAATCTCTTGTAACAAGAGCAGTACAAAATTGAGGACAAGTAAAACTCTAAAAATCTTGAGCCAAAGAACGACTATGAGAAGCTAAGCAATCAGCCACCGTATTTCTTTCACGATAAATATGAGAGATATGAACACTCATAGAAGAGATGTAATAAAGACAACATCGCCAAGAAAAAGAAAACTTCCTAGGAACATCCACCAAATGAAGAGAAAGAAGAGAGACCATATGAGTAGAATCACATTTTATCCAAAAAAAGTGACAACCATAAATATGAGCAAATTCAATGGCTTTGATAACTGCCAATAACTTTGCTTCAAAAGCATACATAACCCTCAAAGGCAAAGCAAAACAACTTTTAACAAACCCGCGACAATTACAAAAAATACCACCACAGCCTGAAGGTCCTGGAGAGCCATTAGAAGAACCGTCAGTGCTTACCTTTATCCAACCTGGAGGAAGGAACACTAGAAAACCTCTAAAATCTTATGAGCTTTACAAGGCCAATGAACCACTTGAAGATGCCTAAGAAGCAATAATTCAGATTATGAATTATACATTCCACTAGTAATAAATGATTAGAATCTCGAATAGCTGAGTGAACATAGGCAATAGAAGAGATAATTGGGATCATGTGCTTCTCAAAAATCATTTGATTTCGCACATACCAAATTGCCCAGAAAATATGAATCATTATAGAAAACCATAAACTTCGTAATTGCAGGCTAGCATTCCAATTAAGAGCTGACAAGAAAAAATCAAAAACCTCCAAATAATAATCATGAGACAATGCACATTGAAAATGAAACTTGTAATAGAGCCATCTACTAAAACACAACATCTCATTTTTGAAAATGAGGTTTGAAAGATGACATATTTTCCAAAACATCTCCTTATGTCTCCTATCTTTTTCATGTTTAAAAAGGTTGAGCAATCAGCCATCTTAATCAATAATTTATTTATTTATTTATTATTATTATTATTATTTTTTGTGTTAATATAAATAACACCTGTATTAATTCAGATGTGTGCTGATATATACTTGATGAGATCAACCACAATGGAGAGATCTTCTTACATTTTGAGATTTAATGGACAAATTTGTTACTAGGATTTTTTTTTAAAAAGTTTTATATTCGAATTTTATCATCACAAAAGTGAAAGGAAAAAAATGTTATCTTAAAGTTGATGTTTAATAATGTTATCTTAACCATCATTTTGACGGATACTTATATATTTATATGAAAGTAATATTTCTGCATATACATCTTAAGATTTATATCATATTATTTACTTTTTTATTTTTTTATATTTTTTTTTAAGAATGAAAGAAATATATATTTTTTGATATACAAAAGAAAGAAATATTTGAGGATGAAATAAATAGAACATTGAATTGGTCAAGGGAATGAGAATGAGATGTACCATTTCCTGTTTGAACAAAGTCAGCTGTCAATACCTATGTCTACGTGCATTTTGACTTTGACAATTCTTTTAAACGACAAAAAAGGAAGAGGAAGGACTGTTTTTTTTCCTAATCACTTATACATATTACAATATAAAAAAAATTTGAAACTGCGAATTTATTAGAAAACAGCAGCCCCAACAGAAAGCACACAATATCCTTCTGATTGGCGACTCGAAATAAATATTGAAGGTGAAAAATAAAAAGAAATAAATATTAATCATTAATTACTGAAAAAAAAATGCTGAAATTATATTAATTCTAAGCAATCTTATCCCACATTTGGGATTTTTATTCAAACAGAGGTGAAAAAAATTAAAGAATCAAATCAAAAGGTGAGATCTCCTATACATTTTTGCAGTAAGTCTCCCACCTTCCTAGACCTTACAAACTGTAAATTAATTATCCCAAATCTGGAATTTATTCAAACAACATGAGGTGGACTTGCGTCACCTTAATTAACTATCACAATTACAACACCGATATTAGTAATTAGAATCAATCACTAATCAAATCATATACATGTAAACATTATTTAGCATTTGATTTGTACGTATTAGCCATTCCATGGGGTGATCTAGCCAGACGACGGCGCTTCTCGTCCGAGAGTAGAGTTGCAAATCTGCAAGAATATCGATCAGAAGTAATTCTATGAGTTGATCATCATATATGTTATATCTAGAAAATTTAATTTGTTTCACATAAATTTATAAATGTATTTGTTATTTATACCTTTTGATAGCCTCTTGGTTACTCTCTAATTCCGTATTAGAGGGCTCAAAGATGCCTGTCTCCAAATTCACCCTGGCAACAGGTTTTTTCAACAGTCCTTCACCAGCTTTCACAAGGTCTTCTAAGTTCTTCTTTGTGGCTATATCGACCGAAGAAACCACCCCACTTAACGTATCCACCTGTATATGTTTTATCATTCAAAATAATTTAGTTAATAATATATATATTTTTTGAAGTATAATTTAGTCAATAATAGATAAGTGATGGATAATAAGTAAAATTAATAATTTGAACGAGGACTTTGTGTAAAAATAATTAATATATATAGGATTTAGCTAGTGTACTGAACCCGCATCTATACCGGCAGGGACGGAGTTAGAAATTCAAGTTCGAGGACCATTATATAAAAACAAAAAAATTTAGGGGACTGAAATGAAAAAAATTTAAAATTTAGTAATAATTTAATAATTTTTATAATGAGTTTTAATGTTTTTTTAAGGGCACAGACTCCTTTGCCTCTGTCTACACGGTAGTTATCAGGGAGACATTAAATTTTCAAATAGTAGCATAACCCATATATTTAATAATTTGACGGTTACCTGAATTCGAAGATATTTGTCTGAGTGAAGGGCTTGAAATACGGCAGAGATGTGCAAATCTACCATATCTGCGCTTGCTTGAGTGAAGACATCAACTAAAGGAGTGGAACTACCGCTGGTCAACCAACCAAGCACACCCCACTTTGCTGCTGCATCGGCACTGTATTTCCCTTGATCTTTTCCCGAGCCAGTCCCTAAAGATATAACCAGAAATCGTCCATAGTCCATTGGCTTTATCGGAAAGAAGTCTGAATTTCCCCTGATTATTGCCTTGGTCACTTCACCTAATGCAACCAATGCCTGAAATTAGAAATCAACACACAAGATATTAGTAATCAACAAATTAAGTACATATATATTATTTGCGTTGCTTAAAATTAGGAAAATATATATCATGATATATATACCGGGTTATTTGCTGCAACTCCACCGTCTATTAGGTTGAATTCTCTCACTTGGCCAGCTGAGGTTTTTGTTTCGAAAGTGTGTGCTGGAAGATAAGTGGGCGCTGCCGAGGTTGCTATGCATATATCGGAGAGTAATGCATCTAAGCTTTGCTTTTCCTTCACCTGTTTATTATATTCCATGGAAATAATATATAAAACTACTATAGTTCAGCTCGCTCTATGATCATTAAATTGATCATTTGATTAAACATGATAAAATTAGGGAAGATCATGAACCTCATAGCTGGAAAAGATGGTCGGCTGGAGTCGCTTGATGTCAAAAGTTGGGATCACAACATTAGTCAGTGTTTGGTGCAATCTTGTGTTTCCTAGTTTTTCTCTAACAATGCTATGTAAATATTTCCCATCGTATTTCGGTCCCGATAGAGCTTTCATCACCTTTCTAGCGTTGGCAAATAGTTGAAAGCTGTTAAATATTTACACACATCAAAAAAAAAAAAAAAAGCATGTTATTACAGATCAAATGATAATTATATATATAGGTGAAGAAATTTGTTGAGTATGATAATTATAATTAGAAAGAAAATATAATTCTGTACCTAGGTTGGGGAAATATTTTAGGGCATTCACTTAGGTAAAAGTCATTGATATCCTTGGCGGCAAAGAGGGGTCGATTTTTTTCATTGGGAGTAGTTAGCATAGCAGTCACCAAACCGCCCGTGCTTGTCCCTGCAATCACATCAAAATAATCCGCGATTCTTGCATCCTCGCCGTCTAGTTTCTAAAGAAAATTGCCAAAAAACCTAGAGTTAGTATACTATAAACGTACAAAAAATATCAAATTATATTATAATCCAACGTACTAAAGTTTGTGTATGCACAAAGTTAAGGTTAAAAAAAAAAAATGAAGGTACATTTGATATGATATTTGAAATGCTTGACTCATGCATATCAAACGAACGTGTGAGAAAAAGTTTAGAGTACTATTATGCATGATATCTACCTGAAGTTCAGACTCTAGAAAAGCAAGAATGGTTCCTGGAATAAGTCCTCTTATTCCACCACCATCAATGCTAAGAATGGTGATAAGATCTCCAAAAGTTGGTGGTTGGAGAGGTTCATGTGTTCTTTCCATGAGGTTTCAATCAAGGGTCGATATAAACGTACGCACACAGAAATAAAGAGAAAGCGAAGCTAGCTAGGGTTTTCAAGAGCTGTAGAAGAAAGTTAGAGTGAATATAAGTTTTCAAGAGATCAGGCTTGGAGGGAGAATTTTCTGCTTATTGAGTTCCTCTTTGAGAACGCTTGCATGGCTATTTATAGACCCAACCTATGAGAGTTGATGAATTTAAAAATGGAAAAAAAGGGATAAGAGTTCTATAAATTACAAATACTTTTTTTTTTTTTTTCAATATTGGAAAAATCTTCTCCAAATTTGACTAATTAAACATACTTGTAATGTGATTATTAGTTTATTGGATAGGGTTCAAGTACGAGTTAGACAACATATATTCATCTATCAATGAAAAGGTTGAGAATTGTACTTAACAGTAGAAACCGTGTTCAAAGATTAAATGTAAGAATTGTAGGTGAGACTGGCTCCCAGAGAATTGTAGGTTAGAATGTGATTCAATTAGGCTAGAATGCTAGATATGGCCTAACACACTAACATTACCACCTTTTTTTCTTTTGTTTTTATTTAAATTTTTAGCTATAGTGCTTGAATCTGTTTGGCTACATATAAAATGAATGAAGGGGATTTCATCATATATATTAAATGCAGAATCGTCCTGGAGAATGATTTCTAATTCCATCAATAACATCAATTTCGATTCGTAAGAGGCGGCGCATCAAATATTGAAATACATGAATGATACGAAAACATAAAGTCAATTATGGCGATTATTACTCGTGATCCTACGTGCGAATCAACTATATATAGCTGGAATTTATTTGTAAGTTCATTTTGACAATAGTAAATATGCAATTTATTAACATGAAATTTTACTTAATATATCCCACATCAAGCTCAGGAATTATTTATTCAAGCCCTAAACTCGCCCATTTATTAGCTGAGCTATGCCCCTGAGGGCGTGCATGTAAATACTTGATCATGACATATATACCCTTGTTCATTTATTTGTCTTATTGTTTATATGCACTTAATTATGTCATAATGCCTTTTAGTTTTAAATGACTTTACATGATTAGTAGTTCTTGATGATTCTTGTTCTTCTACCTAAAGAAACAGATTAAAAACAGAATAAAAAAATAAAAAAAATAAAACATGGTCTGTTTTTGTGAAGGTTTGTCATTTGGACGAAATTCAGAGAACTTGGATTCATTGAATCAATATAATAAACTATGAAAAAAAAAAAAAAAAAAACGTAATTAACTCTCTCATATATATATATATATAACACACTCTTGAAAATTACTCCATTGATATATCCTCCTTGCTTCATAGTTCTTTCCTCCATTTTTTTTAGCTTCAAATAATTAATGTGTAAGCAAAGAATTATTAATTGTTTAGAATATGTTCAACGGTGGAATTTTCAGCTGTTTAGTTTTGTCTTCATATATATGTATGGAATTAATATTTTCACGATCAAAGCAAGTAATAAAGAATAAAAAAAAGAAGTTTATATATGCACGAAAAAAGACAAGATGTTTATGGTTTTTGGTTTATAATATACATGCAAGAAAGACACAAAATATAATTATATACAGCTATACATAGGAACCAGAGTTATAGTTAATGTATCTTTTAATTAATTAATTAATTTTTATATATGTGTGCGTTCGTGTGAGTGAGGTTTCTTCACATTCTTTTAATTTATTTTTTATTTATTATTATTTATTTATTTATTTATTTATTTTTTTTTAAAGTACATTCTTTTAATTCTTATATATATATATATATATATATATATAACCTATCTTATCCCGTACCTGTTGCTGACTTTTTCTCGCAATTGAAAATGGATTCCAAAATATTTGGTAATATGAATTCAAAAGATCAGTATCCGACTAATGATATGCTCTAACGTTTAAACAATGACAAAATGTACATAACCCAATTAAAACTTAGTTCCATATCAAGTTGCTTGTTAATTATTAGGTGTGGGATTTCCGTATTTTTTTTCGTGCGAAACCGACTCTCTAACGTTATAGAACCTACTCTATAATGTTAGGGAGTGACCTGATCAGTCTTTTAAAAGTAACAATGTCATTATATAATGTTACAGAGTTGATCTAAATCGACTTATAGTCATATGTTTTTAGGATGAACTTACAGAAAAATTATTGTTCCAATACACTGTTGTCCTATATTGACCAAAATTTGTTTTGGTACAAGTTATGAATCGGCGATACCTCTTAAGAATCTTATCCGTTATTGTCATGATCTACAAAACATTTGATTGTTGAATTTAAATCGTGTATTATAAATATTAAAAAAAATACATATTTTTGACTCTATTAGCAGTCCTTTCTTGGTTGAAACTTTTTAGATATAATTCCAAGCACGAAAAATCAAAGGAAGTACGGAAGTCCGGGGATGGTTGGCTGGCAATGATGTAATTGGGAAAAGTTGCAATCTTCATTTAAAATGTGTTAAACCATTTATTAATGTCCGAGGACTTGACGTTTGAACTGTATCTTTGACAGCAAAGAGAATTTTATTTTTGGTTTATTGTAAGCTTTGGTGGAGCTTACCAAACAGGCAGCCCTAGCTTTTCACGTGTAATTCACGCATGGAGTTAGAGGCTTGAAGGCATTGTAATTCACATGGTTAAAGTTAAACTAATGGATTCGAGATTATTTGAAGATCATCATTTTGCTTATAAACAAAGGGATTATAATAAATAGAGATTAGCTGAAGATCATCCAATTCAAGACATCACATAGTATCAGTGATGGAGAAGAGACAACTGTTTAGGACAATAATCGGTCAAATTTTATGTGAGGCAGAGAAGATAGGTTTAGGCCCAAAACGTTTGCTCAAATGAACCTGTTGGGCCTGGTTGTTTGACATTGACCGAGCTTCAACCCAAAATGTAAAATTTTAAAAAAAATGTATCAAAATACATTTTCCATTCAAATTACGTCATGTAACATTAGAATAAATACGATTGACTACTTATATAGTTATATAACACAACATGATTTAAATGAAAAATGCAAGATGTGTTTTATGTCCAGGAGCTTTCAAAGTATAATAAAAGGCCATTTCATATTAAGATTGTAATACACAAATGTATTGATCCTTTGGCTTTTCCGGCGATACGAACATATTTAAGTAATTGCCGTTCTGTAAGACCATAATGAAAACGTAATTTTTGTTTTTTGCTGCGACCCCATAACTCTGGAGCTGGTGATCGCAGACCTAATACAAGCATGCGGGGCTTTGTGACGATCACAGCTCATCGGCACAGCTCATCGGGTACCACCCAACCTGCTGTAACCAATGGACCGCCGTCTTGTCGCCGTTGTTGTCGTTAGCAAAGCCAAGTCTCAATTTCAAAAGGTGAGTTGTGCAGAAAAAGTCAACAGTTGCTTTTGAGCTCTAGTTCTTTTTGAGCTTTTGAAGTGCCTTTACTAAAACCATGTTCCGCATAACACCAAAAGTTAATTCCGTCCCTCTTCGGGAAGTAACTCGTAGTGTCTTCTTCCTGACTCTACACCCCTCAGAATGGTTACTGGACAAGTGCGGGAATGGTTGCTTCCCCTGAGAACTTAACTTAATGCAGAGGTTCCGCGACAGGAAGAAAAGAAGGGAACATGGAACAACGGTGCTCTCGATCCATCATTTTATGAGTTTTGCAACCTTCGATTTCCTCAGATAAGTTCCTCACTCATCAATGTCTTGTAACCAAGTTTCCTCTCTTCAGAAGTAGTTTTGCAAACCTGTAATGAGATGGCAAATTATGGAAATCAAATCACTCACTACTCACTAGTTAGAAATTAAATTATAAAAATGAACTCTCAAGAATTAATCTCGTAGTACATTTTTAGAGCCTCTGCATTAGTGCCGCCATTTAGAATTGGTTCAGAAAATCCGGTCTCAAGATTCACTCTCGGAACTGGTTTCTTCAACAGTCTTTCACCAATTATTACAAGTTTGTCCAAGTTTTCCTTGGTATTAAAGTCGGTCGAAGAATCTTTTCCTGTTAATGTATCATCCTGATTTCACAATATTATAGTTCATGAGAAGTACTATATTAGTGATCATATGCATTTATAAAATCTTAATCTAAAATCAAAGTAGGACAAGCTTATATATGTATATACTTGGATTTGGAAATAGTTCTACTCAGATTGAAGTGCTCATATCTGCACTTGCTTGAGTGAACACATCCACTAATGGAACAGAACCACCATGAAGTAACCAACCCAAAGTACCCCATTTGGCTGCCATTTTGGCACTGTATTTCTCTTCTATCTTTGCTGAGCCAGTGCCTATTGAGATCACCAAAAACCGGCCATAGTCCATAGGCTTAATCAGGAAGAAATCTGGATTTTCGTCAGAGATTTGTTTTGTTGCTTGGGTGATTGCAACCAAAGCCTAAAACAGTACCACAAATTAATTGTGCCAAAATGTTCAATAATTAATTACTTTGGGGTTTCAATAGGCTTTTTATATCCTTCAAAAACTTCATTCCTTATTAATTGGAAATTGCTTATATATATATATATATATATATATATATATACACATATATACTGGATTATTTTCAGCGACACCACCATCGATAAGATGGAATTCTCTAGTGTTTCCCTCATGATCATTGTTAGTGATCGAAGTAGTGACAAGGAAGGTAAGTTGGAGCAGCTGAAGAGCTGATGCAAATGTCGGACAGTGAAGCATCCAAATATGGGGACCTTTTAACTTGTATCGACATCATTATATGCAAAATAACAGTTGCAAATCAGGATTCTGAAAGCACAGAAAATTGTACAGGATCCCACACCAGATCATCAGAACTGTATGTTGTTTGTAAATCAACAATCTGGTTAGAACCTGTAGAAAAACAGAAAGCAAAACAACACAAACCAACACGTTAGAAAATCGGTTAGGAAAAACCGAGGCCCGTGTTTCACACGGTGTCCTTAAGACGATTTTGCCGTATATAACACCGTATGTGTATCAGCGATCGTCTCCCAGGATACAACGGTTTAACAGTGGAAGTGCGAAGCACAAACCACTCTCAGCGAACTCAAACGAGCTAAAACTTACCAAGAACAGAGAAGTATTTTGGATGCAAAAGAAACCAAGAAGGCAAGAACAAATAGAGAAGAGAAAGTATTCTTGAATTAAATTTTATATGAAAAGAATACAAAGGTATTTATAGGCAAAACCCAAGCCTGGTGAATAAGCTCAACCGAAGCTTGTTGAATGCAATTCTTGGTTCTTGGTGAATAAGCAAAACGAAGCTTGTTGAATACGATTCTTGGTTCTTGATGAATAAGCAAAACGAAGCTTGGTGAATACGATTCTAGACCGAAGCTTCTTGAACATGTTTCTAATTTAATAAGAAAAATAATTTAATTAAATTATAATTAAAAACCTGGTTCTGTATTCTTGGTGATCAAGTAAGAATATCAAAATCCAGACAATTAAAGTTTTCCTTATTCTTTACACAAAAACGTTGAGACTCAATTTCTCATTCACCCATTAACCATTTTTGAGTTTAAGTATACCATTTCGAAATTCTTACGGAGTAGAATTCGAATACACTTTAATCTTCTATTTTCATGGAATTAATCATACTCAATTTGTCCTACAAAAATAAAAGTTTATCACAAAATTTTCCAACACTGTAATCCAGAGAGATGGTATATATAGATAGGTACCTCATAGGTTGAGAAAATGGTTGGCTGCAAACGCCTAATATCAAAAGATGGAATGACAACATGTGTCAAGGTGTCATGCAATCTTGTCTCTCATAGTTGATCCTTTACCTATGAAGGTATTTCCCATCATACCTGGGGTCTTGATAATGATTTCAACTTATTTTTATGTTGCAGTAAAATTTGATTTCTTTTCTTATAACCTGAGGCAAGTAGTTTTAATTCATCAAAGCGTAGGATTTCAAACGAGTAGGTTGGTTGTTTATGGTGAGAATAGAAGTGGAGTGGGCATTCAAAATGCGTAAGGAAAAGAGAAAAAAATATGAAAAAGAAAAAGAGAAAAAAAAAAAAAAAAAAAAAAAACAATTACTTCAAAAATTGGAAAGAAAAAGAAAAATTACCCGATCAAAAGTACTAGCTATAACGAATAGCCTGTAACAAAGATAACAATGTATAATCCAAAGAAATCATACAGATCAAAAAACATAAATTCCCCACAAGTCCATACACATATAAGATCAATAAATGCTTTGAATTAATCCATAAACATGTATATCAAAAAAAAAAAAAAAACCAGATAATATCTTTTTTTTTTTTTAAATACTAAAATTATACTGACGTAAAGGGGAAAACATCGCAAACAATCATATGCTAAAAACCCCAGATAATATCTCTTTTAGACTATCTAAAGAGAAAAGGAAAAACCCACTTTCTCCACATCATGGTTTGAAGCTTGGTGGTTGAACAAGTTTTAGGAAGTGGGTCTTGGTGGTAGCTATAGAGAGAGATGGCATGGCAGTTACAGAATCGTGTTAAAAAATAGAGTTTGCCGTGAAAAAACTTGAGAGAAATAAAATTTAATTTTTATTGTTAGTAGTTTTTAGAAGATATTATTTTAAACAAAATTAATTTGGTACAGGATTACAAAATATCAATATGTTACGTTATAGAATATAGAATGTAAATATATATATATATATATTTTTTGAAAAGCAAACTTTTATTAAGGCACCAAAAGGCCAAACAAACCAGAGGCAACCAGCAAACAAGAACAACCCACAGAACAAACCCCAGAAAACACAAGAGGCTCAGACGCAACCAACAGAAGAAAACAAAAACTGCAGCAGCACCAGAAAACGCCCTGCAGCAACATCAACAGCATCAGAAGCCACCCTATTCCTCAAAGTCCCCTGCCAAGTTAGCTCCCATCTTAGCCAAACTATCGTCAAAAGAATTGAAAATTCTAGAGTTTAACACAACCTCGAAATGATCTGATTCCTTGAGAATCTCAAGGATGTCATAAATCACTTTAACCTGAGCGACATTTCCAAAATCACCATGATTAACCCACGACTCCGCCACTTTCGAATCGCTAACAATTGTAATGTCACGGCCACTAAGATTTGGATTAGCAGCAAGCAGCCCAGTTGCTCTTTTAATAGCCAGTAATTCGGCTGTGTTCGAGTCTAGAATCCCCATATGAAAGGAAAAAAGACAAAGTACTTTACCGTTCGAGTCCCTCAACACTATACCTATTCCGGACGGCCCTGGTTTCCCTATAACTGAGCCATACACATTGAATTTGAGCTGATCAATCACAGGGGGAATCCAATCCACGATTTTGGAAGTCTTCAACTTTTTATTATCTAAGTAGAGATCTTTCAAATTCAGTAACAAGGTCTCCACCGCCTCTTGCGACCCTTTTCTAAAATGTTTAAACCACCGTACAATTCTGAATTTCACCAAATCCGCCGCTTGACTAATCTCAGTCTTCTTATCTTCAAAAATCCTCTGGTTTCTACACTCCCAAACAGTCCAAACAATAGCAAAAAAACATCGAACACCAAGCTCTTTCCTGTTTGAAACCTGGGCATAAACCACAACACCCCTTCAACCAGTTATTGACTGAGTGATTCATGCAACCTTGGACGTCCCACCGCGCCATATAAATCTTCCAAAGCGAAAACGTCCACCCACAATGCAAAAAAAAGATGATCTATTGTCTCTTTCTCACTAGCACAAAACAGACAGTTGAGATCCGAAATCTGACGCATCCTAAACCGTTGGAGCTCATCCTCACCAAGACTCTACCACGCCAAAGTTGCTACAAAAACACCTCAATTTTAGGGGGACAAATTATATATATATATATATATATATATAGTCCCGATCTGTTTTAACAAATGAATACACACTTGAGTTAAAACATATAAAACTAGTTGGTCACATTCAATATCCTCATATATTTATATCAGTACGCACACTTGAACATTTATATATATATATATATATATTTATTTATTTAAAAATTAGGGATAATTACCCCAGTGGCCATCAAATTAATGACACTATCAAAATGGCTACTAGATTGGAAAGTTGTTCCAAAATAGCCATTTTTGACGAACTTATTGATACTAATGGTCATTCCATCCAATTCCATCAAATGAGTGGCATTTTAGTAAATAAGGGGATGTCATTAATTTATTTTAGATGTTTTTTGGAAATCAATTTTCTCTTTTTTTTTGAATTACGACATTTGCAAATATATATATATATAATTACGACATTGAGAAAGAGAAGAAATTGTTTTTTTTTTTTCTTTTTTTCTTTACAAATATTCGTTGATACTGTATGTAAGCTTAAATGTTGCTGGTTTTATACTTTTATCCAAACTATTAATAAAAAATTAATGCCATGAGGACCTGCAGCTTACTCCAACGAAACAATCCATATGGACTAGGAAGATACAAATGTCGTAGTAATATTATATATATATATATATATATATATTTACACACACTAAATATAATTATTTTTTTAATAAAAAGAAAAAATTGATTTCTAAAAAACATCTAAAATAAATTAATGTCATCCACTTATTTACCAAAATATTAATCATTGACAAAATTGATTTCTAAAAAACATCTAAAATAAATTAATGATATCCCCTTATTTACCAAAATGTCACTCATTGGATGGAATTGGATGGAATGACCACATTAGTATCACAAAGTTCATCAAAAATGGTCATTTTGGAATAACTTTCCAATCCAGTGGCCATTTTGATAGTGTATCATCAATTCGATGGCCACTAGGGTAATTATCCCTAAAAATTATCCATCTTAATTGAACCTTTTATACAAAAAAAAAAAAAAAAAATGTTACTTTTTGCAATATTATCTACTTTAAATGATTTACTTTATAAAACAAAAATCGCATTAATTTTTTTTTTTTGATAAAAAATGTTTTTTTTTTAATTATTATTATTTTTTTTTATGAGTAAAAAAAAATCACAATTTGTAAATTAAAAAAATCACTTTTTCAAAATGATTTATATTAATCGATCGTTTCATTATTATTATTATTATTATTATTTTGAACAACTAGAAAATTTTATACATCGAACCGAAAAGCCAGGCCGGAAACACACAAACAGCGTACCAGAGCAAAAAAGACGACAGCAAACAGCCACAACGGGCGCAGCAAACAACCAGGAAACAAACGAAAAACAAACACAAAGAGAACAGAGAAAAAACCGAAGAAACAGAGCAAGAGCTGAAAGAAAGACATGAAACAAACAAAACCAAAACCAAAGGCACAGAACTAACTGAGCCATCAGCCTAGCCAGAATAAAAATCATTTTTTTTCAAAAGCTATTTTTTATTTTTTATTTTTTTTTTATTTTAGGGTGTTCACTCACTTAAAAAAGATTATTTTTTTCATTAAGTGATCTATTTAAGTGATCATTTCAACAAATAAATCATTTTTTTATAAAGCAATCTATTTTAAGTGATCTCTTTTACTCTTTTTGTAGTAGTGATGTTGAATATGTAGGTGTGAGGGACCTTGTATTGTCGTGATTTAATTACTTGATTAAAAAGGATTCGACTTGACGCATTATGTTAGGAAGTTGGGTGCATGACATATGAGCTTTGAAAAAAGCCTGGCATGCATATGAGTTAGGTATAAAATGCTGAGATATATGGGTCATGTATTGCAGTCGTGGAATTCATATTCTTCCATACGATACGAGAACATAACTCATCCAACTTTCAAGTATGTGATGTACCGGTTACATATCATCCAACCAATAATCATATATACTTGTTGTCTTGTTGGACTCTCAAGTGTTTCTATTTTTTTTTCTTGAAATATAAAATTCTAAGTCAGTGATGCTTATTGGTTATCAATTGATCGAGTAAACACTCGGCAGATCAAGAAGTGTCGTGCTTGAATATTTTCCAGATATTGATTGATGGAATATAGTCATGAGGATACAAACTTTGAATTAATAATGACGACCTTCATGAATGTCTCATGGGATTGGATTTCTACCAAGTCAGTCTCCTATTTCGTTAAGGCAGTGGGCAGCCTCTTTGACAGAGGTTCAATGACGGAAAAGGTAATTAAGGAGGGGATGAAAGTCATCGTTGGGGATGGCAAAAGAGTGGATTTTTGGGACAACTGTGTCAGGGATGGTTACTCGTTGCAGGCTTGAAGCTTGCCTGTCCAAGAATCCACGCTTTGGCTATCAACAAGGCTGGTTCTCTTCAGGATTTTGGGACCTGGAATGACTCTAGGTGGGTCTGGAAAATTCCGCTGAGAAGACCCTTGTCCGACTGGGAAAGAGACCAGTGGAAGGTGTTCTCAAATCTTCTTGAGTGCATTACCATTCGAAAATCCTTTAAGGATATTCTGGCCTGGTCATAGGGCTGGCCCTGGGGTAGGCCCAACAGGCAACCGCCTAGGGCATCCGTTTTCAAAGGGTCTCCAAATTTCATTTACTGTATATTTCTATTTAGAGGTCTGAATATTGCTTTTTTTTTTTTTTTTAAACAGCTCAATCAGTATATTATACTACAAATAATTCAATGAGCTTAAATATTTGTTTTAAAATAAGTACAACAATACTAACAAAAAATTGGCACACAGTTTTTCTATTATGTATTGCCCAATTCATTTACTTTTTCTAGTTTCACAAGCCCAATTCAATTCTCTAATGCCTATTGCCCATGGACCCTTTTTCTAGTTACAAGGTTTCAATTCATCAATCATCTATTCATCTTTATTGTTTAATTCTTTTTTCTCCACCAAACATAGCTACCGCCTGCCACATCTCTCTCTCTCTCTCTCTCTCTAAAGTCTCAATCTCATATCATCATCCATTCAAGCATCACTCTCTAAAGTCTCTTTCTGTTTTTATTTATTTATTGTTATTTTTTTACAAATTGTAATTTTTCTTATAAATTATTATTGACCAGATAGCTAGTGAATAATCTCTTGTCTCTTGCCTATTAATTTACTTATTTACGCTTTAAATTGAAATGATTATTAGATTTTAAATAATCCTAATTATAATTTTATGAATTCAAGAGTATGCCTACGGTTTGCGGGATTGGTTTGATTGTTTTTTTTTTTTTTAGGTTTGAATTTTATGTTTTAAAAAGCTCAACTTGAATATGTTATTCAATAATGTGGGTCAGTTTGTTAGTTTTGTGGTTGGATATGTAGTGCTTCATGGTTTTATAATTTATACTGAAAAAACTATGAAAACGAATACGGGGTCCCGATTTTAGATTTTCGCCTCGGGCCTCACAAAAGTCAGGGCCGGCCCTGCCTAGTCGTTTTTTCCGAATGGAAAATTTTCGTTGGGCTCTTTCTATCGTAGATTGGAAGATTATAGAGAAGTCAGCTCAGTGGGATTTCAGCTTCCTTGGCAAGAGTTTTGCCCTGTAAATAGAGCCATCAAAATGACCCGTGACCCGTGAACTCGACACGAACCCAAGGTCGATAATCGGGTTCGGGTTAGCCTTAAACGGGTTCGGGTCATAAACAGGTCAACCCATTTGACCCGTATACATATACGGGTCGTGTCGGGTTTGACTATACGGGTTCACGGGTGACCCGTTTAACCCGTTTATTTTGATAGTATATTTATAATTTTTAATATTACAGGGACTATAATTGAATTGTTTTCATACTATATAATCATTCTTTAAGTTTGCAATCACACTCCAAATTCCCTAACCCTAACTTCGCCAAAATCGCCTCTCACGCTCTCAATGCTCTCACTCTTGCAGATTCAGTCTTTACCAAAATCGACTATGGTATGTCTTCTTCTTCTTCAGATTTTCTTCTCCTTCTCCTTTTTTGGATGTTCTTCTTCTTCTTTTACAGATCTTCTTTTATTTTTCTATTTTTTTTCTTTCTTAAACCGAAATTAGTGTAGATCTACTTGAATCTATGTAGATCTAAGTAAATGTAAACTGATTTTTGCTGTGGAAATTGCTGCAAGTATCCAAAAAAAAAAATATCTCTCACCGGATCTTCTTCATGACAGTGTTGTTTCCATATTTTAATTGTATATAATTTTATTTCTTGAAAAAGTTCACATGGCACACGAAAACTGTATTCTATAAAAATTAAAATTCCATTGTTTTTATTTATATTTATTTTTGTTTGTTTTAATATTATTATACTGTTGAAGTTGCATCAAAATGAAATGATTTTGTCTAGCACAGTAGCACTGGACTTTATTCTTGCTCATAATTGAGGGATTGTGAGGCAAAAGACAAAAACACTTGCAGGAGAAACCGAGAAAGTTGAATCTACCATTCTCTTCAATCTCACACCATTGACTTAGTGGTAGACTACATTATTATCATAAAACAATTACCATTTGTTACATATTGATGATATAATATATTTGTGATGTATATTGCAGGCTTGTAGCAATTAAGCAACTTGGACAGTATTTTGGAGCAAAATCTATGGATTTAAGTTCAAACAATGAAATTATTCCAAGTTAATTATTTATGGATTCCAAGTTTTTACGTTTGTATGGACTATGGATGACTGTATATAAGTTCTGTATTTGATTATGCATTTGTTGCATTATTTGATTGGATAATTAAAAGTTATTAGGTTGGATTATTGTATTTGTGGCAGTATTCGAATGTTTTAGGCTGGAAAATAAAAAATTAAAATGATTTTTGTAAAAAATGTAACGGGTCAAAGGGGTCAAACCTAACCCAAAATGACTTGATCAGATTATTAAACGAATCACGGGTCAATCTGTTCAACCCGTTTAACTAATCGGGTCCGTGTCGTGTTACAAGGGGCTGACCCGTTTACTTAAACAGGTAGTGTCGGGTTGAAGCTAAACGAGTTGACACGTTTAAGTAAACTAGTTGTGTCGACCCGTTGACCCGTTTTGACAGCCCTACCTGTAAAGATTGAAATGTTCATGTGACAGCTTATGAGAGGCAGAGTTATGGTCAGACTGGTCATGGGTAGGTTCGGTTATGGTCTAACTCCTTCTTTAGATTGCCCAATGCGTAACTCGAATTTGGAATCAATTGATTACTTGTTTTTACAATGTCCTAGGACTTTGGAGCTTTGGAACCAATGCATGGATTAGTGGGTAGTTAGTAGCTGAGCAAACGAGTTGTTTTTAGATTGGGTTACAGGCTAGTCTGGTCTTTGCCCGTCGACCAAAAATGGCAGAGCTTGGATCACCTTGTT